>PYXC01002603.1:32500-35000 GCA_015244755.2 Tenualosa ilisha | reverse complement strand
TGTGTGTGTGTGTGTGTCTTTGTGGTGTGTGTTTTTCCGGATGTCCGCTGTGGCAGAAAGCTCGCTCGGAGCTCGTTAGCGCTAGCGTAACGTAGCGTAGCATGACAGAGGGCTGGGAGGTCTTGGCCTCCTTGGGACAGGCCCTCTGAAGAGTATCGCCATGGTGATAACTGGGCTAAACGCCCGCCGTGGAAACGAGTGTGTCATTTGGTGATAACATTCAGACCAGTTTGTTGTCTCGCGACTTACTCATTCATGTGCGTTCCTCCTCTGGCTCTGTGTGTGCGTGTGCGCGTGTGTGTGTGCGTGTGTGTGTGTGTGTGTGTAAATACATAGGCCCGTGTTCTCTGGAGGAAGCTGCTTAGGATGATAATGATTTATGTAAAAAATGAGTGGAATGTATTTATAGCTAATGAATGCAGAGGGTGAGAGTGTGTGCGTGTGTGAGTGCGTGTGTATATGTGTGTGTGTGTATGACTGATGGCTGAAGCTCCTGTGTGTGAGGAGAGCTGAAAAAATGTTAGAGCTGAGAGGCCTGTGCGTGCGTGCGTGCGTGCGTGCGTGCGTGCGTGCGTGTGTGTGTGTGTGTGTCCTTGTTGAATAACAGATAATGTGCTGGGAGTGTGCCTCACTTTATCACTTCTTCTGTGCCTCTATCCCCTCTCCCCTTCATTTTCTCTCTCCTTTCTCTCTCTCTCTATCTCTCTCTCTCTCTGTGCGTGTGTGTGTGTGTGTGTGTGTGTGTGTGCGTGCGTGTGTGTGTGTGCGTGTGTGTGTGTGTGTGTGTAATGGGTGAAATAGGGACATCTGGGGACATGTGTGAGTCATAAGAGGAAGGAAAGGAAGGTCAGAATCACACTGGTGTTTAAGTCCAATGCTTACACTGACTCTGGAAAAGTCTGTGTGTAAGTGAGTGTGTGTGTGTAAGTGTGTGTGTGTGTGTGTGTGTATCAAGCTCATTCTCGGAAGTTTGCCTGTGGTTTCATCGAGGAGTGAAATAAAACTAAATTCCCAGACTCTGCAAAGAGACGAGAGAGAGAGAGGGAGGGGGAGAGAGAGAGAGAGAGAGAGAGAGGGGGGGGGGGGGAGAGAAAGAGAGAGAGAGAGAGGGGGAGAGAGAGAGAGAGAGAGGGGAGAAAGAGAGAGGGGGGGGGGAGAAAGAGAGAGGTGGGGGGGGAGAAAGAGAGAGGGAGAGAAGAGAGAGAGAAGAGAGAAGGTGAGGAGAGAGAGACAGAAGAGAGAGGGAGAGGAGAGAGAGAGTGGGAGAGAGAGAGAAGAGAGAGGGAGAGGAGAGAGAGAGATAGAGAAGAGAGAGAGGGGGGGAGAGAGAGAGAGAGGGGGGGGGAGAGAGATGGGAAGAGAGGGAGATCAGAGACGTACAAGGGAGAGAGAGAAAGAAAGACAGAGAGAGAGACAGAAAGTGAGGAGAGAGAGAGAGATGTGGGAAAAGGCAAAAGGGGATGAGAGAGAGAGGAGAGAGTGATGCAAATGAAGGGATGGGAGAGAGAGAGAAAGAGAGAGAGATGGAAATGAAGGGATGGGAGAGGATAGAAATGGAGGGAGGACAATGCTGCTGCTTCTGCTGTCCAAGTATACTGCTTCTGTACCCCTCACACACACACACACACACACACACACACACACACACACACACACACACACACACACTCACCAGTAGGCTAACTAGAGACCTCTAGTTAGAGACTTGGCTAAGACTAGAGACTTCTAGAGGACTTCAGTGCTTCACTGCTGCACACTCTTCTGTGTCAGCGATGATATATACACACACACACACACACACACATTCTCTCTCTCTCTCACTCACTGACACACACACACATTCTCTCTCTCTCTCTCACTCACTGACACACACACACACACACACACACGCATTCTCTCTCTCTCACACACACACACACACACATTCTCTCTCTCTCTCACTCACACACACACATTCTCTCTCTCTCTCTCACTCACACACACACACACATACACGCGCACACACACACACACATTCTCTCTCTTTCTCACGCGCATACACACAAACACGCACACACCCACATACACACCGACACACACACACACACACACACACAAACACACCGACACACACACAAACAGGGAGGTGGCGAGAGAGGACTCAGCAGGGCTTCTTCCTCCCTGGGGGCACACTCTCCACAGACTACTAGTAACCATGCCAGTGTGTGTTGTCATGTTTGCTTGCCAACACACACACACACACACACACTTGCACGCCCCTGCAAAAACACACACACACACTTCCGTTGGCAGTCAGAAGCAGCTTGCTGGGAGGCAGCTGACAGACAGACACTCTTTGTTTGTGTGAGCCAGTGGTCAGTTTGTGTGTGTGTATGTGTGTGTGTGTTGTAAGAGAGGGGCTGCATGTAGGGAGAGATAAAAAAGTGGTTTCATGTGCAACAGTGAGATATAGGGAGTGTGTGTTAGAAGTAATGTCTTGAGTGTGTGTGTGTGTGTGTGT
>PYXC01002603.1:20000-22500 GCA_015244755.2 Tenualosa ilisha | reverse complement strand
TGTTTCTTCTAGACCAGACACCTAATGATCTCAAACTTGGATCTGGCTGGTTCGCCATTTGTGGAGTTTCATTTTACCTTCACTTATGATCATGTATGTGCACGCAGTACATACTACTTCTAGGTCTTGCGTATAGACGTGTGCACACAGGTGCATACTTCATGTAGTTAGCATCCTCCTTCTGTTTCAGTAGTCATCTGCTCCTCGGCAGCCATGTTGTTGTGGATATATACATTCCAGCTGATTGCCTTGATACAGAAGACATGCTTTTGTGTTCTGTAGACAGACACACACACACACACACACACACACACACACACACACACACACACACATCTGTCCTCAGGCAGTGGGGAGCTGTGAACTTGTGGTCCGGCTGTGTTGTGTGTGGGTGTGGGTCTGGGTCTGGGTCTGGTCTCCTGTGCCCACACACACTGCTTCCTCCATGACCAGGGCTGGCCACTGGGGTCAGTGTAGCAGGTCTCTGTTCAGACTGAGGTGGTGAGCTAATCGCAAATTCACAGTGTGACCTCCATTGCTATATGAAGGAGACTTTTATTTTGAACACTCTATCTCTGTTTCCATGGTAGTTACACTTTGGGAAAATGTTGCACGCTTTTTACCGCTGCCCCACAATTAACCAATAATTAATCAAGGTTAATTAGCTCTGTTGTGTGTTCTTGCTGAGCTGTATGCCCTGGCTGCATTGGAGAAGCTCTGCTTTCATGTGGCAGATGAGCACTGTGGGCTAGTCCCTCTCTAGCCCCCCCTGGTGGTGGTCTCTCAGATTCTTCTTTCTGACTCCTCAGTAACTGTAAATAGCACTCAACGCCTTACAGTTGGAGTTTAGTTTTCTACACGCAGAACTGTTCAAGTACATGTCTGTATTTCCCTCTCAATAGATATGTCTGTGTGTGTGTGTGTGTGTGTGGGTCTGTCTGTGTGTGTGTGTGTGTGTCCATGTGGTAGCTGACATGTCAGATGAGGTCAGGGTTGTGGGAAAGGGAAAAGCCTAAACATCTAAACTTGGTGTAAAGCTCCTGTTAAGGTGTGTTTGTTTCAAGGACTCCTGCCTACACCATCTACTGGTCCTCAACACTACAGGTCAACACATTTCCAGCTTTTTGCCATTTTAGACAGTGAGGAAGGACAAGGTTGGTTGGTTTGTGTTTTGGTCATTTTGGTGTTGTTTTGTTTTGTTCTCCACATGCCTTGAAAGAGCCAAGTCAGAGATTTGCCAAGCTCAACCTGAACACTCAGGCAACACTCTGGGAATTCATCAATCAGGTGTGGGGCTTTGGTTGTACACACACACACACACACACACACACACACCACACACACACACACACACAGAAGATGGGGTCAAAAACTGCCACTTTTCACTGAGAGTGATCTGGAATTGAATGACAGGACTAATAGTCAGTACATGATCAGTCATGTGTTATGGACTAAGTAAGGTTTGACTTGAGGCCCTTCTGGTGAAATTCTACAGAAAGCCCAGTGGACACTGGTGTCGGCGGTCCCCAAGGGTCAAATGATCGGGGGCGGATAGGTACCGGATCTTAGCCAACTATGGGCCGACTCTATGCTGCAACCAGATGGAGCCTCTGTGTGGGGCGGGGCAAGATCGAGTATCCCACTGCGGGATCCTCCAATGCAGTGCTTCACTGTTTGGGTCGGGGGCAGGTCAATGAGGAGCATCCTCCAATGATCCTCCTGGATGAACTGAATCAACCCAAGTCAGTCGTGAGGGCCAGAAGGCTGCCGTCATGGAAGATCACCAAACACAACCTATGTTGAGCACTTTGCACCCTAGACACTAAATGTTTTAACACCTACTAAATGTTTTAACACATTATTAGTTTTGTTGGAAAGTGTTCTGGTGTGATCGTCAGTCAACTCACTTAATTTGTTATCTCTGCACTTCATCTCTGTTGAGGTTCAACCTTTGTTGATTTGACTTGATCTGGTTGAGGATGTTTTTGTTTGTGGAACTGGTCAATGGTAAGAACCAGCTGTGCAAACACTCATTTGTAGTCTGTGGGATGGAGTCGTCTCCTGGAGAACCTCATGGGGTGTCCTGTGGTGTTGAGTTCCTGGATGGAGACACTAAGAAGAGGCCTGGCTCCTGCATTCAGGCAGCCCTCGGCGTGGGGGAGCCTCTGCTGAAGACTGGGCAAAGAGGGGTTTCTGGGGTTCAGGCTTACAGGCGAGAGAGTCAGGACAGGAGAGTGCTGCAGAGAGGGGTTTCTGGGGTTCAGGCTCACAGACCAGAGAGTCAGGACAGGAGAGCTCTGCAGAGAGAGGTCTTACCCAAAAGCTGCTCAATGTCCTGTTACCCCATTTTTTAAATATTACACCAATTCAGCTGCCATTTAAGAGGACCCCTTCCCCTTACTTTAAACACAATCTGAAGACTGACGTGATAGTGTTTCACAGTCTAGTGCATTTCAAAGGTCAACTAAAATGTTTTGAATCACGAAATCATCCTTTCAGA
>PYXC01002603.1:0-15000 GCA_015244755.2 Tenualosa ilisha | reverse complement strand
GGACGTACAGATAGGATAATCTATATGCTTTAAGTGCAGGGCTCCTGAGCAGGGCAGTGAGTCAGTAGATGAGAGAACCTCAGGCCAGGATAGAGCTGCAGCAGCTCACACACTAACACTGAGAGATGCAGCAGCAGCTCACACACTAACACTGAGAGCAGCAGCAGCTCACACACTAACACTGAGAGCAGCAGCAGCTCACACACTAACACTGAGAGATGCAGCAGCAGCTCACACACTAACACTGAGAGATGCAGCAGCTCACACACTAACACTGAGAGATGCAGCAGCAGCTCACACACTAACACTGAGAGATGCAGCAGCAGCTCACACACTAACACTGAGAGCAGCAGCAGCTCACACACTAACACTGAGAGATGCAGCAGCAGCTCACACACTAACACTGAGAGATGCAGCAGCAGCTCACACACTAACACTGAGAGATGCAGCAGCAGCTCACACACTAACACTGAGAGATGCAGCAGCAGCTCACACACTAACACTGAGAGCAGCAGCAGCTCACACACTAACACTGAGAGCAGCAGCAGCTCACACACTAACACTGAGAGCAGCAGCAGCTCACACACTAACACTGAGAGCAGCAGCAGCTCACACACTAACACTGAGAGCAGCAGCAGCTCACACACTAACACTGAGAGCAGCAGCAGCTCACACACTAACACTGAGAGCAGCAGCAGCTCACACACCAACACAGAGATGCAGCAGCCTGGCACACACACACACGCACGCGCCACGACAAGCTTTCAAAACATGCAAATTCAAAACTTCCAGTTAGTGCATGAACTCTAACCCCATGAACTCTAACCCCATGAAATCTAATCCCATGAAATCTAATCCCATGCCACATGGTCTCTTCTTGGCGTCTAGTGCGGCCCTGAGCAGGTGGAATCCCTCTCCCTGTGTGCAGGTGTCTGCTGATCTCTCAGTGTCTGTGGAGCAGCTCTGTGGTGCTCCACTGCATTAGGGCGCAGCTATGGCACTGAAGCTGCCGGGGTGGGACATGGTTGGAGGGAAAGCTTGCTCACACACATACACACACTCTCACTGATCAAAGATAGACAGTGGGGTAGTGGTGTGTGTGCCTTACTTAAGCCCTGTAAAAAGGGGCCAGCACACACACACACGCGCAGTCAAACTGGCAAACACTGGACACTGTAGCACTGTCTGGCACGGGCGACACATTCCTGCCACCCATGCTGCAGTACTGAACCACAGGCTGGCTTTACATGGTCAAACATTCATGCATTCTGAAGGGAAGCCTCCTACTGAACAGGCAAGCTAGCGCTTCAGATGCGCCTAAAACTGGTCAGGACAGGTAGCGCCATGGGATCATACTAGCATTTAACAGCGCATGTATAATGTCTATCATTAAGCTAAAATGTCCTCTCCTAATGTCAAAGCTTAATGTTAGTCTTATTAGCTCCTCTGGGTGTAACATTAACACTGAGCTCTGATCACTGATCTGACTGCAGCATTAACACTGAGCTCTGATCACTGATCTGACTGCAGCATTAACACTGAGCTCTGATCACTGATCTGACTGCAGCATTAACACTGAGCTCTGATCACTGATCTGACTGCAGCATTAACACTGAGCTCTGATCACTGATCTGACTGCAGCATTAACACCGAGCTCTGATCACTGATCTGACTGCAGCATTAACACTGAGCTCTGATCACTGATCTGACTGCAGCATTAACACTGAGCTCTGATCACTGATCTGACTGCAGCATTAACACCGAGCTCTGATCACTGATCTGACTGCAGCATTAACACTGAGCTCTGATCACTGATCTGACTGCAGCATTAACACCGAGCTCTGATCACTGATCTGACTGCAGCATTAACACCGAGCTCTGATCACTGATCTGACTGCAGCATTAACACGGAGCTCTGATCACTGATCTCATGGAGTAGAATGGACACAGTCTGTGGTGTAAGCGCATGTGTTCCTTGCAGGCAGTATGGGCCTGGTGTTTCCAAAACTAAGTGAAGCTGCGTGGCGTTTCTCGAGCTCTCCACTGAGAGTGAAGGTTTGGGGTGTAAAGCCAACCTTGGTCTTGTTATTTCAGGGGACAAGAGCACCTTCAATCAACAGCAGGGTCCAAGCATACCATGATCCCAGGTGTGCCAGATCAAACCTGGGGCTCTGACATCGTGCCAAATGAACTCCACTGACACATGTGAGTGGAGGTGCAGACGCTACCACTGAGCATGTAGCTTTGGCATTTATAGGAGTGCACCACAGTGGGTTAAGCCAATTCTGTTCAATGGAGATTCAGTTAACCGAGTTAGCTCTCGTCTAGCTCTGGTTGGCCAATCTGTCCTTATCCTCAGAGTCAGGTGAGTGCAGGGTCATGTGATGCTGAAGGGGGAACCCTGCTGTTGGCATGGGGTACAGTGCTGGGGGGTGGGGGGTATAGGGGGCACAAACCACCTCGGGGGGGATGAACCATCTGGGCCGTCGCCCCGGCATGATGGGGAAGCCAGGCTGAAGCAGAGAAGAAGAGAGCAAGGATTTAGAAGACCCCCAAACCACCCACGTCCCCATTACTCACACACACACACACGCACGCACACGCGCACACACACACACTCAGTGAGTACAGTATAATAATAATGATGGAAGGGCAGACATAGCGTAGAACAATCCCTGCGCCCCCATAAGCATGTAGAACTATGAAAGAATGGTAAAGATGCCCACGGCCCCTGCCACCCAATCACACACACACACACACACACACACACACACTTTAAGCCTGCTAAAAAAAGAAAGAGTGTGTTAAGGCAGTTTGTGTGTGTACCTTATCGAAGCGCCCGCGTCTCATGGGTGGCCTCGCAAAGTTCTCTCCTTTGGCGTGGTCAATCACCACCATTTTACCTGGGCTCTTGGCTCCTACACACACACACACACACACACACACACACACACACACACACACACAATCACAGACGGGTGGGTTATTCAAATGGTTGAACTTTCACTTTTTTGATTGTCATTGTTGAGTCCTGAGAGCTCCAGGACACATTAACATTAAATTTAATTTAACAGCTCAGAGTCAGACAACTCCTAACCCAACCCAAGGTGCTGTTCAAGGTCACCAAGAGCTGTCAGTAGGAACAGGAAAAAAGAAATTTGGTGCCACATAGACCAACTAGCAAAACACTAACTACTAAGGGCAAGGAACCTGTTCAGTTGTACTCTCCTGTGGTCTGTCTGCTGCCGGGGTGGCAAACTCACTCTGTTGCAGCACAGTTTCATCGTCATCCTTCCCACTGACAGCTCTCGACCACCTCCAACAGCACGACTATGGGTTCATGTACACACACTCACCATCTTTCCCGTGCTTCTTCTTGTCGTCCTTCTTAGAGGCGTCTCCTGTGGAGCTGGTGGAGGCCGCGTCAGATTTGCCACTCTTGGACTCCTGCTTCTTACACACGTCCTTCCCGTCCTTCTCCGATGGCTTCTCAGACTTCTTTTCATCCTTCTTGGCAGAGGTCTGCGTCCTGGGGAGACACACACACACACACACACACACACCACACACACACACACACACACACACACACACACACAGTGTTAGAATGAACACCCAGTTAATAATCAACGGACACCCTGTTTTGCCAAGTGTCGCCACCAGTTCAATAACTAGTTAACGTGCTGACTGTTGCCTGCGTGCGTGTGCGTGTGTGCATGTACGTGTGACAGACTTACTTGCTGGTGCCCTTGGTGCTGGTGGCAGTGCGTTTGTCTCCAAAGGTTTTCCCAGAACTGGTCTTATCTTCACCCTCCTTCTTGAAGGAGTCCTTCTTGAACGGATCACTCTTCACCTGGGGAGGCACATCAAGCAATTATGAACTATTAACTACTTAGTAACTATTGCATCCAATACATCAAGCTCATCAGTGGAGTCCACTCTTGTCTCATCTGGGATAAACAGGACTCGTATTTCAATAGACATCCAACTGAACAATTTCACAATAACAGCTTCAGTTCCCTAACTGCCCATCATGTGCACTGTAAGCCTAAGAAGTCTGTGGAGGTTGTCTCTGGGCTGGGGGAGTGATGTCGAAGTGCACTGTAAGCCTAAGAGGTCTGTGGAGGTTGTCTCTGGGCTGGGGGAGTGATGTCGAAGTGTGCTCACCCTCTCCACAGAGATCTGCTGGCCGTGGAGCTCCGTGCGGTCCAGGTGAGAAATGCACCTGGCCACCTCCGCACTGGACGACATTGTGACCAGACCATAGCACTTGGACCCAGGGCTGCGGGCATTGGTCACCACCTTTGCACTAAACACCTGGGAAATTGTAAACACACACACACGATTTTGTCAGGTGATGTTTTTGAAAACTTTTAGCCACTCAGTTCCATAAAGTGTTTATTATTATAAAGTGTTTGTGTGTATATATATATATATATATATATATATATATATATATATATATATACACACATATACACACACACACACACACACACACACATATATATATATATATATGCTGCGTACATAAAATGTTCTCTATGTACACACACACACACACACACTCAACAATTGCTATGAATCTGCTTGAACTGCTGACAGGGCATGACAGAAGGAGCACCTACCTTGCCATATTTACCAAAAAGGTTCTTGAGGTCGGCTGCTTTGGTGTTGGAGGACAGGCCGCTCACCCACAGGTTGCGAGTAGAGCTCCCAGCCCCACCACCACTGGCTCCTCCTAGCAAAACAGCATCAGTTAGGATCCACAGCCAAACTCACACCACACTAACACAGGCATCACACTGCATAGGGCTTAGCCTGGCCATGCCTTCCTACGCAACTCCACTGGATTATCATCTTCTTGCCGTCTCCTGAGCTTTTACCAGATCCAATCAGCCAACCGAGAGAGGCGTTATGAAAGCACAGCTAGGATGCCATCAGTTAAGGCAGACTATCAGCCAAGGGCTGATTCAAGCTTTTTAAACTTACACACATCCAGCAAGCAATCGTTTCTTACTACCGAATGACAAAGCGTAGAACAAGAGGCTGGTTTTAGGCTATATAGTAACAGATTTAAAGATCCCATGACATGCTGATTTTGTATGTTTTTATATAGGTCCTAGTGGTCCCCTTATACTGTATATGAAGTCTCTGTCCCAAAATGCAGCCTTGGTGCAGAATTACAGCCCCTTGGAGCCAGTCCCATCACGAGCTTTCCCTTGGATGTGTCATTTCTGTGTATGTAGCTTTAAATGATCAAATTAATTGAAATGACACTGATAACAGAAAGGTAATAGACGTTCTGTCAGTCATTCGCTTAACATATCCCCTAAGCCCCTCGTGTCTGTGGTCCAAAACTGATGACTCTCGCATGGGAAGAAGTCAGGACTTGTTCAAAAAGTAGATTGGTTGCCAGGCCGCTAGTTCTAATAAGCGGCTGACTGCACGTAGCAGATAACTTGATACATTTTCGAACGTTGAATGACGGTGAACTGCTCGTAACAACTTTAAAATTCTATGCGGACCTGCTATAGCTGTGCGTAGGCCATTTCACTGTTGGCGGTACGCTATTAACAATTAAAGTCATACAGTATATGAAGCAGTCATATTTCAGTAGTTCGCCAATGGTGAGTGACCTCAATTCCCCCCCCCACATATTTTAGCCACATTTGGCGACTGCTAATAATTTTACACCCTGAATGTAGTCGTTCAAGATTTCCAGTTTGACACAGAATCTGATCCCGATGGAGAAGCACCTGAAAGCACCTGCTGAAACTCAGGAACTACAGCAGGACGTCTCTGAATGGTTAGTTTAAAATATTGTGTCTGGACAGTAATTTAGTTGTTTGCCGTAGACATACTAAACTTTGGGAAGCTGTGCTGGCGCCTTTCCAGAGAAAATAGAATGAACCCACCAGTTATTCAGAGGCTCTGATGAAGGCACTAAAAAAACATTTCAGCTCTTTTGTACATCCAAGCACTGAGCAACTGCTATGCTTCGGCCCTTTGCAGGCCATGATGTCTCTTGAGGAAAAAGTGGTGGGTCTAACTAATGATATTCAGGTGGGCCAAATTCTCTGGGCTGGCAAAGTAGGAGAAAAGGGAGGTCACTTGAGGTCACCTTTCCCCGTATGACGACACAGGGGGGAAAATTCCTTTCCTTTTCTCGCTTTACACTGGTCGCCATTTCTAGCCACCGCAGGACCATAGGCAGGCTTGGGGAACTGGGATTAATGTTAAGAAAACTCAGAGTGAAAATTTCATGCCATGGCACCTTTAACACAGACTATGCTAGCACCAACACAAGCATCAGACTATGCTAGCACCAACACAAGCATCAGACTATGCTAGCACCAACACAAGCATCAGACTATGCTAGCACCAACACAAGCATCAGACTATGCTAGCACCAACACAAGCATCAGACTATGCTAGCACCAACACAAGCATCAGACTATGCTGGCACCAACACAAGCATCAGACTATGCTGGCACCAACACAAGCATCAGACTATGCTGGCACCAACACAAGCATCAGACTATGCTAGCACCAACACAAGCATCAGACTATGCTAGCACCAGCACAGACACACCACTACATAACGGAGACATCAATACAGGCATCAGACTATACTAGCATCAGCATAAGGCATCATTATATGCCAACATCAACACGGCCACACCACCTCATAATGTTAGCATCAATAGCAATTGTTTACCGCATTGTATTTATTTTTAAATTTTAGTTTTTTATTTTAAAATTTTCTTTACTACACATTGCATTTCACATGTATGTATATTACACTTCATAGTGTGTATCGTCTTATTATGTGCTCTCTCCTCTTTGTGTTGTTATTGTGTTGTACAGTTAGTGTGTTTGTCCTGCATGTCATGCTGCAGCCGCAGGTGAGTTTCCCAGCTTGGGATCAATAAAGTACATTTATCTCTCTATATATCCACCTTTCAACAGAGGCATCAGACTATACTAGCATCAGCACAGGCATCATTATATGCTATTGGGACTATCAATAATAGCACCACATTAGGTCCAACGCCAGTATCAAGTCAGACACAGAATACAGCAACTACATGTCCTGCAACACCAACATAAACACCAGGCTCCAGATCAGCATCACTATACACACACACTGCTACCGAATGCTAACATCGTTATGATAACACACCCTGCACTGAGGCGCCGTACTATTCCAAATCAAAACAACTTGGTTTAGAAACGCAGCCCACGGAGCAAGACCTACCTTTGTCATCTTTTGCAGCCTTCCCATCCTTGTCCTTGGAGGAGCTGAAAGCCACACGTTACCCAGGTAACACAGAAAAACATGAAATGAGGACCACATCATGGAAACATGTTCGGGAATATGAGTTACACAGCACGTTAAATTAAAAAACATCCGGGAGAAAAAAAAGGAATATTCATACGGAAGCCTGGGCATTTCTGTTGGCCCTCTAGGGTTTTTTGGTTTAAAAAGAGAAAGATCTGGTCCCCATAGTCGTGACTTGTCCCATAACAGCTTCTTTTCTTTTGCTTTCCACAGGAGAAAGGAGGAGGGGTGGGGGGTCTGGATTTTCAGCCAATTTACATCCCCTTGACCAATGCAATCCTCTGGAGTGGGGTCAACTTCTCAGCCAAAAACCAAAAAATTCACTTCACTTCAAAGGACTCTGACCAACCCTGTGTCATGTCATCACATCACATTCACATCACATCAGGACTACAGCTCGTTTTAGACCCAGAAGGAAAGGGCTCGAAAGGGAAATTTTAAAAGATGCTGGAACTGGATTTCTTTCTGTTCATCTCCTGGTTAACATCACCAATTAACCAACTTCCGACAAAAAAAAAGATTAAAAACAAAAAATGGGAATATTTAAAAACAAAAACCATAACCAAACAATAGGTATCAGGCAGTACACCAATCAACTTTTTTAATGAAGGAAAAAAATCTTGCCGCTACCCACAAAGCTCTGCGGATCTTAGTGAGTTGGCCCTTGGTAGTGGTAGTAGTAGTAGCAGTAGTAGTACCTTTTAAAGAACTGACATAGAAAGACAAACCTCTTAACTTGACCTGCCGCCCCTGTAGACGAGGGGCCTTTCTTCCCAGAATCCTTCTCTTTGTCTCCCGTTTCGGCTTTCTTCGAGGCCTCTCTGCTCTCTTTCTTGCCGGTGGCATCTTGCTTGAGGCTGTCCTCCTTCTTGCCATCCTTGTGGCCATCCTTGGCCTCGGCCTTGGCCTCATCCTGGCTGCCCGTCTGGCTCAAGGGCTCCGGTTCGCCCGGGCCCTTCTCAGCCTCCGCATCTGGAAGTTTCACATGTTTACCTGTTTCCAGGAGGTCGTCTCCATCCACATCCAGGGTGATGGCATCTTCAGCCTGGATAGTGACGGATATGTTATCATCCTCGGCATCGGCGTCTCCATCTGCATCGGGCTCAGGCTCCGCGTCACACTCAGCTTCCTGCTCAGCCTCTTGAAGGCCGCCATCTGCGGCGGGGGCTTGGCTTTCCATCTCGTCTGCATTATCAGCCTCAGGGAGGCCGTCTTCGCTGGGTAGCGCTTTAGAATTGTCACGAGTACCGTCATCAGTATCAGTAACATCTGAGGGATTTAACAAGGAATAAAACATGGCAAAAATAACATTGTTTAACATTCACATTGTTTTTTTTTTCTCTTTTTCGTTCTTTTTTTGATGTTGGCACTGTGACCTAAAGGGAATAGAAAGCATGTTTAGGGTTAGGTGATCATCGGATGGGAGGGGAGAGAGAAACCACAGGTACACACAGAACAAACATTTCTTCGGGGGAGAACATTGGTGCTGCGGCTGGTTGAGGTGGTAGAAGGCAGGTCGGCAGCAGTAGGGAGGGAGAGGAGAAGAGAAGAGGTGGTGGTGGGGTGATCAACCATCTTGACGTCAGCTTAAACTACCAAACACCTCTCTGTGGCGTATACATCAGCACACAGCACAGGCATGGTGGGAAAGTCCTTCTTCTGGCTCTCTTGTCTCATCTCAGTCCAGTGGACTGTGTGCCTGTCAGGACTGATGGGTTACACACTCCACATGAAGGTGTCTTGGGTCCTTAACGGAGGGAAAAAAGGTCCGATGTGTGCAGCCCTGCAGTCCTCTAGTGCAGATGGAGCACGGCTAAGCTGTGTTCCTCTGGCTCCAGTTGGCACATGGACACCATGCCATGGCTGACCAAGCGCTTCTCCTGCCTTTAGTCATGGCATCATGTGACCTCTTGGTGGTCCTCATGCCCTGGCTGGCCGTGAAGGTAGGCTGGGGGTTGGGTGGTGTGGGGATCCAGTGGTCCAGAGAACTGTCCCTTGGCAGGCAGGTCAAAGCACTTATTCCACAATGGAATGTGTGCCCTGAGACCTGCAGGTCTGAAGCCACCGTCTCCTCAGAGGCTGTTGAGTCAGACGTCAGGGTAGTCGTCAGGGCAGAAGACTCAAGGTCATCAAGAGGTCATCAAACTGTCCCTTTGTGGTCCCCCCGCCACACTGTGCCAGTGGTGTTCACAACATGGTGCCTGTGGTCTCAGGTGCATTTGGCCAGCCATACACCTAGTTGATTTCCAATGTACTGTCCAGGGGGCCTAAGTCAGTCTGGTCCTCTAGTCATCCAAGAGGACTGGATGTTTTTGACGTGATGGAGCAAGCACATGTTGTGGCCTTGAAGTGTGTGAAGGCACGAGTCCTCTCAGTGAGCTTCAGGGTGAGAAATGTCACTGCACCCCACTGTCCAGTCCAGTCCCATCAGCTTTGTGAGAAGTGCTGACAGGTGTGAAGAGCAAGTGGTGTCCTGACAAAGCAGTGACTTGTTGATCCACACGACGTAATGACACATAAGCATCAAAGTCGTTGGGGATAAAAGGAATTAACACACAGAGTGCAGAGACCTGAAAATCCTAAAGACCACGGGCAAGTGAAAACACAACAGACACTAAGAACCATACCTTTCTCAGACTCCTCCTCTTCTGTCTCCTGAGGGGACACAAATAACATAACAGAGCTGTGACATCACGTTGCTAGACTTTATGACAAATATGCTTCCATGACTAAAAATAAGGTTTAAGGAAAAGGTAACTGAAAGCCTCCACAACCAGCATGTGAAACGTGGCTCACCTTGTTGAAGGATTCTTCTTCTGTAGGGTTGTCTGTGTCAGAGTCTACTTTCTTTCCTGTTCAATGAATTGCAAGTCTTACTTAATCATGGAGTAACTCACAAATACAGATTATTTCACAGACTTCTTCAACTATTTAGCAGATGCCTGCAGTCATACTCTGTACCGTTCTCACCTTTAGTTTTTGCACCCTTGCGGCTTGGTGTATCAGCAGCGATAGGGATTTCGATGTTGTCAGGATCACCCCCTTCATCCTCAATTGCCTATGGGTAACCAGCGGACAACCAACTGATTAATCTTCTTTAGAACATGACATGATTAGCTCCACGCGATCAAGGGCTAATAATCAAAGATTATTCAAGACAAAAACAAAACAAACAAACAACAAATGTAGCATATTAACTATTCCCTTGCTACATTGACAGGTATGAAATACTTTGGTGCCTTTAGACTAGCAGTCATTCGCTGATTGGGTGTCCATTCGTATTCGTTACCTGCCAACCAAATCGCCTAATTACCGTTACCTAATGTCAGGTGACTTTTAGCGGGCTGCAAGATAGCTTGTCGTTGCTAATGTTCCCATCGACAAACCCTTTCATTCAACTACACAATCACAAAAGTTATTCAAATTGTTGTTCATACTATTTAAACTTAACGTTAACAATAGTTAGCGATTCTCTTTTACCTCAACTGAAATCTATGGCCCAGCGTTGATTTTAGCTTTGATAAAAAATACTAAGCACAATGAAACATTAACGTTACGTTACAACACAAATTTCATTCCGAGAATAAGAGGTATGTGATGACAGGAGAGAGTAGCGTTAGCGATAAAGTGGAAAATGGAAACGAGTGGCTAGTTAACCTTCAATAGTTAGGTATCGTTACTAACTCTAACGCTAGCCATTTTGCAATTCAGCATTCTCAAGTCAGTTAATCGGCATGCCAGTCTTCCATTTTAACCTCAGTTAATGTTATCGTTGTGCAGATTGCTGGTCTGTAGGTACACTGACATTCAAATAAAATTAGCGTGTTAAGATATATTAGTCTTACTTACAATGCTATAATACACAATGCAAATCGTATATGACCTTGTTATAATTACCACAAAGCATTCAGGAGCTTTGCAGCAGCAAAAATGCTAACTACTTAGCAAAACATCTAGCAGCATACGCGTGCTACACACACAACAACCAGTACACGCTACAGCTTGTTTCTATTACCTGCTTCAGTCTGGCGATAAGAACATTTTTCACCCCAGTGACATCCAAATTCCTGCGCTTAAGCTCTGTTTTCAGATCAATAACACGCAAATCTCCAATTTTCTTCGACTCCACCGAAATGGCACCCGACGCCATTTTAGCTATCGCTACAGCGACAGTGAGCATCACGGAAGCTTCTCCGACAGTGCAGACAAAAAATACCCCGGATGTGGCATCATGTCTTTTACGTGTGACGTAATGCGTTCAGCAAAACCTAAACTTGAAGCAAACTGCATGCTCTTTACTATTTTTGATTATAAAGGGCACAGTTTCATTACATCACGCTATTAAGCTACAACTATTAAAAATCCACAGATCAGAAATAAGTAGAAATCTCTTTAAAAGGGTGAAACCTCCAGCTTGTTACCAATGTGTGAAATTGAAATTGTGTGAGATTTGGTGGTCAAAATTTGGCCCAGGTTACCTAAAAATCAGTAGCCAAAATTAGTTGAAAGAACAGATAACCAGATAGAAGTGGACTGTCCTAGGGTGGCGACTTAGGTGACAACAGTTGCAGACAGGTTGATGATACATAACCTACTAGAGACCACCTGTCTACTCCCTTAGAGTCACACCATACCTCAGTAAATGAGTTGCCAATAGTCTCCTCTTATACTTGGCTTGCCACCACACTATAGCCTGATCAATTAATTCCATCTCTACTCATTCAGCAAGCAGGCACATTACCAACCTCAATACTCACCAGACAAGGAGGGAAGGAACACAACTGGCTAGGCAGTGCAGGGATGTTATACATGCACTCTCCATAGGCCACTTGTTGCCACAAATGGGAATTTAACCGAAACAAAACGTGTCATCTACAGGTTATGGTGGTTAGTGTGTACATGCGACTTGTCAAAGTGAGAAGACATAGGATACACGTACAAGCTCCTCTCAGACACAGACAAAATCAGCAACGTAAAATTGTGCTGGCCTGCCAAAACTCAACACACTGCACTCAATATGCACTCAGATTAGACACTTACTGTACTAAGCGGCCATGTCATTATAGGCTGATGTGGTCAAACTGGTGTGATACATGCCTTTTAATTTCAGAAATACTTATTGTGAGGCTGTATGGGTGTTTGGGAGAATCCATTAAATTTTAGTCAGGATGGAAGAAGACTTGGCCTGTAACACCAAACGCTTCAACAATGTTTCGCTTTTTGCAAAGGGCCTAGCATCCCTCAACTGGGGTGTTTTCTTCCTCGTGGCCATATCCTTTTGAACTTTAAAAATATTGGGCATACTAAAGCCCACTGTTCGCTGATTGGCCAGCCAAAAATTTGATGAAGGAAACCTAAGCCTTTGGAGAGATGACACAGTGCTGTAGTGAAATGTGATATTGAGCAGAGGCACTAGGCTGAGCCAGCCTGGCTGGAAGAAGATCCACTGTGAAATGCATTGAAGAAATGCATTGAAGAAAAGAGCAGGACAGTGAAGCAGGGCAAAGTCTTCTGAAATGACACACCAGGCACAAGAAAACAGTTACCTAATTTTTATTAATATCATTATTTTAAAACTAATATAAAGCCCCTGGAATACCATCCAGGGGCCATCGAGTCTATGAATGCATGGATACCAGCCCTCAGCTCTGCATTCTAGCCACGCCATTCAGATTTTATTACAGTTCCTTTGTGTGTCTGTCGCAGCGCCACCTGGTGTCCTGTTCCCTCATAGCTCAGTGCTGCGGCTCAGCTCCACGGCCAGAAGCGCTAGTTTCCTTGCTAGTCTGTCCGTGCGTCTGTATGTCTGTCCACTGCTTGCTCGCTCGTCTATCCATCCGACAAGCACACCAGTCTCTTATGTGCAAGTATATGCAAGTTAGCTAGAGAATAACATTAGTGTTTTGTTCCTGTGGCGATGAAGAGCTCTCTACCACCACAGTGCAGAAGAAAAGGAGACCAGAGAGAGGGAGAGAGAGATAGAGGGAAAGGGAGGGAGGGAGAGAGAGAGAGAGAGAGAGAGAGAGGGAGAGAGAGAGATAGAGGGAGGGAGAGAGAGAAAGATAGAGGGAGAGGGAGAGAGGGAGCAGGAGCGAGAGAGGGAGATGTGACTGCTCCTTTTTCCTCTACATGGTGGAGGTTTGTCCTCATAAAGAAAGAATTGAAGTTCATGAAAGAGAGAGAAAGAAAGAAAGAAAGAGAGAGAGAGAGAGAGAGAATGGGGGGTGCTAGGAGAGCTGGGGTGGGGTTCCTCTCTGGCTGGGCTGAGACAATGCTCATGTGACATCAGTCTATGTCCATGTGATGCTGTTTCCGTGGAAACCACTCGGCACAACCCCGGGTCCTCTCATTCAGACATGGAGGACAGCGTGGGAGGTGGGGCAGTGGCTGGCCTGGAGGGCGCAGACCTCACTCGCACACACACGCCACGCACACACACACACACACTCTTATCAGGGCATCAGTCTTTTTGCACTTAAAAAATAGAGGAACAGTCGAACACAAAAAGGTGACATTCATAAATTTCTTTCCTCAAAAAATACATTTGATAAAAGAATTGTGGGTCATGAAATCCATGAGAGAAGGGCTTGGGTTGGTGAGAGGGACACATTGCTTGGTGTGTGTGTGTGTGTGTGTGTGTGTGTGTGTGTGTGTTTGTGTGTGTGTGCGTGCGTGCGTGAAATGGTGGGATGAGTGACTGTGTGCAGAGTGTGATGTGTGTATGTGCGCGTGTGTGTGTGTGTGTGTGTGTGTGTGTGTGTGTGTGGGGGGGGGGGGGGGGGGATCATGTACATTACTTGTGAGGGGAAGTGATGTAATGATGAGAGAGTGTGCTCACTTGGGTAGCAGCCAATCTCACTAACATGATATCTTTGTCTTTTGTCCCCCATGAAGGAATGTCAGAAATCCCTCGGGGGCAGGGGTGGAGGAGACTAAAACAAATCACCTAATCTAGAATGTAAACGAATAAATATACTGATGCGGAGAGCGAGAGAGTGAGTCCTGCAATGCTTTCATGTTTTCATGGGAAACAGAGGTCGACATTAATGTCCACTGAAGCAAGGCATCAGGTATAGAATAAAAATGCTCGTCTGTCGGCCCCAAGCAGCTCCTCATGGCCAGGCAGTTCATGGGCTGCTCAACCACCTAGTTCATTACATGTGCAAAGAAATGCATCGCAAGGAACCATGCAATAAACAAAAACAAAATAAAAAAAAAAAGAAAATGAAAATAAAAAGCTTTTTATAAATACAACAAATTCACAATCCACAATGTAGGCGTGGTTTCTAGCAGAGCGGGGCGAGACGCTTCGGAGTCTGGCACTCTGAGCTGGGGGCGGGGGGTGGGGGGATCTCTCCTTTCCTCTCCTCTGGTGGTTTGAAGTTCATTCTCCCCTTTCTTCCGATTGGCTTGAGTTCATTTTCTCTCCTCCCCCCTTTGTGATGTGACAAAACGGTTGGCGCTGCGAATGTGTGTGTGAGTGTGGGGGGAGGGGTCACAGGTGAGTGATGCCATCTTTGGTTGAATGCGTTACTCGAGAATAACGAAACAAAACGGAGAGAGACAGAGAGAAAAACAGACAGAGAGAGACAGACACAGAGAGAGTTTAACGGAGAGAGAGAGGGAGGGAGGGAGGGAGGGAAAAGAAAAGCTAA
>PYXC01002602.1:0-313261 GCA_015244755.2 Tenualosa ilisha | reverse complement strand
AATGAAGAGGTAACCTTGACGAATGTAATGTTTTTCTCTTCAAACTTCAGGGTAGACTGTAACATTATCATTTATTTTATTTAATAACTGTCATAGTTCCTAGTACCTGTAATCAGCAAACTGACAGTAACATTTTAGGTACGGAAAATGTATTTTTACATTAGTAACATTGGTCTTTGCTTAGCTTTGCTTTGTTCACAACTTATTAAATAACATGACCAGAATAAATTGGAGTTTTAGGAAAATGTATGAAAATCCTAGAGTAACACCAGGTAGTGATTTTTTTTTAACAGCCTTTACATGATGTTTGCCAGGTTGAAATGATAGAAATGCAACTTTCTAGAGAAAAAGTTACATTTTACTTGGGCAGTGTTGGTGTGGAAATATTTCTTAAAGAATACCTATATCCAAAACCCATGACTGCTTTGACCTTAACTTTTAACACATATAGGGCTTCTTTCAAATGTATGCATTTTCTCAGTCGAAAGCTCCATTGAAGATTGCTTTCAGTCCAGGACTGCTAGGACTAAATCATGGGACACACACACACACACACACACACACACACACACACACACTCACTCTCTCACAGAGCAATGACTTCTACACTCTGATAGTTGTTCTTCCTTACACAGACATCTCTGATAACTGTGAGTGAACTTCAAGGTACAAACCAGAATGTCATTTTAACTCTGATTCGTCAGAAGGGGACTTACGGGTCTGTTACTGTGAACTTTGAGGTAAGAGATTGTTGTGTTGTAATCTTTCTCTACATTTTACCTGTGGTTACTAACTGTTAAAAATGTTGTTTAAACAAACAGCATGATCAGAGTGATATTGCAAGCTTCTGATTTGGTCTGTGTTTATACAGATATCTGGAGGTCCAAACCCAGTGATTGAAGACCTAAGTCCAGACAGAGGCAACATCACATTCCATCCTGGACAGGCTAGCGCGGTCATTATTATTAGCGTACAAGACGACAAGGTATGATTGTTTGTTGATCTGTTTTGTATAGGTGGTGGCAGGAATGCAATCTCGACTGATTTTCTGTGAAACTTTTGTCAGATCCCAGAAGACGATGAAATGTTCACAGTGCAGCTGACAGAAGTGATTGGTGGTGGACTCTTAAACCCAAACCGCAGCAGCGTAGACCTCCTGATATCACGTAACGATGCGCCAGTCCGAATGTCTCAGCCCTTCCTGGCTGTGCCTGAAACTGCTGGTATCATCAACATCACCATCACCCGTGGCCTCACCGAAGACGACCAACGCATTGGATCTGATAAACATGAGGTCTCCATTGCTTATATGGTTATCAGTGGAAACAGTTCTACTAGTATGGCCACTGATGGTGTGGATTTTAAGGATCTCCAGTTTGAGCAAGTAGTGTCTTTCCCTGCTGGAGCCCACAAAGCCCAGTTGCGTTTCAGGATCATCGATGACAAAGTGCCGGAAATTGCGGAGTCCTTCCGAGTGATCCTCTTGGAAAACACGCTACAAGGCGATGCTGTGCTGGTGGCACCAAGCTCTGCCCTTATAACCATTGAGCCCAATGATAAGCCCCATGGGGTTCTATCAGTCAGCTCCCTCACAACAACTGGGCCAGTAATTGTCAATGAGGATCTCACCATGAAGTAAGTGTCAAATTGTTACATCAATACATTTATATCAGTGTTTTATTTTTCTCTTTCTTTGATGTACTTTTGAGCCTCTCCGTGACCAGAACCTTGTTACCTCACCCATAGTGTGTGTCTGGTTTTATTTATACACATTATACAATGTACCAGGTATCATTTTACATTTTCTTTGCATTGTTTTCTTTTATTGCCACAGATTTGAAGATATTATTGTTGTGAGAAATGGTGGCACACATGGAGATATTACAGTGAACTTCACTGTGATCCGGAATGCGAGTGATGTCTCACCTGTGACAGATGATTTGAGTCCTGCCTTTGGAGTTTTGAGATTTTTAGCTGGCCAAATGACATCAGTCATTTCCTTCAACATTACTCAGGATGATCTCCCAGAAGAAGCTGAGGCCTTTTCCTTTAGGCTGCTGCCTAATTCAGTAAAGGGAGGTGCAGAGGTGGATGAACCAATGGAGGTTTGTCTTTTGTTATTTGAAATAGCACCAACAGGTTTTTGACCAACAGAGAATGCATTCTTGAACTGGTTCCATTCAGAAATCTTTGAGTGTTGTTGCTATTTTTAGTGAATTGTAAAATGACATGTCCAGTCTGACCTGCATCTGGCAGCATCAGCTTGGCATAAGTTACATCCTTACCTAGTTAAGCAAGCTCTTTGTTGCACATCAAACCAATAATCGTTTAGCAGATAATCTCTGTAAGACAGACAAGACCTGTTCAATGACAAAAGTATGCAGCTTATTTATCAGAGGCTTTCCCGAAATTCAAATGAATGTTTTGACTACAATGCAAAAATTATGCATTATTTTGCACTTTCTCTATGCTAATGCAGTCAAGCTTTGATCATCTGATCTCAAATCATCTTTGACCTAACCAACCACCATTTCACTTTTTTATTCTAGCCATGTTATATTCATAATCTCCATTATTTTCCACCTGCCTTGCCCTTGTCACATCTATTCCTCCTCTTCAGGTGATCTTTTATGTGCAGGACAGTGATGACGTATATGGTCGCTTCATTTTCCATCCAAATAAAAGCCAGCGGATTCAGAGTGAGCCCACTGGACGCTTTCTGTCTCTCAGTTTCCTGCGTGAGGGAGGCACAGTGGGCAGAGTGCAACTGAGTCTCAGTGTCACCTACCAGCCTAATCGACCCATCACCTCTCCCTTGGATGGCGAGGGGGTGCTGAATGGGAGCAGTGTCACCAGTATACTGTTCGAACCAGGCCAGCGTTTATCACAAGTAGCGTTACCCATACGTAATGATGCCTTCTTGCAAAGTGGTGCCCACTTTCTCATTCAGGTATGTTTTGAAAAGCGTTGTAACAATCAGCTCTGAGTGTTCAGATTATAACCATTTAAAAGGCGGTTAGAGATTGAGGATATTTGTTATGGTACAAGTTTCTTCATTCAATGAGAAAACACAGGCTATGACAGACTAATATGAAGTCCGAAAATATAGTTTTCAAACCTTTCCGTTCACCCACAGTGTTCACCCAACTTAGTTCTTACATAATTGTCCCAGGTGTAAAACGCCATTGTGTCTCACAATGGACAGATTTGTATGTGCACTCACAATGCTAACTCATGTGCCACTCCAAACAGTAACCTTAAAATCATTTGAAGATATTTTACCAAAAAAGCACCTATGACAATGAAAAGACTTACTTAATTTGTTTTTTTTTTTAAGTTTCATTTAGATTTTTAAAAATCATTGTTTCAGCATCACAGAAGAAAAGTACACCTTTGTGCTGCATATTGACACATTAAAAGCATCATATGTCGTTTCCAAATGTTCTCTTAACCTGTCCATTTGTTTTCTGATCATGTTTGTCATATGGTTTCAAGATAAAATGTGAAGTAATGAAATGTACAAGGTACATTTTACATTTTTGATTCTTTCTCAGATGATCTCTGTGCAGCTGGATGACATTAAGCCCCCTGTGCCATCGATTAGCCCTCGTTTTTCTGGGGCTGTCAGTATGACTCTAACGGTCACTCCAGAAATCGCCAATGGAGAGATTGGCTTTACCAGTAACAGGACAGTGGTGTTACTTGAACCAGAGGATACCAACAGCAGTTCGGTAAAACCTTTTACAGTCTGTGTTACATATACACCCTTTCAATGCATGCATTAGGAAGAGAAGATCTCTTTTGGCCTGAATTTGCATACAGATTGTGGAAAGGCGTAGCTAGTGTTGTGGACATTTCGATATAACCTAGATATAACTCATATGCTCTTCATCAGGCTTACAGTACCTCCATAACCAATACTTTAACTGACTGTCAAAAAATCATTCAGAAGCTTGACTCAAGCAAAAGAATGAGGACAAGGGAGATTGTAACAAATCAGTTATAAGCAGATTTATTTCAAATATACTTTTTTTCACCATAAATTAAGTCATCTTCATCTTACATAAGCTTCACTGTGTGAGCTCTAATTGCCCTTCAGGTGACCCTTGCCCTCCGTCGCGATGGCACAGACGGGGAGGCTGAAGTGTTCTGGAGTCTGCATCCCACTGGGGAAAACAACAGAGATGTGACCCCTGGCGACCTTTCACCTTTCAGTGGCTCAGTCATATTCCTGAGAGGACAGAGTGATGCAGAAATTAATATCACCATTCTAGCTGACAACATCCCTGAGATCAATGAAACAGTGCTCCTCACTCTAGACAGGTAGCCTATTTGATTGACTGATTGATTGATAAAAACAAAGAAGGTCTGATGACAGCACAGCACCTTTGAGATTTCAGTTCTAACACTGATGAAAGAGTCAGATGTATACAGTAGCATTCCTATTCTACAAAATTAAACTGATTGAAACAAAATAACTTGAATTATTGATTAATTACTTGTAAGATTTTGCCCGTAAATCTTTAACCCTTAGATTCATCTTAGATGTAACCATAGATTTATGTAGTATTGTTGTAGTATTAATGTTGTATAGTCCCATAGTCTCATAGTATATCTTGGTTTGTTAATGCTTGGTTTTGATCATGGTACTTATATCATTCCCCATCTGTCTTATTTGCAGGTGGTGACTGCAAGGTTTGTTGTGTACTTTAGGTAAGTTAGATAAAAAAAAAATCCAGTCCATCTCATTGCTAAATAAGATGCTAACTTGATGGGGGCACAGGGAAACAAAACTGAAGCCATCTCCTTGTGCCCCCATCAGTTAGCATTAGCTGCTGTTTCACAACTTCTATGTTGCGCCAAATTCTCTCATTCACATTTCCCACTCTCATTCAAATTCTCTCATTCACTGACAGCTCTCAGCAATGTCTAACAACAGGGCTATTGATTGGTTCATGCCAGATTTCTCCTTTAAGCGCAGTTGATTATTCCTCAAATACTTTTCAATATTATATATTCATAGTCAAACCTGTAAAATGTTATCAAATGTATGAAATGCATGCGCATGTATGTTTATTACACAGTGCAAGTCTAAAGCCAGGCTTTACCTCCCGTGAGATTGTTATCTTGGAGAATGATGACCCTGGTGGAGTCTTTGAGTTTTCTGCCATTTCCAGAGGACCATGGACTATCGAAGTAAGAATTAGCTCTCAAATTCTTTGATTCAAACACAAACTTCCATAGATACATATTTGATATGATATTTCAGTCTCAAAATTTTTATTTTTTAGTGCATTTAAATGTTTAAACACACAAAAACTAAATCTGTTGTGGAAGCTGCGTTGGTAAAAATGCCTGGAATGCCTTTAAACTTGTATGTAACATTCTAAAGACCAATTTCTCACTGGCAGGAGGGTGAGGCGGTGGAGCTACATGTGGTACGTTCATTTGGCCAGCTTCTGAGACAGCTTATTCGCTATAGAGTGGAACCCTCAGGGACCGAAGAATTCTATGGTGCTACAGGCATTCTGGAGTTTCAGCCAGGGGAGAGAGAAGTGATGGTGGCACTGGTCGCCAAAGAAGATGGCGTACCTGAGGTATGTTCTTACAATACTTCAGAGGAAAAATTAACTATCAGTGTTTGCTCATGGTTAGGACTCAGGTTATATGTTTTGTATTTGAGAATGTATACTGTTTTTAAGTTATTAATATTACATTATGGCTGATCACAACCTCATCTAAATTTAGTCTAACTAAAGTTGTTGTTGTCTACATCAGAAATTACAGGCAAGTGCTGTTTCCTCTAGTTTAATATGTGAATTACCTGTATAGAACCTACTAAAATACGAGCACTGACAGATGTGGATTTAGCATGTATTATACTAATGTTGATTTTTAGTCTCTCATTCACAACATGGGGTTGGATTACCATACAGTCTTGCATGTGTGTGTCTGCAGCTTGATGAGTTGTTCTCTGTGGTGCTAAGCAGTCACAGCACCCCTGCCAGTCACCTGGGAAACAACAGGGAGGTCAACATCACTGTTCGCCAAAATGAAGATCCTTTTGGGGTCATAGAGTTTGTCCAGCCTGGGCTGTCATTTACCATCAGTGAAAGCACTTCCATGCATCCTTATTTTGGTCAGTAACAGGAGAAATTGCAGGCTGAATCCCAATGCTCCTCCTTAGCCCTAGGCCTTGAGCTCTCAAAGACGCTCATTAAAGTAGAAGTCTGGTGTGAATCAATTAATAGTCGCATTGCTGAGAGCTGTTGGTAGCATGAGAACGAACACTAACCGAACGCTAACGCTAACTGATGGACTTTGTTGAAGTTTTGTTTCCCTGTGCCCATATCAGTTGGCATTAGCTGTCATTTTGCTATTTGATCTATGTTGTACCAGATCTTGTTTTCATACCGACAGCATTAGGCAACGTCAAACAAAAGGACTACTGGTTGATTCACATTGGATTTCTCCTTTAATGCCAATTAAGTCTAAGGAATCAAGTTGTAAAATTATGAGGGACACGGAGATTCAGTCACTGCCATTTTCAATTTCATCATTGATTTGTTTTTTGTTGTTTAGCTCTTTTTTTCCTTGGATGAAGTGACAGTTTTTATAGTTTACTTTTATTTGACATTAAAGACATTCTTTATGTTTCCTTACCATATTAACTGGCCATACTATAACATCAAACAACCAACCTTCTGACCATATGGGCCTTTTTTAGCCTCCTACCCTATCGTGAGAAGCAGGGGAATATTTGGAATGTGTCTGTTTTGTGGGTCCTTGAACCTAACACATCAGATGTCAGACCAATGCAAGGATATGTTGAGTTTTCTGAGGGGGAACACATGAAAACCTCACTCTCTTCTCTGAACCTGATGAGGTAGTCTCTCCATACCCCTCCACAGACACAGCTGTACACACACACACACACTCACACACACCAAGTATACAGATATGTATATTAGAAATGCAAAGTTGTTTTGTTTTCCTCTAAATGGACCTTACGTTTTCCTTTAGATTCCAGAAGACATGGAAATCTTTACTATTTCTCTTCAGTATGCAATTGGTGGAGCTCGACTAGGAAATAATCTGAATGCAACCTTACAGATCAATGAAAACGATTACCCAATTTACTTTAAAGGTACATAATCTCCTTCCCAATTTTTGTTCAAGTCAGTTTGTAGATTTGTTTGATTTATGTGTCATGAGAATTAGCAAATGCTTTGCTATATTGGCTTTTAAAAATCAGTCCAGCCTAGAATACTAATGATGTCTCTATTCTGGTTAATATTTAAATGATGTTTGGCTAATATTGCACTGATGTTGTGTGTATTTTGCCCATTGTTTTGAGGTGTGACTCAATGATCTCCATCCTTTTTGCCTTTACCCAAACAGAACAGTTGTTGTTGTGGTCTCAGAAGGAGAAATGGCTAATTTCACTCTTGTGAGGACAGGACCAGTTGATTATATTGCAACTGTATTGTACAGATTTGATTATGGTGGTGCTTCATCTGCTGATGTTGTTCCCTTAAGCAATGACTCACTTGTTGTATTTGATGTTGGAGAGTGGCTAAAAAGCATCTCTTTTATGGTGGAGGACGATGATATCCCTGACACGGATGAAAATGTGTACATCATTTTGTTTAATGCAACTGGTATGTAAAGTAATGTATGTAATACTAATCATAAAAGTTACAAATAAAGTATTATAAACCATTATAAACCAAAGTATTATAACTATTGTTGGCTCTGGTGACATATCCAGGGGAAGCAGTGGTCTATGGAAATGACACTGGAACCATCATAATTGAGGCAATGATGATGCCAATGGGATCTTCCTCCTTGATTCTACTGAAAAACCTGCAGAGGAGGGAAAAACAAACAGCTTCTAGTAAGGAGATCATTTTAGACTATTTTGTGAATGTGTATATTATAACTAGAACAAAGAACAAACACATTTGACTGCATTATACTAATATTATTGTGTTGGTATGTTATGATCACGTTTTCTTGTGTTTCTAGCATTTTAAGAGACAGGGGATATTTTGGCAACGTTACTGTGTTTCTGGCAGCTCTTTACAAATAATACTCCTCTCCAGCCTGGAATGGAGTTTGTCAACACATCAGGCTCTGTGGAATTTACTACTGGAGATGTAATCAAGCCCATTGTCTTAGAGGCAATATCGGATAAGCTCCCAGAGTTCAATGAGTATTATGTTCTGGTGCTTGTAAACATTTCAGGTAAAGTAACTTGCTATGCCTTTCTTGTCTTGTTTTCATATTATTCTCTAAACTAACATCTTCGTTTTTCTTGTAATGTAATAAAGGTGGATATCCTGGTGAAGGGGGTCAGCTAGCAACAGCAAACCTCAGTGCCTCCGTCATCATACCATTCAATGATGACCCTTTTGGGATGTTTGTTTTCTCGGAAGAGAGCCTGGATCAAGTGGTTGCGGAAGACGTCATGTCTCATGATGACATGTCGAACACTGTCTCCTTAACTGTTCTTAGGCTGCAAGGCATATTTGGAGTGGTGTCTGTTGCATGGGAAATCCTGTCTGGAGCGTTCCCTAATGGCCTCCCTCCAATGAAGGACCTCATTTTATTGGCCTCTTTTCCACAGTCAGTCGAGGTTCAAGCTCATGGTAGAGGGAATTATGTTGGCACTGATGCCATGCTATTTTCTGGTCTTCAAGGAGCTTTTGGCATCATTGATGCTAGAGTCCAACTACTAGATGGACTCCACAGCCTTGTCAATTTTAGCATATCAGTCTGGCTGGTGCCCCAGGACAATACCAATGGATTTATTTTTTCCAAAGGCGATAGCAATGGAACTCTTTATTATGGAGTTAAAATCCATGTCAATGAGTCCTCTCTTAGTGTGATGTTCTTCTACATGACTCCTGTGTCAAACAGAACTCAAGAAGAGAGGGCCACTATGGAAAGATCATCGAGAGACAACATGTGGATTCAAATTGTTATCACAATAGATGACGGCATCATTCAATTCTTTTTGGATGGAAACCCAATGTCGGATGGAATGAAAACCCTAAATGGGGTGGGAATAATTGACGGTATGAGAGAAATGTCAGTTTAGACGTGTGTGTGTGTGTGTGTGTGTGTGTGTGTGTGTGTATGTGTATGTATGTGTAATATTAATTGCTTCATCAGGTTGAAAGTTGCATTCATTCAGTTATAAGTTTGTTTTTCCAATTTCAGTGATGGCACCAGTTCACATTGGCTCAAACCCATTGGGAGAAGAACGATACCAAGGCTTGATGCAGGACCTCCGGCTGTACTCTTCCTCTTTGAATCACACAATGATCAGCGAGCTCTACGATCAGCCCGCCAGACACGACCTGCAAGTTGTTTCTGGTTACCTTGTATACCAGCAGGCCGAGACAGAGAAAACCATACAGGTGGAGGTGCGTGATGATCAGGAGGCAGAGGGGGAAGAGTTATTCTACCTGCAGCTGGTTAGTGCCCATGGAGGTGCCAACCTGCCAATGCCACACCCCACAGCCATCCTTCGGGTACAGAAAAGTGACAACGCCAATGGACGTTTTGGGTTCTCTGGGAACTGCATGCCTGAAGTAAGTGAACCATACATCTCTCAAATCAAATCAAATCAAATCAAATCAAATGACAATATTTCATTTATAATGAGTGATCTCTTATAAAATTTCACATAAATCTATTATACATGAGCTATATGAATCAAAGTACTGGGATACTTGCCCGATATCCCACTGGAACATCAATGACATCTCAATCTAAATCCATAGTATGGATTTGTCCCTCTTTTAACAACTCCCATTCTTTTGAGAAGTAGTTTAGTGCAAGTTGAAACGTATTACAATTCACTCATCATCAACCAACACCAGCATCTCACCAGTATCTCATCAGTATCTCACTAGTCTCTCACCAGTATCTCATCAGCATCTCACCAATATCTCACCTCGCAAATACTCTATGCTACCGGTAACTTAACATTCTTTAATTTTCAGTTTTCTGCAGCTTTCTTAAGAGTTGCATATTATACCATGAAAAGTCATCTTGACTGTGGAAACATCTACACCCAAAATTTTAGAAATGCTCATATAATGTGCCAGTTATTTTGTATGCTCTAATCCATTTTTTCTTCCAATTTTTGACGGAATAAGACTCTTATCTTTTTCAACAGATATCAGAGGAGGGATCTGTCATATCCTGTATCATTGACAGGACTCTTGGAACCCTGGATTTTGTGTATGTGAACTACACTGTTATTCAGATCAATTCAACTGATGTTGCATCAGACTTTATCAACCCAGTCGGTGTAGTTGTTTTTCAACCTGGACAGCTTTCTGAGGTAGCTATTTTGTGCATGGCAACTTAGCAAACACAGGCAAAAACAGCATAGTCTCCAAAGGGACTGAATGGCATCGCTATTAAACTCACTGATGTCAATTTAACCAAGATAAAGAACCTTTTGTTATCAATATCTTGTTAACTGAGCTGTATGTTTTGTTTGTTTGTGTTTGTATGTTTGTTTGTTGGTATGTTTGTGTGAGATTGTAGGTTACAATCATCTGCTTCACTTAGTCAGTTAATAGCTTAGCTACAATCATCTGCTAACTGGCATACACTTAGGGCTAGCAATAAGATACTTCGTGGTGAAAGAATGCTATTATTTATCAACATTCTGAACTTCCATATACTAAATGTATTAGATTAGTAGCTTTATGGTCTGTACTTAGGTTTACAGCTCATTCCACTGTCAGATGTTAATACTAATTTGATCATTTACAGCTTTCATTATTTTGAAGGATTATAGGGTTTGCTTGGCCCCACAAAGTGACACAATGAAGGAGTATACATTATGTAGTGCAAACTTTAATGTAGACACACCAGTGGATATATTCTACAAAACCAGGTTACTGGCTGAGCTGGGTAACTTCTGGAGTAACCTCTGATTTAAAAACAACATGTCACCAGTCAAACAGTTAATGCTCAGTGCAGGGTTCTTTTAGAGATCAGTGGTAACTCCTCAAGCTACCCAGGTTAACCAGTAATCTTGCTTAGTAGTACAGGCCCCTGGACTTTATTAAAAATGTTTTTTCCAATTGCCCAACTGAAACTGAAAAAAAAAAAAAAAAACTTCCATACAAAGATCTTATATCCCCCTCCTTAAGGTCCTGAACATTTCGGTGATGGATGATGACATTCCAGAGTTTGATGAGCATTTCCAGGTTATCCTAGTTTCTGTCATTTCCGGTGATGGACTACCTGGCACAACCCCTACAAGTGGAGCAAGCATCGACCCTGAAAATGCCATCAACATGATTACAATCAAGTCCAATGATTATCCATATGGTCTGTCTGGCTAACAGTACTAATATTTTACAAAAATTGAATATTAATATTGTGTGTTACAAAATGCTGATCATCAGAAACAGTCTGCAGCCGTCATGTAAAAATGGTCTCAAGGATATACAGATGCATTTTAATTAAATTAAATTAAATGTAGCCGTGGCTGTGGTATTGCTTCACCAGTCTTCATGTACTTGATGTTATGGTAAACAACATCAAAATCTTCTCTGACTGTCTGCTGTGTCTGTTGTCAGGGCTGATGCAGTTTCAGGTGGACCCCATACCACCTGGCATGATCTTACCAGCTCCCGAGGATACACAGATCACTGTGGCAGAGGAGGAGGGTATAGCCAGTATAATTGTGGCCCGAGCGCAAGGCTTAGTAGGAAAAGTTATGGTTGGATACCGCACCATTCCCCTCACGGCTGTCAGTCCAAAGGATTACAAGGTTTTTCACATGAACGATAAACACACCATTTTTATACTAGACATTTTTACTATCGTAAAATATTTCTATTATACTATTGTGTTGAATAATTTCAATTTTTATTATTTTCCTAAATAGGATGTTAATGGCACAATGGAGTTCAGAGAAGGAGAGAGATACAAGTATATAAACATCACAATCATTGACAATCAGGTGCCTGAACTTGAGAAGGTGTTCAAAGTACAGCTGTACAGTGCAGTTGGTGGAGGTAAGAAGGGTGAATTCTCAGTGGAATTTCTTAACCAGTGGTAAACAAACGACAAGCAAGAGTCCCAGTAATCTGAGAATACACACAGAACATTTATAGGCCTTATGAAAAGCACAATGCCCACATTGTTTAAATAGTTGAGAGAACTACAGTATATTTAAAAAAGGAGAGATTTATTAAGTATATACTTATTATCAGAATTTTGGCTGTTGCAAAAAAAGTGGAACAGGAACTTGATGGATTAATCAAATGAGTATCATTAAAATTTATGAAGAAACATAAACTAGAGCCAGATTTTAAAAACAAAAGCAAGGTAAATGTGTTCATCTGTGCATACAAAGGGAATCATACAACTACTCCTTTGTCTTTTAGCCAGTCTTGGTGATGCTTCAACCATCACTGTAACAATTGAAGCTTCGGATGATGCACATGGAGTATTTCAATTCAGTGCTAATTCACTGTCAGTGAATTGCACAGAGCCAGAGGAGAGCCACAGCACTGTGATCCTGCAGGTATGGAAAGATTTGGTTTCACACCTATTTATCATCCATATTTTTAAAGAGACCCTGATCTGGGACATAAATGATTAATTTTGATTTCTGATCCACAGGTGACACGCTCCTTTGGTGCACTGTCTGATGTTACATTGTTCTGGGAGCTGGAGCCGTTAGCAAAGAACGAGCTGTTGGAGATAGCTGGGAACTTGACCTTTGGTGTTGGCCAAATGATGTCGGACATTGTTTTGCAGGTCTCACAAGATGAAATCCCTGAACTTGATAAGACCTTCAAGGTAACCCTGTCTAATGTGACCCATGGTCGCTTGGGTGAGAGGTCTGTGGCATCTCTGACAATATTGGCAAGTGACGATCCGTACGGCCTCTTCGTGTTCTCTGCGGACAGCCGCCCAGTATGGGTACCTGAGGCCAATGTTACTGTCACCCTGACTATACAGCGTCAAAAAGGCCTCATGGGAACGGTGAGGGTGATTTACCAGACTCTAAATGAAACAGACGTGGCTCCATTTCGCACGCCAGGAGTTGGGCGAGCCACTGAAGGTACTGACTTCATTCCTGTCAGGTCGTCAGTGACATTTATGGCTAATCAGAGTGAGGCAAATGTGACCTTGCAGATTCTGGATGAAGAAACACCAGAGAGGGGAGAATCTATCTTCGTGGAGCTGGTCGATGTCGTACTCATAAAAGGAGCCCAAGATCGGCCAAGTAAGAATATAGCAGAACAGGTAGCTGTATTTCCACATCTTTAGCAATCATCTGTTAGTATTTGACACTCAGATTACTTCCATTGTTGTCTTAGTTTCACCTAGCCTTGGGTCAAGAGCTGCCACTGTCGCACAAGTTATAATACAGCCCAGTGATGATGCGTTTGGAATGCTGCAACTGTCTGCTTCTGCAGTGACAGTGCAGGAGTATTATGTCGGACCCATTATCAACGTGACTCGGATTGGGGGGATCTTTGCTGATGTGTCTGTTAAGTTCATAGCAGTGCCGTTAACCGCCACAGTTGGTGAGTAAGGCAGGCTTTTTACACCTTCAAAATGTTAGCATTTCAAAATTCTGACAGTTAAAAAGACTGATAGTTAACCTTTTTAATCTGTTATCTATGTATCTTCTTACACAACAGCGTGCATTGACTTTTTGGTTGTGTGAGTATTCAACAGTGTGTTTATATTCAGGCGAAGACTTCAGCGTTGCCTCCTCTGATGTTGTCCTCTTGGAGGGGGAGAGCAGTAAGCCTGTGCCTATCCTGATTATAAATGATGTCGTGCCCGAGCTAGAAGAAACTTTCCGCATTCAGTTGCTCAACCAGACAACGGGAGGTGCACAACTGGGTGACCTGACACAGGCAATTATTACAATTCTGCCTTCTGATGACCCCTTTGGATCTTTTGGTAAGACCTGGCTAAATATTTTGTTACTTTATTATGAACCATAATATACACTGTTATCTCTAATGTTGTGTTGGAATGCATCATTCACTTTTAAATGTTATTTTTATTTATTTATGTTTGCCATATTATGCTGTGTATCTGAAGTGTTTCAGACAACTATGTTTACCATTGAAGAGCCTGAATTTAGTCCAGTTGAGATCTCATTACCTATTGTGCGAAAGGCCGGGACTATGGGTCAAGTGACGGTACAGTGGCAGGCTACGGTCAATTCACAGGAAGCAAAGACTGATGTCTTCCCTTCATCTGGAGGAGTAAGCTTTGCAGAAGGTGAAACGACAAAAATCTTAAAGGTTAAAGTCCTCCCAGATGATGTTCCAGAGATCACAGAGGTGAGAGACACATTATTTCTCAGTCTTAATGTCCTCCTGTTAAAGTAAATGGTAAATGGACTGCATTTATATAGCGCTTTCCTACTCCTACGAGAAACTCAACACACTCTACAGAGTATGCCTTACATTCATTCACACACCAGCGGCAGGCTGCCATGCAAGGTGCCAACCTGCCACCGAGAGCTTTGGGGTTCAGTATCTCGCTCAAGGACACTTTGATGGGGTCAGCCAAAGTGGGGCTTGAACCTGCATCCCTTCGGTTGCCGACCAGCACTTCTACCACCTGGCCACCACTACCCCAGATCTCCTACCCCAAAGGTAGAGTAGGAGATCTGGGTAAAACGGTTTGAGCAAGCTACATTTTGAAAATGCACAATTCAAAAGTCCAAACCCCTTTCTTCAGACTACCCCCTCAAGGCACAACTCCGGAGTACAGGAACGAGTGCAGAGGGGGGAGGTACAAATGGTATTTGAGTTTGACAGACATATCACCATTCAATCATGTCGAAGGGTCACTTAAAATGATTGGATGGTGTTTTTCCATTCCTGTTCTTTCCACAGGTGACTAACATTTTTTTATTTTTGTGTTAGAGCATTTAATTCATTGCTTGCAAAGGGGTGCGAAGGGGATTGTAAAAAATATAGTAAAACGTGCTCCAGGAAAACATCTCCTACCTTACCTTTAAGGTCTGAGTCCTGAACATTCAAAGATTTAACAGAACTGGATCAGCAAATCATGTCAGTTCATGTCAGTGAAGTCTTTGGGGGTTTAAGGCTATCTTAGGCCTGAGGGAGGATAATGAGATTTAGCTATTACGTGTATTGCAGCAACTTTTTTTTTAAAGCGAGCAGTCTTGTGTCCAGTACAATCATTCAGCACTGTCTGCAGATAATCAAGCTGACACTCGTAGACGCCACTAATGGAGGGAGCATTGGGACACAGAGCGTGGCAAATATTATGGTGCCAGCTAACGACAATCCTTATGGAACAGTTTACTTTGATCAGCCTGTGTACCGTGTGTGGGAGCCTTTGAAAGGAGTCTACATTGCTAACATCACTGTGAGAAGGAGGTAGGACTCATAGTGCAGTTTCTGTCCTGATTTACACAGTGACATAGTGTATTACACTTTTGACATTTGATATAGTGTATTACAAAAAAATAGTTGTATATGTGTCTGTTTATTTCCAGAGGTGGTCATTTTGGCCGTCTGGAGATCCTGTACAGCACATCAGAACTTGATGTTGCGAGTATTGCACGAATGAAGGGACAAGATCTTCTGATTTATTATGAACGTCCTGTGAGCGGTTCTTTCCTTAGTGCTGCTGCTGGATCTGTCAGTGTCAATTCCTCTCAGAGTCCTCTCAGCACCTGTGCTGCATTTTGTCTTCAGAGGCAGGCTTGTATGGCCTTCTCCTTCACCAACAACACTTCCACACGTTCTGTCTCATGTGTCTGGGTGACTGACAGCACGGGGAGACTAAATCCAGACCAACAAACCACCACCTACGTCAAAAACACAACTTCTGTCATGTCACTCCTGAGTTCCCAGGCCACGGCTGGAGTCGACTATATTCCTGTGACTGGCCAAATGGCCTTCATGGCTCATGGCTCCGGCGAGGCAAACCTCACTGTGGCAATCCTCACAGACTCATTAGCAGAGATGGACGAAAGCTTTAATATACGCATCCATAGTGTCAGCCTTGTCAATATGACCGTGGAAAACAAGAACTTGCCAACTGTGGGACAGCCAGATTCAGCCCTAGTGACCATTAACATGAATGGTGATGCATTTGGAGTATTTGTTCTTTACATCCTTAACCCTGAGGCAGTGAAGGATGGTCTGTACCTAGAGGTGAGAGAGGAACCACAGACATCTGTGCTTCTTGTCATTGAGAGGACAGGTGGTGCTTTGGGGAGAGTGACTGTGGAATGGAAATACGTTGGAGGCAGTGCAAGGCCCGACTTCGATTTCAGTGGAACTGGTGAAACACTCGTATTTGCCGATGGTAGGTTTCATTAAAGGTTTTTCTTCTACCGCACAGACACTGATATAAGTATTTAAGTCTAAGTTAACTACCTATAGGTGTAATTACCTGAAAGACATCTGCTCACTCTGTTCAAAGGTGATGTGAAAAAGACCATAAGGCTGTTAATCACTGATGATGTGGAGCCGGAAGGAAATGAAACCCTAATAGTTGGCCTGGTCAGGACGGAGGGTGGCAGCCGTATCCTGCCTGGCTCTGATTCAGTCACCATACTTATCCTTGCCAATGATTTTGCCGCTGGAGTTGTGGCCTTCAGCAACACTTCCAGATCAGTCTTCACACAAAAAGGTAGCAGCAAATTAAGTACATCCAAAGGTAGCAGCAAATTAAATACATCCAATATAGATTTGTTGAGTTCGAAATCTCTATGAGATCTCGAAGATATTTTTCAAGAATATTACCATTTTGCAGATACTATGGGCCAGGTCAGGAAAAGAGATTTATTCTGCATAGTCTTGTTCACTTTTCCAGATCTATGGACCTTGTTTTTTGATTTATTTAATTGTGAATAATAATTTTTATTGTGTCTTGAAGGTGACAGACTGACTCTGCATGTGGATAGAACAGCCCCTGGAATTGGCAATGTTACTGTTGACTGGAAAATCCTTGGTGCCAATGTCTCTAAAACCTTCACTGAATCTTCAGGACAACTCTTCTTCCCAGAAGTAAACTCATCTGACTGTTCAGTTCTGATCTACAGTCTACTGTAACCCAATCCATGTTCATGTAAAACAGACATTTATATATTCTTTGAGAATAAAAGTGGCTTATTTTCTAAACAGCCTTTAACCACAAGATGATAGATCTTATGGAATCTTATGAGTAGAAGTTGTCAAATTCAAACATTGGAGTAGTCATGGTACTGAGATTTGTGGAGACTGGTGACTAAAGGGTGGCCAGTTCAGTTCCCACCCCATGTGAATGTTGATCTCTCATCTAAGTCTGCTGTAGTCTACAGTCAACAGATGTTTTTGTGATAACACCTGTTAAACACTTTATTTAGAGTGGGGAAAAGACTGACATCAGGCATAAATTAAAACAAACTCAGTCTAAAAAGAATCCAAATTAAGTTGCGTGCTTGAATTTTTTTTCAGGGAGTGCTTAGAGACACAGTTGTTCTTCAGCTGTTGGATGAGAACACTCTAGTGGAGAGAGAGGTTTATAGAGTGATTCTCCACAACATTCTGACTGAAGGTACTGGTACTGAGTATTGCTGGTATGCTGGGGTAAGAGAATTGTAACTTTAGTAAAAAGGACGAGAGAATTTGGCACAACATACACTGCACAGCAAACCAACAGCTAACACTAACTGAACAGGTCCTAAAGCTTACTTTCAGTTTAATTTCCTAAGGCCCCATTAAGTTGGTGTTAGCTGGTGGTTGACTGTTTGTCTATGTTTTACCGAATTTTCTCCTTCATCTTCCCAATGACAGCACTCGGTGAGCTTGAACAACATGGCTGTGGTTAGAAGTGCACCGGACTATCACTTTAAGTCCTGTATTGTAAACTGACTATGCCCCTTTTTTACGCCAGGGGTAGTATCCAGTGGAAGAGCTATTCTGTCGCCACAAGGCAGTGAAGCTGTTGTGACTGTGGAGGCTGATGATATGCCAATTACTGTGTTGACCATTTTGCCCTCTTCTCTACGGGTAATCACACCTGAGGAGAATGTGACTGTTCACATTTTCATCAGAAGAGAGTCGGGGGCCTCAGGTAAGACAGCGAGATAAAACTAAAAGATTAGCTTTGTTCAGATGCAAAGGTTTTGCCAGTTTTGCTGACTGAGCCATTGCACCCGTTGCAAAGCATTTAGTTTTGTACTGCGAGTGATGCAGTTAGGTTTCACTATAGTCATTGAAACTAGCTAAATCAGTCCTGGAAGCATTGTGCACATTTAAAAAAATCAGACCAGTATAAAACTATAGTTACCAGAAGGCTTCAGTTGTGCACCAGGTTTAGCCCTATCCAAGGCAGCCCTATTCTTACTCTATCAGCTTTCACAAAGCCTAACAGTACGTTTTTTAAAAATTCAAAGGTTTGAATTCTTTATGAAGACAGTGGGTTTGATCTGTTTGCCCACAGGAGCGGTTGAAATTAGCTTTGCCACAATGCAGGGTTCTTTGACGAAGACTGAGATGGAAAGGAACTTGGCTCAGCCTGGAGAGGATTTCCATCCTGTCAATGGTTCCATCGTTCTCCAAGATGGACAGACCTCAACATCCATTCCCATAAGAATTATAGATGTAAGTAATAGGTCATGTAAAATAATTTCAGAAGAATTTGAGAAGATGATGAAAATGACATTATCAGTCTTGGGGAGACAAAGTTTAAAACCAGGGGTGCCCAGTATGCAGGCCAGGTTTTTTGCTGTTGGGTTTTAAATGAATTGCTAGGTTTCAAATGAGAAGACCAATTGATTTGTTTCTACCAAAACCCTACAGACTGCAATTGCTATTTACATTGCTGTTTCGCATTTGGCCACCGTTTTACACAGGGTCAAATTGAGTTCCTGTGAACAGGAATCCAGTACCACAAGTGCAAATGCAAGTTTCAGTGTCTGTGTGAAGTTTTTGGCACTGTAATGTGATGTTTCTCATCATTTTCAGGTGCCTAGAGAGAGAAAAAGGCTATATCCATTTTGAAAAATGTAGGGTAGACTACATAATGGCATTTTTGGCACATGGCATTTTTTTAAATGAGGAAATGTAATAAAATATGGAATGTATTGATGAATATTTCTACTATTAACAAGGGAATTAACAATTATTGTGCAGAAATTGCCTCACAGTCAAAATAACAGTTTTGCTCCCTTCAGGCATAGCCATTCAAGTTGATGAATTAAAGCTATGTTTTTGTGGTGAATTTTTTTCAGATGCAAATTTTAGTTAGAATTTCCCAATAGGTGATATGCCAGTTTTATGTGCCGCTAAAAAATTATATTGGGCCACTGCCCATATTAATGTTTGGCTCTTTATGGGAAAAAAAGTTGGGCACTCCTGTTTAAAACATAGCTTTTTGAAAAATTCAACTGTACACTGCTATGTTTGACACATAATGCAGTCATTGTATTTTTTCTTTAAAAAAGTGATAGGGATAGTGGATCCTGGAGAGTTCTGACCCCAACCTGCAATTTCCTATTTTTCAGCTTTTTATTGTTGCTCTTCTTTGTGTTTCTCCAGGATGCCATCCCTGAGTTACAGGAAGTGTTCCTACTCAAGATAACATCTGCTGTGCTCCTTACCTCGCTAAGCAATTTAGGTATGTGTGTTGATGATTATAAATTAGGGAAGTTAGTACCTGTTCAAAATTCACTTGCTTTTTGCCTTCCTTTTTTTGGTGTGTTTGTGTTTGAATGAGCTGCTACCCGGCGTTGTCCTCCTAAATTATGGTTCGCTCAGGTTAAAACGGCAAAGGCTGAACAGGAGAAGTGCTCATTTTGACATAGTCTCCTACTCAACCAGGTGATATCACTTTTTACCCAGAGAGCATTGAGACTTAAAAGCAATAGCAGCTTACAAGCTCTACAAATGAAGGGATTTTCAAAAAATGTCAATAAAAATAAAAACATTTTGCAGCAGTTTTTACATAGTATTAAATATAGCAGATGTCATTGTCAATCTTATAAGGGCAACTTGTCTTACCAGTCAGAGATTCTTTTAAGCCCTGAACATCCAAAACTTAACTGGCATGGATCAGACTTTCACATAACACAATTTATAGAAGTCAGACAAACAGACAAACAGACAAACTTCTAATGCTTGTGGGTAACATGTTTTTGCACATACAGTGCAATGGGATAATTTGTAATTCATTATATGACTAGGAAGGTTACTTTTGTGTTAAATTTCCTGTAAAAATTTTGTCTCCAAAATGTCAGTAATTATTGTGTGAAATCTTTCCACATCCTTTTGTAGTGCTAATTTATTTTCCCTAAAAAGTCAGGGTCTGTGTTGTGTTGATTTAGATTTCATGTTTGTATTGTGATGAAGTTAGGTGCAGTCTCCCACTTACATACAGTAATGTCATAGCATATCAGTATAATTATACAATTTACCTGAAATATACTGGTAGTTAATGACTTGGTATGGAAGAATTACTGATTTTTTACTTTTTACATTTTTTTGTTTAAAATTAATTTTAAATTTCTCCACAGACGTTGATGGTCTTGTGGCTGAAATTATCATTGAAGCAAATGATGGCATCCAAGGTGTTATGAACTGGCAGACTACCAGGTAAGGTTGAGGGGTAGGGAGATGGTTAGGGGACAGGGGGCAGAGTGATCAAGAAGGCACTGGCTAATTAGTAAGCACCTGGTTAAAAGGGACATAGAAAGGCTAAATGAGTATTGTGCCTGTTCACTCATGCTAAAATAGAATATATTCAACCTTGATCCATCAGCCAGGTGATATGACAGTAAAATTCATATGATTTATTTAGTTTTGTAGTAAATGAATCAGTGGGACTGCTGACACTTGTGGCCTTTCGAGATGTGGGAGTCCATGGGAACGTGTCTATACTCTACTATACCCAGAACCTAGAAGCTCAGCTGGGACAGGATTTCAACACCACTCCCTCAGTAAGACACAAGCCATACTTAGAATTGTGCTTGGTCATACATTTGTGCTCAGCAATGTCTTAAGTCAGTCACCAATTCCTTCTTCTACTTTGTTTTAGGTATTACACTTTGCCCATGGAGAGAGATTTAAGTTCATTGAGATTGAAATTTTAGATGATTCTCTGCCAGAGGGGAATGAGCAGTTCCTGGTGTTACTAGGCAACCCCTCCCCTGGTTTGGAACTTGGGCCCAATCTCACAGGTACCTTGTGTCTGTTGAATTAATATCAATATAATTGGCAAGTCTGATAAAGATCCATGCAGTTGTGAAGAACAGATTAATGTAAGATTGTTTTCATGTTTTATTTGACACAGACTGTACTGCACTCTGTTCTGAAGTTGTCATGAATGGGTTTAAGAGATGCTTAACACTCTACAGTTAAATAAGATGACACCTCAAATGAAATTAAACTAAGAGGCCAGTTGTTTCAGCAGTAGTTGTTCACAGTAACTACTTCAGCAAATGACAGTAACATTTTTGACCACTTTCCTCCATAGCCACGGTGACCATCTTGGCTAGTGATGATGGCCACGGGGTGTTATCCTTCAACAGCAGTGCACACTTTTTACTGAGGGAGCCAACGTTTATGTCAGGGATCGGGGAAAGTGCGGCTGTGCTTTATGTGGTCAGAAGCCCAGAAAAAGGGACATTTGGCACAGTCAGTGTCCAGTTCTCTGTGGCTGACAGCAATGGTTCAGTTAACACCAATGATCTGTCGCCCTCAGAGGGTTTGGTGGTGCTGGAGGATGGAGTCAGATTTAAGGTGAGTTTTACTATGATGAGTTTTTTTTTCCAAACCATGCATAAACCAAACCAAGCAAAGCAAGCCGAACCAAGCATTTCCATGCTTACTGCCATTAAGTAGTACAACAGAGGAGCTGTCCATTTTAATAGAGCTTTATGACAGCGGCATGCTATTGGCATTACTAAAACCAACTTCATGCTTTTCAATTAAAATGAGTGAAAGAAAAGCAGTCAAAGTGCTCAAAATTTATGTAAGCATCTTCAAGACTGTTAAAGACCCATTCCAGGTGACTATATTATGTTGGTTGAGAGACTGAGCAAAAGGTTTCTTTGAGGAATTTCAAATATTAAACTTTAGCCATTGTTTACACTTTTTATTACCCACTATGTAAATTTTTCCTGTTTACACTCTGCAGCCACTGATTGAAAATCCATTATACAATACATCTTCTGTACATATTCTGTACCTTTTCTTTGTATTTGTGTGTGTCTGAATGTCCCTTGCTTAATACATTTGAGTCTGAAAGAAATTATATACTGCTGGCTGGTGCGGCAAAGGTGTCCTGTTAATTATGGAAAATTGTCTGTGTTCAAGGTGTTAGAGATTTGGGCAGTTCTAGATGAAGAACCAGAGTTGAATGAGACATTTACTGTGACACTGTTCAATCCAGCGGGTGGTGCACGACTCGGGGAAGCCGTGCAGATTTCAATAACAGTTTTGGAGAACACAGCACCTCTCAGCCTTTTAAGAATCTCAACATCAGACAGTGGGCAAGTGTCTCACAATGTGTGTGTATGTTTGTGTGTTTGTGTGCATGTGCATGCGCATGCGTGCGTGCATGCGTGTGTGTGCGTGTGTGTGTGTGTGTCTGTGTGTTTGTGTGTGTGTGCGTGTGTGTGTATGTTTGTGTATGTGCTTGTGTGTGTATGTGTGTATGCTTGTGTGTGTGTTTGTGTTTGTGTGTGCGTGTGCACGTGCGTGTGTGTGTGTGTGTTTGTGTGTGTGTGTGCGCGCGTGTGTGTGTGTGTGTGTGTGTGTGTGTGCATGTACTGTATGCCTGTCATTTGCACATACATCCCTGTGCCTCATAGAGCCATGCCCTAGTACTGGTACTAGTAAGTTAGTATATTCATATTCATAAACAGCAGACAGTCTCACAGTGTGTGTGTGTGTGTGTGTGTGTGTGTGTATGTTTGTGTCTGTGTGGGTGTGTGTGTGTGTGTGTGTGTGTGTCAAAAAGTACCCTAATGTTGATGTCTCTTTACTGCACCACAGTAAAGGCAGGCATCCACGCACAGGTCGTGATGATTGCTATGGGTATTTTTATTCAATAATATGCTTGATTTTTATAGGCTGAATTCGGTGGAAGTGGACGAGGGAGATACCCTGTATTTAACGGTTTTCCGTAGCAATGGTTTAGACATGACCATGAGTGTGGAATGGGAAACAACATCGGACTCCGCTGTTGGCATGAGTAAGCAAATTACTGCTCACTGAAATATATTACTATAATTTCACTTTTCAAGTAGAACAGACACAGAAGGGGGACATTTGATTCTCTCTATTTGATTCCAGCTGCAAATAATTTCCTGTCATTTGCCTCTAAAAATCTTAAAAAATATAAAATGAATGCAGAAATGTAGAAAATACGGAAATGCGTAGCGCAAAAAGCACAGTGAAAGGGAAAGGTGTTTGCATAAGAAACACATATTTTGCACATTTCGAGTTAGGCTATTCTGCCTTTAGTCTGTATGTGCCTTCATGGTTTGTACGTGGCTACAGTCTGAATCGTGCTTAGCTGAATTGTGCTTTGTATTGACCATCGTTAGAGAATATGATTCTAATGATGCCTAACTCTGTGTAACTCTGAAATGGTTTGATGGTAGTCTCCATTGTCTTGAATACTTTACAGGGGGTGAACATGCTCGTTTGGCAGAGTATCAACAGATTAGACACAACACCAGCTCACACTGGTGTTTCTTGTCCCATGGAAATGATGCTCTTGCTCTACATACAAGCCAGAACCAAGCAACTCTGTATCGATGGGCAGGGGTCCTTGTGCCCATTGAGGTAATATGCAGTAGATGGCCCTTATAATGTTTGTATAGTCACTTTGGGGATAGACTTTTTTGCATCAGCTAGATGTCATACACTAATGTCTTCACTAATACTAATACTAACACTAATACTACTGCACTAGAATCAGAATATAGTCTGTAATCCATTCATACGTTAGATTATAGATTAGGACAAAGAGGGATCTTAAACACAGAATATTCAAACAGCCATTAAGTTACATATTGATGCTGCAGATTAGATTTTGTTTTTAACAAAAGTGTAAATGTTTGTAGTAATTATTTGCTGAATTATTCTTCTTTCTTTCTTATTATAGTCTGTCAGAATACAGGATCCAAGTAAATGTGTGGGATATGCTTTGAATGGCTTATCTTATGTGGCCATTTCCCATGGGAACGACAGTCATGCTTCTAGTATAAGCATTTACAGACTACAACCTGATTTCAACTTGACTCTGGTAACTATCAGAATGATATAATGACTTTTATTGTGTATATTCCTTTTCTTAAATATTTAACATTAAATAATCCCCCCCTTTCCAGGAACAAACATTTGCTGGTGGGTCTCTTGAAATGGAGCACTTTTCATGGGACTTGCAGGCATATTTGATTGTACCAAATAAGGTTTGTTTAAATTGAATGTGTTTATTTTTTTTATTTTTAAGATTATTAGATTAAGATCTGTATTCATCATGAAACATAATCTTATATTTCTATCATATAATCCACTTTTATTATTTATATTTATCTACTTTTAATTAAGTATAAACGTGTAATAGTTAATTTATTTAATTATAAATTTTTTAAATGTACTATCATAATCTTCCCTCCGTAGGTATTCATGCAGACCGATGATTCTTTTTCACTCCACCACATGCTGGAAATACCTGATGCCAACGCTATATCAGTCTTCCTCCACAACTCCAACCTGTATCTCATTGCGTGTTCAAGCACAGCTAGCTGCACTGTTTTCATATGGGTTGATGGACGCTTCCAAAATCCAACACCTCTGAGCTTTGTCATTGCAGCAAAGCAAGTGGACATTTTGACTGTAGGGGGAGATGCTGTCCTCCTTATAAGCGCTGATGGTAAACTTATAATATCTGCTAATATCTGCCAGGTCAAACTCTCATTGCTCCACTGAAATTGACTAGGTTGCAGTCAACCAAGCCCAAGTTAAGATCAACTCAAGTCAAGAATAATTTGCTGTGACATACAATGGTAGTTAGGATTTCAAGGGTAAAACAGGAGTGCTGAAGAAAGTGTAGATATTTTAGGTTTTATCTTTGCTGAAAGAGTAAACTTTATGACCAGATTTATGAATATTATATCATTGTTTTTTTTGTGTGAGGAGACTTTTTCAGTGTGGAAAGGTGGAGTGGAAAAGAACTGAACAGTATTCTCCTGACTTTTTTAGAACCAGCCCCTGTGTGTGAGGTATTTGTGTGGGGATCTGAGCATGATTTCTTCCAGCACACTCAGACAATATCTGTACCTGGCCTTGTGTCTATGCAAGCATTCACAACCCCTTCTGGAAGTTGTAAGTACTGGAATTCAACCCAACCCAAGGTCTACTAAAGTGCTTCATCTGTTTCCTTTCCTAAGGTGATAAGTATCTCAGACAAGTATGTTTGACCAAAATGTAAATGGAAAGGAAACTGGTTCAATGAATTATCTGATTAAAATGTTTCTGGATAACCTGTAGTAACTACATCAATGGAAGTTATCTTGTCTACATCTCATACAAATGGAGCATCTTTGATGACAGGATCAGTGCTTATATTTTTTGTAGGAAGGGGAGGGGAAGTGTTTGATTTCTAGTGAATTAGCTTCTTTTGTTAATGTTCATGTGCTCTTCCCTTAAAAGCACTGCATCCTCTGTACCCTGCAGTTACAGTACCTTGTTGATCTTGTTGTCCACAGCTTACTTGGCTCTGGCTAGCACAACTACCTCTCAGATATACACCTGGAAACCTGATCTAACACAGTTTGTCAAAACACTCAGCACGTTCCCAGCAGAGCAGATATTTTTCCTGCTTGCGCCCTCCCTCAATGCTACCAAGAGCCTTATCATCGCCACAAGCCAATCAGATTCTATTCTCCACGAACTGACATATGTGTCCAACCAGTCAGACTTCATCCCCAGGTAATTTTATGTTTCATGAATGCACACTTAATATTCAACATATTTTATACAGATAAAAATTACATATAGGGCTCAACAAAATGAGTTCAATTAATTAAAAAAAATTAACGTTGTTCTTGGATATTCTAAATTGAAAATGGAATGTTGTCTGTTTTCTTGGTGTTCTCCATGTAAGTTTTGGGGAGCTGAAATTCCACCCAGGTTTACAGCGGATGGACATCTCTGTAAATATAATTGATGATGACTTCCCAGAGGATATGGAACACTTCTCCATCAAACTGAAGAACCCCAAAGGAGGAGCAGAGATTGGATTTAATGGTCAGGTGTCTGTTAGCATTGTTTCCAATGATGATGCCCACGGGATCATTGGCTTCACACAGGTAAAAAAGCATGTCACATGCACATTTTGACAATTAACCAAAACACATTTAGGACGTACCATTTCAGTTTCTTGACATTGACTGTATTGCAGTCCAACTGGAAACAAATAGCAATTACTTGGAGGTTTAAATTGAAATTCTCTTTACAGTTGTCGCTCAATGTCCTCTTTATTGACAACAGTGAGTGGTGGATTGCTTGGCTTCTCCTGTGTTCAGGTCACCCTGTTATTACCAAACTGTGGAATGAAAATCTCAGAGATTTGATTTAGATAAAATATAAAATGTCCATCAGGGCCCATGAGTATTTCACTCTGCACCTGCACCGTTCTTTACAACTGAGCTTATAACCGTAGCTATTATTATATTTGTATAATATATATTATTATAACTGTAGTATTATAATAATATAGTACATAATCTAGAGTCTTGGTTTTGATTGACAATTACAGTGTGCTAATATGCACAGCTTCATTTTGGCTTTACAGACCTTACATGTTTTTTTTCAATAACAGAGTTATTTGTGACAGGATTCTATGTTCAAAGAAGTGGAGGAGGGTTCTCAGCTCAAACTTAGTGTTGAAAGAAGCAGAGGTACATTTGGGAGGCTGATCGTGTTCTGGACCGCTAATGGAAGCCTTGAGGATATCGCCCCTACCTCTGGCATGGTACGTCAGTCCAACTTAGTTACAGTATGTGATGTGTGGTATAGATCAGTGGATCAATGAAAATGATTTATGTCTGACTTCTACATGACTGCTATATTGTTGACCTGTCATTCTTTTTTCAGTTGATATTTTCAGAGAACCAGGCTGTAGCTGACATTGCCCTTACTGTACTTGCTGACAACATCCCTGAGCCTGCAGAGAAAGTTTTCATCGTTCTTACAGATATCACCACTGTGGGCTTAACTGATGTGTCCAAAGGCGCATATATAGATCTTGGTCACTCCATGGCAGAGATTGATATCCTACCTAATGTTGTCTCATATGGCGTGATTGGCTGGCATTCGGATTTTGAGCACATACTCACAGAGGAACCTCAAGGTAAATAGGCTTTAAAACTAACCTTGATTTTTTTCTTTTAAATCCGAGGTGATAACTAAGGGATAAGGGAGGAATGCAAGGTTCAAACACCTGCAAAAATCACCTTTTACCCTAATAGGCAAATGTAACAACAAAACAGTTTAATGGTTTTAGTGATTTTGATGCATCGGCAATAGCACAGCTGTTAAACAGTGTATTGTTTAATTATTTTGTTTCAGAGAGTCCCATAAATGTGACCCTGAGTATTGTGCGTGATCAAGGCACAGCGGGCGATGTGTTTGTCTACTACAACACATTACCAGCCTCCAGTTTGCCTCCAGCCAATCAGGCCACTGAAAACAAAGATTACATGGCTGAGACAGACACCATCATTATGAGGGATGGGGCCACTAGTGCCTCGATCACAATCACTATTCTGCCGGTGAGCTGCATATTGTCTGATTGATGTTAGGTATGGCCACCTAGTCGTTGAAGCTCTAGTAGCCCAAGGTGTAGTGACATCAGTGCCTGAGGTTTGTTGGCAGTGGCACACTGTCTCTGGCATCGTGTTTGTGCCCTCTCCTTTTTGCATAGTAGTCTAGAACCTTATGTGATTCAGATGGTTGACTGTGTGACAAAGGGAAAAGCTGCCTCTGTCATGCAGTATTGACAGTCTGGTCGTCCATACAGATAACTGCAAAAACTATTCATAATTTACATCACACCACATTGCTTGTTAAAATACTTAATACACTCTTATTACACGCCAATTTCCTAACACAACTAACACAACTAACAACTGTTTTTTATATATCCCTTTGTTTCTGTATATCCATTTCTTTGTGATCATTTTTATTGCTCACTGTTTTCTAAATAAATCTCTACAGGATGAAATTCCAGAGCTGAACGAAACTCTGTTTGTAAACATCACGCGTGTTGAGCTTGTGGATGGGTCTGTGATTGCTGGCCAGCCCAGCATAAACAGGCCAGGCCTAGAGGTGGCAGAGATAATCATTCAAGAGAATGATGACCCACGAGGAGTCTTGGAATTCAATGTCACAAGGGTAATTGTGTTCAGTGCATGGCTCTTTGTTTCAGAGCAGAAACTGTAGATGAAAAAGATGCTGATGCGATAGACATGCTGGAGAAAAATAGTTTATAAATAATAATAGTTTAAAAATTGAATTTTTATGTGGTCTTATTTGAATTACTTGAGTTAGCATAACCAGATAACACCAGATGAAAAGCTTCACTAAATCAAATATATATCCTATTTCCGATGTGAAAATGTCACATATCTATGAATTAGCAATTTAGTAACTTCCTATTCTGCATGTTATTATGGTGATAAAATGATTAGATTAGAGGCGTTTTGTATGATGAACAGGTTTAGTGGTGAACATACTAATACACAACGTAAACACATTCTGTTCTCATCCAGGATGAAAGTGGTCATGTAAATGCCTATGAAATCCCTCCACCGGGAAACATCTTATACCTACCAGTCGTGCGACTGGCAGGGAGGATTGGCACGGTTGTTGCGTATTGGGAAGTTGAACCTGTTTCAGCAGGCTTTCAAGACTTCAGTCCTGCTTCAGGAAACATAACATTTCATAATAATGAGGTAGGAATGATGCATTTCTGCCCTGTTAGCAATTATATTTTTTGCTTTAACTGATTAATCCTTATCATTTTATTTGTTTATTATTTATTTTGTCTCTTGGATATCCAGGGCAATGGCATCATCATCATTACCATCACAGATGATGATTTAGTTGAGTCGATGGAGACGTTTCACGTCACTTTGACTCACGTGATGGGAGGAGCCCGACTGGGGAAAGAGTTGTCAGTATTAGTTAACATCGCTCCTAATGATTCACCTTTGGGAAGCTTCGGTTTTGAGGCGCTCATGGTAAACTGTTGTTGGCTATTGTTTATTCACCTTGATGCATTCATCTTGACACCACCTCAGCCTTGTCTTTGTCTCACAGTTTCTCCGAACCCCCACAAGACAAAAAAATAGCAGAAGAGTATCTTGAGATCTTAATTTGAAGGGGACAACAGTCTATTTCTTACAAGTTTAAATTACCCCCCCCTTAGGAGAATAAATACAACTGAGCTCAGTTTAGGATCTGATTTGTAAGAATCAAACTTGACTTTGGCACATCCGTTAAAATGTAACCTTCTGATACTTTGTTCCCAGGTTATGGTCTCTGAGCCCCAGTTTAGAGATGACCCTGCTGCTGTGGCCACACTGACAGTGGTGCGGAGTCCATCGGGTGAAGGGAATGTTGTTCTTGCGTGGCGTCTGGAAGAGAAAGGACGGGCGGACTTGACCCCTCATAATGGCACAATCACATTCGATGAGGTCTGTGAGAATGTTGGGTTATGATATTGAAGTTGAATTTGCTATTGCTGTAAATCCAATTTTGTATTAGGATGGCAGGATAACACAATGGCCAATTTATGCACAGTAAAGGCTGACAAACACATAAACATATAACTATATGCATGTAACAGTAACATTTTCTTGTATCCTTGTATGTATCCAGTTTTCTCTTTGAATGATAAAATTCGGCATTAAATAGTTGTGCAACTTGAGTGAGTGAGTCACACTCCACCAATATCAATTTCATTAGTCGCAGCTGACCATTGTTTGATATGCCAAGGTAGATTCATCTAAAAGAAATACATACTTTGTGGATATGATTCAACTTTTTGACATAAATGTCCAATAGTTGACTATAATTGAAAAAATAAATGTGTTTCCGTAGGTGGAGTCAAGAAAGATTCTGACACTTTATGCCATGACTGATAATGTTCTTGAGGGAGAAGAGAGATTCTCTGTTCAACTCCTGGCCATTACGGAGGGAGTCATGATAGATCCAACAGCTGGTCAGTGTCTCAGGTCTTTTCTTTTCAAATGCAGAAGGGATCTTCCTGCATTCCTAAACTGACCCCTTGCTATGCTTTCTGTCCTAGGTGTTGCATCGGTTATAATTCAGGCCGATTTTGGGGCCTTAGGAATTGTTGGGATATCAGAATCCTCCCAAAACGTTCTTATTGGAGAACCAAAGGGAACATATAATGGCACAGCTGTGATAAGGTACTATAAAGAAGGACGCACCCTAGGCCTACTCATTTACGGGTTTTTGTTTGTGAGAGTGAATCTCAAAGGTGTGAAGTAACACAGAACTTTTGTATATAGTTATGGATGTAACTACTGCAATATCCACAATTTATGACAAGTTTTTTTTCTCCACATGGTAGTCTAGTGAGAGGCCCAGGAGCCTTTGGGGATATTGAACTCCATTGGAACATCACTCCAGCTGTGGTGTTGGAGTTTGAGCAGACCTCTGGAGTAGTCAGAATGAGAGATCAGCAGTCAGCTGCAACCATCCTGCTGAAGGTGACACTGAAAAAAAGTTACAGTATATTTAAGTATGATAGTTTGACTAGAGAGCACCTTTTGGTGAATTTTTGTGTGTGTTTTGATATTTGAGGAGCACATATTGAGTGTGATGATGAGTGACTGTTCAGTATACACTTCCCTGTGGAATATACAGATTGATTGATTTATTACCCCTGTGCCTTGACTGTAGTGCATTACACCAAGTGGTTAAAATAATTCACTTCATGATGAATCTTCCTTCTTACACGAATTACACATATGCAATACAAAACAAAATAAGGTAATAAAATCATAATAACAATACAAAAATTTAAACGTAAAGCAAATCTCTTAATGGATCTTATGCCTCTGTGCCTTCAGATACTTGATGATGACATTCCTGAGGTGCGACGTTTCTACCAGCTCACTGTCAGTGCTCTCAGCCCCGGGTTAGAGGTCAGCTCTGATAAGCGAGTCGCCAACATCACTGTTGCAGCCAGTGACCAGCCCCATGGGGTCTTCTCCTTTTCCCAGAGCTCCCGACAAGTTAATGAAAGCAACAGAAAGGTGGGATATTGAAGATCAGTTAAACTCTTCAGTCATTTTTAATTTGTCATTAATGATTGTCATTGTTGTTATAACAATGAACAAAATTCACCAAACAAGCAAGATAATGACATTTTTATTGCACCTTTTACTCATCTTTCTAGAGATTCTGGAGGATGGGCGGTGGTAGCGCAGCGGTTAAGGAACCTAGCTAGCGTGCAGGTAGCCTGAAAAGTTGTGGATTTAAATCCCAGCTGCCACCGTTGTGCCCTTGAGCAAGGCACTTAACCCTAAGTTGCTCTAGGGGAGACTGGCCCTGAACAATTGATAGTTGACAATGTAAAAAAATGTAAGTCACTTTGGATAAAAGCATCTGCTAAATGCATAAATGTAAATGTAAGGATGCTGCAAGTTCTTCACGAGCACCTTCAAACATCACATCACTGACTCATCTTAAAGTCATTATTTATGTTTTCTTGATTGTTTCAGGTGAATGTGACTGTGTTACGCTCAGCAGGCACTTCTGGTAGTGTCATGTTGAAGTTCATCACCTTCAGCGGAGCTGCTGAGGGTGGCCAGGACTTTGCGCCACTGTCAGGGCAACTGCTGTTTGGACCAGGAGAGACATCCCGTGATCTTATCATGGACATTTTGGATGATGACATTCCTGAAGGTCCTGAGGATTTCTACATCAACATCACTGAGGTGGCGCTGCTGAATGTCAGGTAATGCAAAGCACTTGTTAGAGCATGTATTTTATTTTGCTTTTTTGTTACTGTACTGAAAGTAACAGTGCACGTACAGAGTATGCATCTTTCTTTATTGAGTGTAAAATTTAGTGTAAAAAAATAGTTTTTAATTGGGAAAACGTGACCTCTTCTGTATAGTGCCTTATATTGTTCTCCATCTGACTGCAGTAACCTGGACTTCACAGTGAGAGAAAATGGCCTCCAATTGGATCAACCCCCAGCCATTGGAAATATCTCTTCTATAATGGTTATCATTCTGAAAAATGACAATGTAGAGGGTGTAATTGAATTTGACTCTGCTTACGTGAACCTCACAGGTTAGTTTTATGATCATCATAGGCACGTACACTCTCACTCACTCTTGTCAGAAACAAAAAACACATTGTGCTTTCTGTCCTTTCAACAGTTGAGGAAGATGTGGGTGTAGTCTCCATTCCTGTCTTAAGGAGAGTGGGCTCGTATGGCCTGGTCAAAGTGAACTTATTATCCCATGGCCTGACTGCAGTGCCTGACCAAGACTACATTCTCTTGCATGACTCCCTCACATTCATTCAAGGCCAGAGACTAAATCATGTCAACGTTTCCGTTGTTGATGACCCAGATCAGTATGTGTCATGTCACCCTTCAGATAGGATTTACTCAAGTTTTGAAAAATATTGTTTTTATTGGCATGATAATTGGCCTCATAAGAGGTGTTTATACCATTGTAAGTTTGAGTTCCCTATCGTAACCTGTCTCTTCAGAATGTCACCTAACTTTTTACACTTGCATAGCAATGATTCTGATTTTAAATTATTGAAATTAATTAAATGCCAAACATCATGTCAAATTAATGAAAATATCTATTTCATCTGCAGGGAGAACAGAGAAGTGTTTGAAATTCGTCTCTCCAATGCTACAGGAGGTGCTGTCTTGGGCAATTACCTTGTTGCACAGGTCACTATTGCCAAAAGTGATTCCCTCAGTGGTAAGGTGATCTTCCTGAATGACAGCAAAGTTGTCATTTCCAACCCTGATGCCACACAGATGATTACTTTGTCTCTGGAGAGAGTTGGGGGTTTGGTTGGAAATGCCACAGTGAGTGCCCCTACTCCTTCTGTTGTAGTTTATATACCTGATACATTCATTGAGAAATCTTTAGAGATTTCTTTATTGGGAAATTTTAGTCAGTGTGTTTTTGCCTGCAGGTTTCAACATAGGACCCTGTTGTTAGATATCTATCTATCTATCTATCTATCTATCTATCTATCTATCTATGTATGCACTTTCCTTTCAGGTTGCCTGGGAGATTCTCGGCCCAAATTCTAATGAGGTTCTGCCATCTAATAACTCAGACTTTGGTGAGCCAGTAAGTGGAGTGTTTTATTTTGGAGATGGGGAAGAAGGGCTGCGTTTTATCACACTGCAAGTCTTGCCTCATGGGGAAGTTGAGGTGGAAGAAACATTTGTGGTGGTACTTCACCTACTTGAGGGGGACATGGACGTTGATCCTAAGGCTAACAGCGTCAGAATTGTGGTATGTTAAGACATATTCATGAAAATATGATATTTATTATATATCACCCCTTTCACTGTACACATTTTATCCATGTTAGAGTCTAGATCTAGTAATGATGCCATTTGTTTGTTAGTTATTGCTAGTACCCTCTCTTTGTCTGAATGAGACAGATCAAGAAATTTGGTGATCCCAATGGTATAGTACAATTTTCGGAGCAGGACTTCATAGAGCAGGTATACACTGAGCCCACAGACAGTGAGGGACCACTCAACATCTCCTTGACCATCATTCGCAGAGAGGGCGTTATGGGCGACGTCACGGTAAGAACGCAAGGAGCAATTTCAAGCCAGACTGTAAAGTGCTTCGAGACAAGATAGTACCTCAGTGTACTCCTTTCCATTGTACTGCAGGTCCTCTGGAAAATTGTAAGCAACTTTGACGTGAGCACTGACTTTGCCACTCTTAGCGGTAGTGTCTCGCTGGTGGCAGGCCAGCGTGTGGCAGAGGTGCTACTGACATTGCTTCCGGATGAAGTCCCAGAGCTGGAGGAACTGTACACCATCCAGCTCACTGGTGTGGAGGGTGGAGCTGAACTTGACACCAACCACAGTACTATTCACCTTAGAGTGCAGGCCAATGATGAACCTTATGGTGTCTTTGCCATCTATTCTGAGCATCAACAGGTTGTGGTTGAGGAGCAAAGGGATGGACATGACAGGCACATTGCTTTGAATGTGATGAGGCACAAAGGTACTTTTGGAAATGTTAGTATACAGTACGAGGTAAGATATGCTGTTGTAGGACAAACCGTCACAGAGGATTTGGGAAAGGTGCAGGGAACAATTGTGGTGATGGAAGGACAAGACTCTGCAAGTACCTCTGTGCCCATTAACCCCCAGGTTTGAGTCTTTTTTATAGTTCATTAAAACCTACTTCTAAAATGTTTGTAATGTCAACACAAATGTCCAGTCAAATCAAAATTCCCATGATTTACATATCACACAACCCTTGTTTAATTGAAAACAGAATACAGTGTTATGTTGAAACACATTTATTACCTTATGAAAAATACAAGCTCAGTTAAACTTGATGCAGGAAGTGTCCATCACTTTGATATATTATCTATGAAACTCTTTTCAATTAACTACAGTGTTTATATAGTTTTAGATCTGTACATCTGTTTTCGTGTAGGCTAATTTCAGATTCATTGGATTTTTATAGACATGTGCAAACATCATTACCACTCACCAGTACTACTTCTTCACAGGTGTCCCTTGCTGTTGGCTCAAACGTTACTGTAGAGCTGACAGACATTTATCTAATTGGACCATTGCTTGCCTCTCCACCCCGTTTTTTAATGGAGTCAAAAAGTGCCACCGTAATTGTTCCAGAGCAAGCAGCTAATGCTCAGGTTTGTATTGCCAACAGAATTTTAAACTAAAATTTAGTTTTAAGGACTGATCAGAGTAACCAAAGCACCCAATCATGTGTGTGTTTAGTGACAGGTGAAACAGGAATCAAATGTACTGCTGGTCTGTGTCTTTGGAGAGGAGCATGAGTTTCAGTCAACAGTAGGCTCTTGTTTTAGCACATGCTGAGTATTTTAAGAGATTGTAACATGTAAAATATAACAAACACATGGTTTCTGATAAGCTTTCAGTTACCCAGGGCAACAACAACAACAACAACAACAACAATAATAATAATAATAATACATTTATTGTAAAAGTGCTTCTTTTGCTTTTTCATTTGAATAGCGGACTATTTTCAGATAAGGAGAACGTAAAAAAGGGTTCAAAAATAATTAAAAAAAAAGAATTCAATTGAAACTGCTAACCCAGCTGCTTATAGGCTTATACGAAACCATATGATGCAAACATCATTTTTTATTATGTTCTCTTCAGTTTAGGCCACTGGCAGGGTTAGTCTAATTTTGTCTGAATAAATATTCTACCTGAACCATTCAATCCGCGTTTATATGTCTAAATGCAGATTTAATGTTAAAGCGATCAAGTCGACTGTCATTTTTTGACGTACGCAATGATTTCCCACGTTGTCATTTGTTTACATCCATTTGACGTTGCTTAGCCAGTCACTAGGTTTTCATGATAAGATAAGCAAACCTGTTTTAATCATCTGAATGGGCTCTGCAGGTCCATCAGCAGATGATCCCACTTAAGTTGTTTTTCACAGAGGAGCGCACTTAGCAGTGCATTCACTGTCAGTGGCTGCACTGATGGCATCAGTATTATTTGATATATATATGTGTTTTCTATTGAAATGAGTAAATAACAGCATTTAAAGAGACCTTATGCAGCATTTTAATAGTCATAAAACCATTTAGAAATTCTTCTTCTGGTTGACTCACCTGCTGCAGCGAAAACAGTGACTTTCCCTGCCCCAGCATTGACTTTCAGGAAAAACAGCCATGCAATATGAAGAATAACATGTTTGTACACATCTGAAAACAATTACAATTTAAGCAATACATTTCCTATAATGGCCATCGCAAAACCTTAGAAGTGACAGAAACAATCGAAAACAATGGAATATTGACTGAATGTTATGCAAAGCTTATGGAAGGCTTCCTTACCCATGTAATTCACGTTGCACAGTGTGAAGGTAGTTACACTAAACACTGAGAAAGTGTATAGGCTGTAAATCTGTGACAAAATTAAGCAAACATTTCAATTCTGAAATACTACATAAAGATAAAATCACGACCAAATGGGAAGTATATTTAAATTGTGTAAAAAAAATTAACATATGTAGCCAAGGCACACTGACAACAAACAACTATGTACTATTTACAGGTTGGGTTTGTGTCACTGGCTCTCAAAGTCAACAACACTGAGACTGGCCTTTGTGAAGTGCTCATTGTTAGGCAAGGACTCTTTGGTGATGTAACACTGGAGTGGGCTGCTGGGTACCCACCTGGGAAAAGCCCATCTGGATTCCAACAAGGCCTCATCAAACCAAGTTCAGGTTTGTAGCCGAGTCATTCATTGAGTTTCTGATAACTTTTGGAAGTCAATATATGTCAGTGAATATGGCCAGTCTTCATGAACAAGAATGCCAGTAATTGCAGCTGCTGCAAAAATACTGAAGGAGATCTTTAGTTAGTCCCACAGCACAGTTTACGTTAGCAGCTAGCCTCCACTCGCTGTAACATGGGCTAAGTCTTATAAATACAGCTGATTGTGCATTAAGTTTACCCCAAGGTTGTGCAGCCTCTGAGAAATTATAGTAGATATTTGTCTTCATTAATAACAAGAGTTTCGGCTATGGGTAACATATGGCAATGTGCATCATGTTTCTTGACAATGTAAAGCTACACCTATAGCATTGATCGTGTGTCTGATATGGGCAGGGTAATGTTCATGTGAGTCTTTGTCATTTCCCGACCTTCCTATCTGATCTGCATAAACAATGCATTTGGCTTTCAATGTTTAGAACATTTACATGAGGACATTCACCTGTCTTGCTAAATACTTTAACTTCAAGCTTTTTAATTCTGTTGTTTAGGAAGACTCTTGCTGCCACATGGAGAGATGAATAAAAAGTTCTCTGTCACTGCACTGTACAACAATTCAACAGACTTGGTTGCATATGCTTTGCATCTGACTAGTGCCTATTCTGATGCACCAGGGGGCGCCACGCTAAGGTATGGTGTTTGTTGAAACACAACTACAGGCCTACATAGCACTAGCCCATTTTTGAATGGTAATAATGAAATGCATGACTCTCCTCACAGGCAAGATTTCACTTTGGCTGAAATTGAACCGATGGGCATATTCCAGTTTGCCCCAGGCTCTCGGCAGCTTATAATCACAGAGGATGTGCAGACCATCACTCTTTATGTACGGCGTCTTTTCGGCTTTCGTAGCCAGCAGTCTCAAGTCTTCTTCGAAACGATGGCAGACACTGCCCAAGCGGAACAAGACTTTGTTCCTATTTCTGATGGCCGAGTGCTGTTTCGTGCAAAGCAGTCATTGGCTATGATAAACGTGTCCTTAATTGATGATGCCCTTACAGAGCCCAACGAAACATTTTATGTCCACCTGACAAAAGCAGTAGAACTGAATGGAGGACCCCCACTGGTAGCAGTGGATACAGGTCCAAGGGTGGACCACCTGAATTCTGTAGTAAGCATTACAATTTTGGACAATGACGTTTTGAGTGAAACTGGTGGAGTGCTCAGTATTGAGCCACTATTGGTCCGTGTTACAGAGGACTGGGAAGATAGTCAGGATGAAGAGCAGCAAATCATCCTTTGGGTGCGAAGAACTCAAGGACTTAAAGGAGAAGTAAGCGTAAAAGTCAGAGTGTATGCTGCTGGTAGCACTGCTGCCCAAACCTTTTTCACTCCTGAGCAGAATCGCACATTGGCTCAGGAGGGAACAGACTTTAAGCTGGAAACGGTCTCGGTTTCCTTGGCAGAGGGCCAGAGTGAGGCTGAGGTAAGCATTCGGATTCTTGATGACACAGAGCCTGAGGGTCAAGAGGTGTTTTTCATCTACCTCAGTGAGCCGTATGGAGGTGCTGGACTGGCGAGTGGGGTCTACCAGAATGGCCTTAGCTCTTTCTCTAGAATCATCATTCTGGGTAAGCTCTTCAAATCAGTATTGCTGTTGATAAGACATAATTATTATGTAGTCTTTTCATCATGTTTTACATTCATCATGCTTTTTAGTAATAATACATGGGAGCTAAGGAGTTACACAAAGCTGAAGGTTTTCAGATGTTTTGATGTTCTATAGAGCTTGTCACATTTTGTCTTCTTCCCCACAGGGAGTGATCTTCATAATGGCATAGTCGGATTTACTTTAAGCTCGCAGTTTGGACATATACTAGATGAGGACTCTGAAAATAGAACTGCAGAACTTCTGCTTGAGAGACAGGAAAATCGGTACAGTCTAAGTCACAGACGTCTAAATGCAAACAGTCCTTGTTGTATAGGCTAACATGGAGGTTATCTTATAACAAGAACCTTAAAGTTGGGATTTTGTAACCCTAATTAAGACGTTCAGTCTTAGGAATCATTCTGAAACTGTTCAAGAACACACTGGTAGTCATATAGCAACACTTAATTTGTCATAGTTTTTTATGGATTCTAAAATTACATATAACCAGGAAACACTATGAATATTTAGACAAATTTAGTAAACATATGAATTGAATACAAAAAACATTATATATACACATTAAGTTTGTAAATGATCTGTATAATACAGTATATGGCAAAAGTGAATATTTTTTGCTGAAAATAATTATTGTGTAGTCTTAACAATGTCTAATCAGTCATTTCGTATTAATAATTTTCTAGTCTTAACAATGTCGAATCAGTTGTCTAAACAATCGTTTTTGTTGGCAGGGCCTTTGAGGATGTGGTCGTATCTTGGCGGGTGACATTTAGCACAAGCAGTGTGTCCCTCGTCAGTCATGGATTTAACCTAACAAAAGAGTTGTTGCAGATTTCAGGCAAAACTCTTTGCAAACAAGGAGAGATCCTTTGTTCTATAACCCTTGAAGTCAGAGCTGATGAGGTTCGTGAATGAGTGAGTGAGTGTGTGTAAGTGTGTGTGAGTGTGCACGCACATGTGATACATGAATGATAAAACTGGTGTAATGGTGTTTAAACATCATGATGTTAAAGTACTAATTAGCTTAAATATGATGATCTTAAAGTGCTAATTTACACTAGTGTTTCAGAAATGTTGTTATTATGTCTTTTATCGTTGGGATGGAAATCCAATGGAATTAGTGTAGTGATTTTAGACCAGAAATATTTTAGATAACTAAATCATTTAAACACTCAAACAATTACATTTATTTAGTACTTTCAACAAAACTATATGATATAATGTAATAAAATGCAACACCTCATCTCAGGATCCAGAAGAGCAAATTTGGTTCCTTCTTGAGATATATGAGGTGGGGGAAGGTGCAGCCATCAACCAGAGTGCCCGGTTCGCCAATGTCACCATGTTGAAGAGTGATGACCCACAGGGGCTTGTGTATTTTGCTGTGGGCTCTCGACTGCCAGTGGTTCATCTCAAGTCTGCACAGCTGAGTCTGCAGGTCCAAAGAGACTCTGCTGCAGAATCTATCACAGTTCACTATCAAACAGAGGTGAGACAATATAGATGTCTACAAGCAGTACTCATGATAAATATACTTGCACTCAAATGTGTATATTTAGGCTGGTGGAAAACTTCGCATCTGGCACACTCAATATGCAATAAAATGTTCTATTACAACCATCTTTGTGTCTTATCTTACTAAACCCCATGCAGATGCTGCAGAAGACAGAGGTGGTGGGAATTTCATTCATCTGGCCTGCAGTGTCAGGACAGGATTTCATTCAGACAGAAGGAACACTGACCTTTAAGGTGGGCCAGAAAGCTGCCTCCTTTCAGGTGACACTGACACCCAGCCAGGCCTCTTCCAACCCCACGCCAAAGCGCTTTAGGGTGGTGCTATTAGAAGGCCCAGGTGCCAGAGTGCACCCACGGTATGGGGTGTCCAATGTGACAGTGGTGTCAGACACAGAGACTCAGGCAATATGGGCACTTCTGGACTATCTAACTCAACCGCTCAGTCAGAGTCTCATTGATGATGTCCTGCAGAGCCTCACTGACAGTATAACCGCTAGCGAATTCACCCCAGAGCAGCTAACTGCAGTAATGGACGCACTGGAGAAGGTAAAAATAATATAGTGGAGAAAGATTTAAAAGAGAAAAATATTAGTTCAGCGTTCTGGTTTTAAAATCACACTTGGAATAATAATCCTTCCGTCTTTACCGCAGATTCTGTCTGAGGCTGAACAGATCCCTCTTGAAAACAGTAGTCGAGGTTTGACCTATGAACTCCTGTGCGCTCTCGCCCACCCAAGCCGGAGGGACACCCGTGGCATGAGCCAGTTGGCAGGGGTGGCTGAGCGCTTTGCCTTCTCTCTAGTGACCAATGTTGCCTGTGGTTCAGAGGGTCAGAGGTCAGTTATCTGCAAAATTCTGTTTTGGGAGAAAAAAATGTTGATTTCTGGTATATTTGAGCATAGCTGTAATTTCAAGACACTGAAAACTTTTCACAATTTCCGTAGTCGCATTGAATTTTTTCAGTAACCGGCTTTGCAATAGTTCTCTAAATGTGTCCTTTTCTTTGTAATTAATTTTCAATTACTTTTCTCAGGGGTAGGACAGTTCTCGACAGCTGTCCGTACTTTACTGTGGCCGCTCATCACTGGTACCCCACACAGATCAATGGCCACACTTTCACAGGCAGAAACATGGATACCTTCACTATGCCAGAAGACCTCCTTCAGGTCCCAGCCCTTCCCCTCAGCAGCCTGGCCCTCTCAGCCTGCCGCAAAATCCAGTTCACTGAATACAGCACTGAGCACTGGTTCATCACAAATGGCAAAGTCACTGCACTGAATGACAAGGTAATATTCATCGGCCTTTATGGTTGATAACTGGTATTTTAGCAGATGCAGATTTTTATTTACAACAACAAAAACTTACACTGGGGGGTTTGGGAATTGATATATATACTGATGTAAAAAAAATAATTTCAGACACAGACAGAACTAAAAGAGGACATAGGCCACCAAATGTTTCCATCTCTTTGTACTGATCTCTTTTCTACCCACTTCCCCATCCCCTTCAAGGTGTTTTCTGTTAGTCTGGCTGGACGTAGTTCTCAACCTCTTGATGAAGGAACTGAAGTACTATATCGCATCCATACCCCAGATCTCCGGGTCAGACCTCGCCAATCAGTTTGCCTCCTGTGGAATCAGCTAACCGAGGGGTGTGTTCGCCTACTATGTGATCTCGAACAACAGGGCTATGAGTTGATTCACATTGAATTTCTCCTTTAAATGCCTGTACATGTGAAGAGAGACCCTTGGGTGTAAAGATTTATTCTTTCTCCAACAGCTGGCTGTCAGATGAGAATTTCTGCCGTGTTGTGGATGACCGTGAGAATTTTGTGGAGTGTGCTTGTTCCCATCTGTCCATCTACAGCGCATATGTTGACAAAACTTCCTTCATCTCTTACAATGCAGCATTTTATGCTAGTGGGTTCATATGCATCTCTGGTGAGTTTTACTCCATACTGACTGCTTATTTAATCAGAAATGTAATAAATTGCTCAATTCAAATCAACTTTGATCAGACTATTAATCCCATCATGGATACAAAGTGGTCAGAGTCAGAAACAAGATAACCTCATACAACACACACTGAAAATAAATAATCGTGCTGTATGTATGTATGTCATGTTTATCTTCTTGACAGGCTTTTCTTTGGCCATTCTATCACATGCATTGTGCTCAAGGTTCCCCATGTTTGCCGTTAAACTCCTCACACACATGATGGCTGCCTGCCTTGGTGCGCAGGTAGGAAACCTGGTTACCAGCAATTATTTTGGTTTAAGACTAGGGGTTGAAGGCAAGTGAGCAAAAATTAGGAGACTCCCTTCTCTTGTCCCCAGCATTTTACAACGCAGAAGTTTCATTTATAAATAATGTGAATTTAAAAAAGTATTTTGCCTTGAGACACTTTGAGTTTTGCTCACTCCATCTTTTCTCCAAACTTTACAGATTTGTTTCCTGGTGTCAGTATTTAGAGGGAAGATGTTTGCTGAGGATAGCTGTGCTGCCCTGGGCCTCTTTTCTCATTACTTTCATCTCAGCCAGTTCAGCTGGATGCTCATTCAGGTCATATTCTTCTTGTCTTTACTATGAACTTTAGATAACAAAACCCAAATCATACTGATACAGCTACAGTATGTGGATTAATAAGTCAAACCTTGGTCAAGTATCAGTCCACACTCCTGAGGCCCTGAGGTCCAATATTCTTAACTGCCACAAAATATTAACCACTCTCATTGTCAATGTGTTTTGTGCTGCTGATTTTTGTACCTGCCCATTCTGGCAGGTAACTGTATAGTATGCAGGATAATGACTGTATGAGAGGTAGATGTTAAAAGACAGATTCGGTTTTTACACACACTTAAAGCCTTGTTTACTGATCATTTATGATGAAATACAATGGGTTTATACACTGGTAATACTAGCTGATGGAAGACACACTTTGCGATTACTGACCACTTGGTGAGTTTCACGTCTTTACAAACGAAACTTTAATGCGTTTTGTAATGAAAGACTGCAGCAGGGCACCTATGCAGCCATTCTGTAGGTGGGAGGTACTACCACTACAACCAGAAGTTCTCAAAACAGAGGCATTTGTCCAAATTTTAATCTTAAAACGAACCTACCCTTTAACTCCCTGAATGCAATTGTCTGCAGGCAGTGAATTTTTGGCAGACGTTTGTGATGAATGATGAACACACAGAGAGGCGCTATCTTCTGTTCATCCTCCTGAGCTGGGGGCTTCCAGCACTGGTCATCATCATACTGGTCATTGTGCTCCTGGGAGGATATGGTTGGAGCATCCATGATGCCTATGGCCTTGTTAATGGAGAACTGTGAGTTATTTGTAAAGCCAAAATGACACAAGATACACATGCACAATTGACATGAATCATGGGGGCGGAAGTCATTCCTGTGCAATATATTTTCTTCATAGCTGGTACAATAGCAAAGTACAATAGCAAGCAGAGGATCAAATAATTTTCCAGTAACGTACATGTACATGCAATGACTTTTTGACATCTTAACATATTTCCTTCTCAGGTGTTTCATCCCCAACGTGTATGCTGCCCTCTGTTCGGCTGCTTTGGTGCCACTCATCTGTCTGGTGGGAGTGCTGGTGGTCTTTGCCCATGCCTATCAGGTTACTCAGCAGTGGAAGGCATATGATGACATTTACAGGGGCCGCACCAACAGCTCAGGTCTGTGTGGAAGAGTGTGTGAGAACTGGAATGAGTGAATGTATATTAAATGTAATGGTAATTCTATTCACATATTTTAGGATAATTTAATTGAGACAAGCCATAACCTCACCACATTTTCCACCACAGATATTTCTTACTTGCTGCAAATGTATTAAAAATATTATACACATTCATGAGAAAAAAGTCATAAATGAGTTTGCAGTTTGAAGGTCTCCCTGTGTCTGTTAAAACCTCTGTGCTGTGTTGGGTTGGGTTGTGTTATTTCAGAGATCCCCATGGTCCTCTATCTGTTTGCTCTGGTCTCTCTGGTGTGGCTCTGGGCAGGACTGCATATGGCTTACAGATTCCTCTGGATGCAGATCCTTTACATAATCTTCAACATCTTGTTGGTAAGAGCTTGTCAATCATCACCAAGTCATTTTCACACATTCCATTATGCATAGTGCTAAAAGAGGCAAATCATTTTGAATTAATTTGTTTCGTTGTTCAAGATTTGTCTAAAAGTCTAAAAACTCCTGTTGTGAAAAGTCCTGTTTCATTTTCTGATTTTTTTTGGCAGGGTCTGTATGTGTTTGCTGTTTATTTCGTCCTGCATAACCAGTTATGCTGGCCTACTAAAGCCAGTTACACTGTGGACATGAATGGCCTGAACAGGGCCAACTCCGCTTACTCAGGCACAGGTGCTGTTACAGTGGCAAGTGAGATCAGTAAATCCACCCAGTACCTCATCAGTGCCATGGAGGAGGTGTGAACATTAACCCTACCAATTCCACTGCAGTTCTTACACACTATTTGAACAGCTTTTAGTTGTGTATGTGTGTTGGTGTGGTGATCAGCATTAATGTTATAGACTGACTATCAAGTGACTGGGTCTCATTCCCAAACAGGCAGTTGCAAATGTTTGTTGGTTTGAGAAAATATTAGCTATAAATAGTTATTAACTAAATATTAGTTAACTTTTAACACGAATGCCAGTCAAACAACTCCTCTAAAGTTCACTTGATAACTGTCATGCTGTGTCCAAGAAAAGCTAACAGCAGTTGTTCTGTCTCTGTACTCCCAGGTATCTGCTGACTGGGAACAGGCATCCCTGAGGCGTAGCAGTCATCTCAGCAGTATGTACACATCAGCATTGCCAAGCCAGCCATACCATGGAGATCAAGAATTACTTAACGCCCTCACAGCTGATGAAGAGTCACAGGACTTTGATGACCTTATATTTGCCTTAAAGACCGGTGAGACTTAACAACATTACTCTTCACTCAATGCAAATAATGGAGCAGAGCGGACATTTTCCTCTGCCAAGTTTAACTGTTTACTTAACATAAAGTATGTGCAGAAACAACTGATGTTATGTAAAATGACTCAGAAAGGAACCTCCTTTCAGCTGACTCTATCCATGTTATCATCTCTCCCCCTCTGGTGGTCTCTTCTCCTCAGGTTCTGGCCTTAACATCACTGATGATGAGTCCATCCAGGGGAGCCATGATGAAAGTGCAGCCGAGTCCCAGATTGTTGAGCTGCGACGTATCCCAATAGCAGACACACACCTTTAACCTGTATGTTTTTTATGTGATTTTTTTATTTAAAAATTTTCAGTGAGCTGAAAAAGTGATGCTTTGATATGTATTATTATTTTTAATTGCATAATCTCTGTGCTGCTGTATGCACTGTATTTCCTGTCCATTATTTACATGCATTGTCATGTAGCTGCCCAAACAGTTTTGCAATATTGCAGTTTATTAAGTTTGTAACAATGTCAAATAAATGATTAAATTACTTTAGTCTGTTCTGTAGCCTATATTTTGTATGTCAACATGCTATTTCTGCAACTACACTGAAACTCAACTAAACTTGAAACTCAAAAAATGGTTTAAAGGGTAATTTAAAAGTGGCGTAACACCTGCTTTGTGTGTGTGTGTGTGTGTGTGTGTGTGTGTGTGTAATACTACCTTTTATTTCTTAGCCAAACATTAGACTTGTCACTGCACCTACTGTACCCTGAAAGGGTAGGTTCAGGTTTTTAAACTTAAAGCCTTGTTTTCTTATTGTTTATGATGAAATACAGTGGTTAAGATTGAAATTTTGACGAATGCCTCTGTTCTGAGGACTTTTGGTTGTTGCAGTAGCACCACCCCACCTATACAATGGCTGCATAGCTGCACTGCTGCAACCTTTCCTATGATGCATTAAACTTTCATCTGTAAAGAAGTGAAACTCACTGAGTGGTCAGTAATGTTTGCTAATAAGCTGACACAAACATTGCTGCAAAGTATGGTTTTCAACAGGTTTTTGACCACTTATTCTCAAATTGTGGACCTATTTTTTCAAACCCATCACACCTGTATGAAAACCTTTGCCTAAGAGTTGGAATTAATACAAACTGGAGGAATTCGCACAATTTGCGATTATTTTTGTGTCAGCGTATGTGTATCGTATTAAAAAGGTAAGTCATCCGATCTTTAAAAACGTCAGGGGTAAAATGTCATTTAGCACTCTAATGACGTTCAGTTTTTCTTCCCCTGTAAAACGGTAGGTAGGATATATCAATCACATCCGTTTTAAGTAGCCAAATCTGGGGATTACGTTAGTTTCATCTATTTCACATAGCAAGCTAATGCAACTTGTGATCATTTCAAGCATGGAGGCTAAATAACGTGTTCAATTCATAGACACCAAAAGAGGTTCATATTCGGGTTCTACACGCTGGGTTCTTTAAACTCAGGCAGATAATTAGCCCGCAAGAAACTTTCTATCCAATCAAATTAGCGGATTGAACCGCCCGCTAGTCCAATCGGAATATTTTAACCGTTACGTTCGCCACGCCACTTACAGATATAATACCTACACGTTGGATAGTAAAATACTGTACAACTAATACTATGCTTAATACCAATCTGCCGTACGTAGCAAAAATATACATTCATCGGAAAAGAGTGACCATAGTGAAACGAACGACTTTCTGATATGTTTCGTCCTGCGTGCACTGAACCAGAGACGTTTTGATATAGCTAATTGTTGTTACATTACAGACTTCTCATGTGCAGCATGCATCACGGTGGGTAGTAAGTGTCTCTGGTAAAACTAGACCGAGCTTTATTCCCCTTTGGCAGTTGCGTATCCCTATACAATATGGTGATTCTACAGGATAAAAAACAAGTCTAAATTATTGGCATGTAGACGGATCATAAAACACATTTCAACTGTGCCCTTTTGCCTTTGAAATTGTATGCCGCCCCACCTGTTACAGGTGTCGTAAAAGGGGAGGGTTCAAAGAAAATGAAAGTAAATTGATGAGGCCATTTTGAGGAATCTGCAAGGGAAAATCGTCATAATCTCGAGTTAACCCTAAATCTATTTAGCAAATGGCGGTTGCAGATTATTAACTTTGGTAATGAAAGGGTCTTGCTAAATGAGCAGGCTACTAGCCTGTCCTCTTTAGAAAACAGGGTACAGTGGATCTGCAAAATGTCGGAAACAACACAAAACCACCAAAGGTAAGTAGCCTAGGCCTACTTTTTTCACTTAACTTCAGCCTAACATAAAGTACGCGAACTTACAAGTTGCTAAATAATACAGCACGCATAAGTAATGTCTAGTAAACTAAAGTGTCATGACCCAGAGGCGCAGAATAGTAGCCTAATGCCCTACCAAATGATAAGATAGCTGTGATAGAGTTGACGTACTCAAAAGGTGTGTAAATCGTGTGTGTAAATCCAAATGATCTGGAGTTGCTGTATGTGCGACTCGCAAAGTGTCACGCAACATTTGCCATGAAGGCTATTGTTTTATCTAGGCGTATAGCCTATCAGAGATAACAAACGGGAATGAATACATAGTTTAGTGTTAGGTGCTTTTTATTATGTCTGGGCCATTGGGGGCACTGACGTATATGGTTTACAAAACGAAAAGGCTTACAAAAAATACAACAGCGACACCCCTTGTCATGTTGCATTAGTGACAGAAACATGGCAATTCTGTTTGTGTAAGTAAACTTTTGCTCAATTGAAGGCATTGTGGAAATTGTGGTGTAGGCATTTTATTTTGTCTGTCTGTGTTGAGAGTGTTTATTGCATCCAAGTTATAGTGGTTGGCATTTGCCTTGGAATTAAGTAAATAAAATAAATAAATATTAGGCTAGCCTACTTATTAATGATACTAGATATCGGTCTATCATATCAAATGTTGTTTATGTTTTCATTTCAACATTAGTCTCTAGTGCTTGTAGTGTTGTTTTGTTTATCTGTAGTGTGGCGAGTGTTTTATTGTATCCCATAGGCTCCTGGTTGCATACATTTGTCATGGGATAAATAAGTAGCTATATCTATCAATAATGTTCTGGAGATTTTCTTTTCTGTTTTACATACCTATACAGGTTACTGTGTTTCTTTCTTTATTCTACAGTGGAACCTGAACCAGTTCCATTCCTGTATGGGTGTTCATGAAAAGTGACAATGGAAAAACCCGTCACTATCAAACAGTCAGACACTCTAGTGGAGCAGAGGTAGGATACCTGTGCACTCAAAATGATAATTTTGAATGAAATGCAATTTTTAGAAATTTAGACATTTCTGAAACTGTCAAAGGTGCAAGCGACAAACTTGCTTGAGAACAGGTCAAGGACATATCACAAAAAATATTGTTATTTGGGACAGTTAGATTAATTTCATGCATGCCAGCAATGTCTTAGAAAAAGTTTTCAGTGAACAAAAGAATGGATGGAACAATTATAGTGAAGAGGCCTGGCTGTGATTTATTGCTCAACCTTCTGCCGGCCCAGCAAACCTGTGGCACAAGTGCCAACTCAGCAGAATCACTTAAATTTTTGCCTGACAAAGTATTGTGAGGGTGTAGAACGTAAACACCATGAGATAACTCTATGCATGTGTATTCATACAAAATTTGGGAATGCACTTACAATGCGCCACCCACCACTCTCTCTCCACTTTTTTGTATTACAAAATTTGGGATTATGTCATAGATAATTCGCAAACAATAAAAATATATATATTTTATTTTGTCTTAGCCCCCTTCAGGTGAGACCTCCATCCCCTGTGCCCACCTGTGTGTCCATGAAGAGTGACCAGTCACAGGATCGTGGTATCGAGTTCCAACATGGAGATATCATAGAGGAATCAAGGTAAGTCTATGAAATAGATTTGTTAAGTAATTACAATGTAAAAACAAAAAACAATCTGCAGAAAAGAATGGGTGTTTTTTTCTATACTGTAGCCCATGCCATCATGTGAGACCTCCATCCCCTGTGCCCACCAGTGTGTCCATGAAAAGTGACCAGTCACAGGATCGTGGTATCGAGTTCCAACACGGTGATGTCACAGATGAATCGATGTAAGTTGTGTAAACACTCATATGGGTCATAAGTGAAAGGATGCTTTTAAATGATGAATTGTTGCAGCAAAGTACAGCAAGTAGTAACAATAGAACAGTGGGTATTTTTTTTGTAATTTTTTTTTAAGTGACCAGTCAGAATGGCATTATCAGACCTTGAGAATAGACTGGTTTCTACAACTGTATTTAACCAAAATGGTGAAGAAAGGTTAACAAGCTTTGGACTTCAGAATATAAGAATGAATAGCACAATAAGTGAGAAGTGTCACTAAACTCTGAACTGCAAATCATCATTTTTATGCCAGTCACTAGAACATTTAGGCCATTTACACACATAGGGGGGTATTTTTACAAATGCACATTTGCTGTCCTCCGTTTTCTAAAAAACTCTTGGGTCCATACACGACTGTTTTAAATATATTCACATCCACACAAAACCACAGAATTTCACTCCTGACTGCAGCATACCAGACCAGTAGTTGGCAGTGGTTGCCTAAAAGTAAGACAAAATCTGTCCAATCAGAGAGCTCCTACAAGGCGGAGGTAGAGTTATTTGGTGTAAAATAGCTGATTCCAACGCACTCTTTCTTCTTTGCTCCTCAACAAGAAGCAGTAGCTGTGTTTTTAAAAATAAACAAGCAAAAAGCGCCTGTACCAGGGCAAGAAGTAACAGGCTTCTCAGTTGATCCATGCTGTCAATTGTCTGACATAAACAAGGGCGCATATGTGACGTTTACGCATCAATTGTCGCAGTTAGTGACGCTTAAAACCGTAAAACTCTGGTTATTGATATCCACACTGAAATGCCAAACAGGAGTTTTTCTAAATCTTCACTTTGGTCGGAGTTTTTCAAATGCTCCGTTTTAAAGGAGATAATCCTGCAGTTATGTGTGGATGACAGGCCAAATCGTAGAAAAATATATTCATTTTATACCCGGCTACGTGTGGACAAGGCCTTAGTATATTAGCTGCAGTATGTTAGGTTTGCTAATGAGTACAATGCAGATAATGCAGTACAGCATGTGACATATGACACAGACAATATGAATGATGATGTATTGTGGCGGTAGTGGGGTGTATTTAAAGTTTTGGGCTGCCAGGTAATTATTAACCGCCAAGGCGGGGCTACCTGAGCAGGAACCTGAGCAGGAACTTATAGCCACACTTATAGACATCACCCATATGTCAACTCCATGTTTTTTACTGTGTCTGGAAAGTACGTTTATTATTGTTATTATTGAAAATATATTTTTTAAAGAAATGAAGGCTGGCTTGTCGCAATATACACACAGTGTTGAAAGTTATATGCACAGACAAATGCCATTGCACGCAAGTTGATGTTCTACTCAAGTTAAAGTGGCTCTGTTCAAAGCATACTGTACACCACTCTACACTGCGCATCTGTGGTCATTTTATTAAAAAAAAGCAGCATGCAGAAGTTACAAGTTGCCTACAATGATGCAATGAGAATTTTACTTAAGTTTCCCAGAGGAGGGAGTGCTAGTCAGATGTTTGTATCTGTAGAAGTGAGCACACTAAAGCACTTTTAAGAAACCTGATGTTTAAGTTTATTGGTCTGGATGAATCCATCAACAATATCATCTTTTATCTGTCCTGTCTTGTGTGGTTATGGACATGAGTCTGACAAATAAACTAAATTGAAGGGTCTCAGACTTGACTGAAGTGACTGAAGGGTGGCTGGTTCGATTCCCAGCAGTAGTAAAAATGTGGGCAGGGGACATAGTGGAACATCACTCTCCCTTGTTCAGAGCTGAGGTGTCCTTGTGCAAGGTACCAAACCTCCCACGTGGTTCTGTAACGGTAGGCTGCCCATTGCTCTGACTCAATCTGTGCTCACATACTGTGTGCTCACGATCATTATGTCTAAACTGAGCTATTGGCAATTACCAAGCTAATGATTTTACTTGAGGATCCAAGTAATCTGAGTATACATGCATGGGAAGAAAATTTAATTATTGACCAAAGTGTGACCAAACTGTGTACTGCCATTCGTGTTTCTACCAGCCTAGTTGTGGCTAATTCTTTTACTGATTGAAGACTATGGCAATATTTGATGGGAATATGAGATGGCCAGCGCTGCAGCATTGTAGGTACATTTCGTACATACTTTAGTTTTCTTTGTTTTGCACATGTACATGTACACAATCCAGCAGTTGTTGACAGCAGCTGTCCTGGTTACCAGAGCCGGTTTACCGACCTTTCCATGTCTTCGTCATTCAAGGGGGATGTGTCAGTCCGATCTTAACTGATGACCTTCCAAGTGCTTCCAGAGCAATAGATACCCTCTCCACTTTCAAGACATTTTTCAAGACCCAGATCTTCCAAAAATATCTCCTGGCTTTAAACTTCTGAATACCTGGAATGCACTTACAATGCACCCCACTCTCTCCCTACTACACTTTTATCTCCTCACTCATCTGGCACTTTCAGTCAGTTTTTAATTGTTCTGTAGCTTGAATGTTCATCCTCTTTTTGTAAGTCATTTTGGATAAAAAACATCTGCTAAATGCAAATGTGTAATGTATGTAAATGTAACTAATTTCAAACAAGATTTTTCCCTCATTTGTCAAGCAAAAAAGTAGAACACCTTTGCCCAGGAGTGTGTATTCCATTTTATTTGATCCTCCTTAAATATCATACTCCCATCAGTAATGAAATGAGTCATTTACTGTTATTTTCATAACCAGAGACCAAATAGAGGGATACAAACCAGATGCTATCACTGATTGGATAAGTCAACAGGGAGACCTCAAGCACATATTCCAGGTCTGGATTTACTCATGTTATTGCTGTGCTCCTGATGAGCGGAGAATGACACTGTGTTTACAGTATAACAAAATTAATCAAAGTGCTTTGTATATTTCTGCCACCATTAGGTTTATGTTGTATAAGTCCCACAAGTCCACAGCAACACAGTACACTTCACTGATGTTTGTGATAATAATGTTGATTGATGTTGTGAAGTAAGTTATTCACAGATAAGCTGTATGTACTCCAGGTGCTTGAACAGAAGATCATCAGCTTTGTGAAGAGTGAGGTGAAGAGATTTAAAAGGATTGTGAGTCCAAATTACCAAGAAAAGTTTGAGAGTAAACCTGAGGATGAGAGTGATGCCAGAGAAGGGGCTCTGAAGATGGCACTGCACTTTCTCAGAAACATGAAGCAGCAAGATGTTGTAGACAAACTGCAAGAAAGTAAGAGAACTTCAATCACTAAACTATACTGGGAAAGAGAACTTTCATTTGTAGAACTATTTGACCTCAGTATTAGTGGATCAATATTATAATATTGATCATATGTTCTATTTACAGATGAGCTGCATGTACGGTATCAAGCAGAACTGAAAAGAAATCTCAAGAAAAGGTACCAGAGTGTGTTTGAGGGAATACCCAAGCAAGGAAGCTCTACTCTGCTGGAAAAGATCTACACAGAGATCTACATCACAGAAGGAGGAAGTGGAAAAGTGAATGAGGAGCATGAAGTCAGACAGATTGAGTCAATATCCAAGAGACCAGCTGGACATGAGACTCCAATCAAATGCAAAGACATCTTTAAACCCTTACCTGGCCAAGACAAACCAATCAGAAGTGTGGTCACAAAAGGAATAGCTGGCATTGGTAAAACTGTTTCAGTTCAAAAGTTCATTCTGGACTGGGCTAAAGGAAAGGAAAATCAGGACATTCACTTTATATTCCCACTAACTTTTCGAGAGCTCAACCTCATGAAAGAAAGACAGTACTCTTTGATAGATCTCCTCCACAGCTTTTTTACAGAAATAAAGCTGTCAACTTTTCCCAGACAGACAAACCACAAGGTCTTGTTTATCTTGGATGGCCTGGATGAATGTCGTCTCCAACTAGACTTTCAGAAAAATGAAAGTTTGGCTGACGTTACAGAGGTCACTTCATTGGATGTACTACTGACAAATCTTATCAAAGGCAGTCTATTTCCTTCTGCTCTACTTTGGATCACCTCTCGACCAGCAGCAGCCAATCAAATCCCACCTGAGTGTGTTGATCGAGTAACAGAAGCACAAGGGTTCAGTGACCAACAGAAGGAGGAGTACTTCAGAAAGAGGATTAGTGACCAGAATCTTGCAAATAGAACCTTCTCTCACATTAAGTCATCAAGAAGTCTACACATCATGTGCCACATTCCAGTATTTTGCTGGATTGCTGTTACTGTTCTTGGACATATTCTTGCGACCAGTGGTGTTAAACAAATCCCAAAGACTCTGACTGAGATGTACACATATTTCCTCATTTTTCAAACCAAGCAGAGGAGCCTTAAGTTTGAAGGAACTCATGACTCTGATCCACAGTGGAACCAAGGAGATCTCCTAGCTCTTGGGAAATTGGCCTTTGAGCAACTAGAGAGGGGTCATCTGATCTTCTATGAAAAAGACCTGATAGACTCTGGCATTGATGTCAATGAGGCAGCAATACAGTGTGGCATCTGCACCCAGATCTTTAAAGAAGAATCAGGACTTCAGCAGAGAAAGGTGTACTGTTTTGTGCATCTGAGCATCCAGGAATATCTTGCAGCTTTGTACGTGCTGATGCTGACAGAGAAAAGGAAAGATGTCCTGTCCAAACCTAAACCTCCAACCAAAGGCATTCAGTTTCTGAAACAAATATGGAGTAGTCCTCCAACAGTGGAGGATTGTATGATCATCTTGCAAAAGAGTGCTGTGGACAAAGCTTTGGAGTATGATGATGGACACTTTGATCTTTTCCTGCGTTTCCTTCTTGGCCTCTCTCTGGAGTCTAACCAGAATTTCCTTCATGGTCTACTACAGAGAAAACAAATTCAGATAAGCAACAAGGAAATAATCAATTACATTAAAGAAAAGATCAGGCAAGTTCCTACATCAGAAAGAGTCATCAACCTCTTCCACTGTCTGAATGAACTCAATGATCACTCCTTAGTGGAGGAGGTGCAGAGATTCCTGAGTGCAGGGACACTTTCTGAATCCGAACTCTCACCTGCCCAGTGGTCAGCTCTAGTGTTTGTGCTGCTGACATCAGAAGAGAAGCTGGATGTGTTTGACTTGAAGAAGTACATCAGGTCTGACGAAGGACTGCTAAGACTGCTATCTGTTGTGGAGGAATCACAAAATGCACTGTGAGTATGGTGACAATGCACTTTTCTGTTGTTCCTTTGCTTTGTTTTTAGTGTACTAATTTAGTGTACTGATTCTCTCTTTTATCTATGTGTATTTTAGATGTGTTATGCATTTATGTATTGTTTAAATATTATGTGTTTATTATAATTCATTTATAGCCATCCTCAGGGCTTTGGGGGGTGGTAAGCTCTTGCTCTTGCTTTTGCTTTGCAGTGATAAACCATTTCTGTTGTGTTTCATTTGCTGCTTTGTAAATTCTAGAGCTATTTTTTTAGATACCTCACAAAAGCGTAAACTTCTGCTCCATATCTGAATCTAACGCAATGCACACTTGATGGCGAAGTAATATCAAAAAGCAATTCTTCCAATAGAGATTGATGGGTTATGATAGCTGTTTTGGAACATCAGCAAACACCACTAACCACTTGGTGAGCTGCACATTTTTTAAAATGAACATTTAGGGTTGTTTTAAGGACAGCATTGTGAATGCCCATAGATAGCCATTCTGAAACAGGCAGAGGCGATTCTAAGTGAGCCAAAAAGCCGAGACAGGACCAATCGTCAAACTTTTAGTGTCAACCACTCTATTGCATCCTAGACAACCCAGAAAAGCGGTTCAAAGTGCAAAATACCAGAATTACTCTTTAAAAGACGTTTGTGTGATGTTTTCTCCACCTTCGGCATCGGGAAATATTTTTATTATATAATGACCGGCAGACAATACATTATCCCAGACATAATTTGAGATGCAACGATAAACTGAACTTCGCACATCACTAATGTAGGTCTGTCAGTGTTATCAAAGTTGTTGTCAGACATTTATTGGTGGATGTTCTCTTCTGAAGGCTCAACAGCTGTGGTCTCACAGAAAGGAGCTGTACAGCACTATCACATATCTTCTGCAAAGCATCTTCAAAGCTGAAACATCTAGACCTCAGCGACAACAGGATTGGAGACTCTGGGATCCAAGAACTCTGTAGTGGACTGAAGAAACTAGACTGTGCACTGGAGACACTGAAGTAAGATATTTTGCATTGCTTGTACATGTAGGTGTTGTGGAGGATCGGTAACATTGCTGTCTTACAATTGATTGGCACACATTTAATTCTCAAATCTGTCATTGCGATTCTTTGATGCTTTGACTAAAAGTGCCAGGGAAATACATTTTCTTCTGATCACTTATGTGAGTTGATTTGTTCTGTTTCTTTCTTTGCTAAAATACTTTGGGGTAAAATATAAGTGCAACTACAGACAGTACAGTTCCTACGGCTCTCCAGAATGCTGCAGGATGTTCCTTTCACTTTGAATGGGCCTGCCTAATGTTTGGAGGTCAGTTATTTCTGTATAAAGATCACTCTGAAAGAATAATGACTGCTGTCAGTAGCAACAGGTTTGTTATCTCAGATTCACATCTTCATAATTATTCTGCGAGCAGAGATTCGCTTATCGCAATGGAACTTCATTGAAAGAATGAAAGAACGAAACTGAAAGAACAAAACGTTGAAGTTTTTCTCTTTTTTCTTTGACAAGTAACCATATAATAAGTGGGAGAGTGAAGCATCCTTCAGGACAAAACAAGATCGCTCCACTGCTGCGTCAGGGTCCTGTCCGTCCTTACTCTGCTATAATGATTGGCGGACAATGCATTATCCCTTACATAGTTGTTGGACTAGAGGCGGAACAAAAGTGAAATCACCCTGAAAATAGGCCCATAGGTTTAAAAAGCATGGCCTGGACCCAGACGATTCCAATAACTACAACTACTACCAATCAAAATATTCCTGCCCATTGGCAGGTCACTGATATGTCTGGGAAAGTATCAGCTACATTATGTTAACAATAACAGTATGATAACAATATGTTCCCAAATCATTGCTGCATAAACCATCATAAACTGTTTTTTTAAGGAAATGAAGGACATTTTTGTGGGGTGGCAGGTTCTTCGGATAACTACATAATGTCAACAGTAGTTTGATATATTGTATATTGGAAAATTTGCCACCTACAGATTGAAATAGTTTTGTGATACTGTAAATGCACACTGATAAATGTCCACAGCAACAACAGTATTGGAGATACTGGGCTCCAAGAGTTTTGTAGTGGACTAAGGCTGGGCTGTGTACTGGATACATATCATGCTGTGTACTGGATACATATCATGCACTTTTATGTGTGGTGGAGCAGTGGTAACATTGTGCATATTACACACATTTGATTTCCAAACCTGCCATTACAAGTTTCTGAAGTCTTGAAAAAAGTGTCTGAAATCCCTCTCATTTTCATTCACACTGTGGGATCATTATGCCTTTAGCACAAAATAGCTGTACAATATCCCAAACACAGAAACAGATGGATCAGTGTTTCTTATGCAGTTGTCAGACATCTGACAGCTAAAAAAAAATATGAAAGGAAAGACCAACTTAGACCATCTAAAATACATGATGGTATATTAGGGCCACATGCACTGTATTTAAATATGTGTTTATGGGGTGGTGGTTTTATTCTGAGAGAAAAGTCACAAATTTATGAGAAAAAAAATCAGATAATCTCTGATTTTGCGAAGTTGAAATATTGCAAGAAAAGGACACGCATATTTCTGAGTAAAAACTAGGGTATTCTGACTTTTTAAAGTCATACAAATTTGAAGAAAGACATCCAAGATATTATCTGACTTCATAAAGTTGTACATTTCTGAGAAAAAAACTCGCAAACTTACAACAACAAAAAAACCTCTGAGAAATAGCCAGAGAATGGGCTATAATATCCAAGGGTGCTATTTCATAAATTTAAATCACAACTTGAAAATTCTTTTTATTGAGAACTAGCCAGGAGTGTGTTTCTACAAACCATCATGACTAACAAGGATTGTAATCTTGATTGTTTGAACCGCCATTCACAAATTTGATGTGTCTGGCCAGCTTCAGATATGAAAAGCTTCCCAAATCTTTGCTGCAATAGCATTGCTAAGTCAAAAATCACAAGATCACAAACTTATGGTTGAAATGTCAATGATAATTTTACAGTATTGCTCAAAGCTAGTCACTTACAGAAATAAATGTTTTGCTATAATTGTCTTATGTTTTCCTTGTTTGAATTATTGTTATAGACTTTCAGACTGCCGGATCACAGAACAAGCTTATGTTGGTCTGGCCTCAGCCTTGAGGTTAAATCCTAATCACCTCAGAGAGTTGGATCTCAGAGGAAATGATCCAGGGGAATCAGGCGTCAAAGCACTTTTAGATCTTAAGGAGGACCCACAGTGTCAGCTGAAAACTGTGGCGTAAGTATATCACAAGAAGAAAAGTTGAAGTACCAGTTTTTGAGTACCAGACTTCAAATTCTTTACATGACCATGTTTTATGAAGTAATTTAACTTATCTTTGACCATTCATAGAGACACAAGATAAGCTAAACTCCTTTTAAATGGCTCAGGACCATCACTGTTTTAGGGACAATTTCTCTCCCTTCACTACAAGTCTGTTTAACAACATTTGTTAACATGCACAGGTTACTATATTATTCTGTATATATTTATTCATAGTAGTTAATATTTCATGTGTATGAAGAAGCATTCAAGTAAGCATTTTATAATATTTGGTAAACTACCTTTTAAATATGACTATTAACTTTGAACTTGAAGGTTTTCAGCTATACCTAGCCAAACAGTAGCGAGGTATACTAAACACTTTCATGTCGTTTAACTTTGTGCAAAGTGTCTGGGATCCCTCAATCCCCTCAGACGTTTCTTTCCTCGTGGCAGATACTTTCTGTGAACTTCAAAACTATTGGGCATGCCAGTGCCCTCTGTTTGCTGATTGATCACCAAAGAGAAATCCCTGACGCAGTGATCTAGCTGAATGTGATATTGAGCCTAAGCACAAAGTGACCATAAGACATAATAAGTGAAATATTTGTAGCCGAAAAGAATGCAAATGCAGGTGTCTTCTGACTTGTTTTGATTACTGGAAGCCAGGGCTGTAAACAAACCGCTATGTTGCTGCTTGCACAAACACACAATTTTAACCGCTTTTGTATTGATTTTGAGTCATACACACTATATTGCTGTGTATAAGATATCTGCTGGTATTGCATAGCTTTTGGGGTGAGTTTTGGAGCATGTTAAAATGCTAAAAACACTGTTTAAAATCCTGCCCCCATGGGTTAGATGTCAGTGCTTATTCTCCGTTCAAAGAGACCTAATGGGTTGGACCAAAATTTCTTGCATCTTTGGTATTGGAAAGTCTTGGGTACCTTGAGCAATAGAGCTGCATATTGAAAATGACTTAAACTATACTTTAAATCCACTCATTCTGGCTTCAATTTTTGTTCACTGATTGGAAATAAAAAATCTATTTGAAGAAAACCAAAGCTTTAGGAGAATAGCCTGGCTAATTCTGTAATGAAATGCAATATTGAGTGGAGGCACTAGGCAGCACTAGTCTGTTCTGTGTCTGTTCTTCATTTTTTAAAGGCTGAAAATTGAACTAGTGTGTGATATATGATCACTGATATATGATTTTGTCTCCTTCTCTGCAGGTTCCTTAAAAGTGCTGCTGCTGAGGAAGCCTGTGCTGCTGTGACCTCAGCTGTGGGTTCAAACCCCTTACTCATGACTGAGCTGGATCTGAGTAAACTCATACCAGGACACTTGGGAGTGACTCAGCTGTGTGCTTTACTGGAGGATTCCCACTGCAGACTGCAGAGACTGAGGTCAGTGAATGATGTCACAGTCATTTTAAATTTACAGAGCTAGGGGTAGGGTTGTAATAAAGTGACACTAGAAGTGGACATCGGAATTTGAGCATTGGAGCACTGGTGAAGTTAAAACTACCCAATCCTACTCCATAGGAACTCGCTACATTCTGTGAAAAAATAATTGCAAGTTCATCTCAGGTTGAGTAGGGTGGTGGTAGCGTAGCTGTTAAGCAATCTGGCTAGCAAGGCACTTAAACCTAAGTTGCCCTAGGGGAGACTGGCCCTGAGCTAATTGATAGTTGACAAATGTAAGTTGCTCTGGGTAAAAAAAATTTTATAAAACACATCTGTGTTTAAAGGACTCAAAGTCTCCCTCCCTTTCTCTCTCTACAGCCTGAGTTCCTGTAGTATTGCAGAGGAAGGATTCAGTTCTCTTGCATCAGCGCTGAGATCAAACCCCTTACACATAAGAGAGCTGCAGCTTAGTGGGAATAAAGCAGGAGACTCAGGAGTGAGGCATCTTTCTTCTCTTCTGGAGGATCCCAGCTGTAAACTGGAGAAACTAGAGTGAGTCTAGTCTGAGTCTATCACAAGACCACATGCGGTCTCACCCTGCATACACTCTCTTTGACCCCCTCCTTTCTGGCAGGAGCTACAGATCCCTGCGCACAAAAACTACCAGACACAAGAACAGCTTCTTCCCCACTGCCATCCCCCTCCTGAATACCTAACAAATTGGGCCATTCCCCCACCTTGGTCAATTATTACCCTTCAATCTCATTTCTGAAATGTCTGTTTACTGTCATGCCCTTACATATATTGTCCTTTTGCACATAGCACAAGAGGAGTGATCTGATGTGTCCCAGCCTGGACAACCCCTCAGGCTCATCCTCCTTGTGTGTTCCCTCTTACTTACCCCTCTTCCTATTTTAGTCCAACTGGTCACTACGTGCCTATATGTATATTATTGCCTATATTAGGTGCCTATAGGTATATGGTTGTCCCTTGTGCAATATATGTCCACATATTTTTTATTTTTGTATAGTATTTATTGTGTTGTATATTGTATTGTATGTATATTACTACATGTTTATATGTTAGGTGTACAGAGAGCTAACATCTACCGGAGACAAATTCCTTGTATATGTAAATATACTTGACCAGTAAAGCTGATTCTGATTGTGATTCTGTTTTCGCACACACACACACACACACACACACACACACACCCTTTCTCTCTCTACAGCCTGAGTTCCTGTAGTATTGCAGAGGAAGGCTTCAGTTCTCTTGCATCAGCGCTGAGATCAAACCCCTCACACATAAGAGAGCTGCAGCTGAGTGGGAATAAAGCAGGAGACTCAGGAGTGAAATATCTTTCTTCTCTTCTGGAGGATCCCAGATGTAAACTGGAGAAATTAGAGTGAGTTTCACAAGACCACATATTGTGAAATGTGTATTTCACACATAAACATGCACACATACACACAAACTCAAACACACACTCACTCACGCACACTTGAACACACATATACACACACACACACACCCGAAATGTTGCCTTTTCTGCAAAATATATGAATGATGAATAATTAATTTTATAAAACACATCTGTGTTCAAATGAATCGAGATCTCTTTCCCCTTCTCTCTCTACAGCCTACACTCACACACACACACACACTCACACAAAGAAACATACTTTGTCTCACTCACTCACACACAGATTTACTTCCAAACTACTTGCTATCACAAACACACACACACACACGCACATACACTCGCACACAAAATGAGCAATAACCTCTTCGAACTAAATGAGGACAAAACTGAAATGCTTTTTTTTTGTTTTAGGGCCTTGTAGGCCCTAAAGAGATGTTGTGATGTGTCCCAAAAACTAGCGGATCTAGGATTCAGCATTAAGGATGAGGTAACAAGTCTAGGTGTGATCCTACAGTTGGCCTTAACTTTTAAGTCTTATATAAGGAAAGTTACTCAAACTGCTCTCTTTAATTTAAGAAATATAGCTAAGGTACGGCCTTGTTCATCATAATTGGATGCAGAGAAACTCATACATGCGTTTATTATAAGTCGGCTAGACTATTGCAATATATTGTTTACTGGTCTTGAAAGAAATCTATTGATGAATTGCAACTGCTACAAAACTCTGCAGCCAGACTCTTAACAAATACAAAAAGAAGAGAGCACATTACTCCTGTGTTGGCCACACTACACTGGCTCCCTGTGTTATTTAGAATTGATTTTAAAGTCCTTTTACTTGTTCATAAAGCGCTAAATGCCGTAGCACCTCCCTACATTGCTAAGTCCCTCTCATTTTACATTCCCTCATGTTCCCTTAGGTCCTCCTCAGCAGGTCTACTCTTTGTCCCAAACACCCTGCAAAATAAAAAATATCTTTTGCTCACTATGTGCTGAAACTGTGGAATACATTTTAAAATATTAGATAAGTGGGGTCAGTTAACATTTTTAAGTCGGCTGAAAATTATTTGCTTCAATTTAACATATAGCTAGAAGAAATTATGCTTACAGTGTGAAACAGTTTAGATTTTACTTTTAATTATATTCTTAAATTTATGTTTCCATGTATTTAATTATATATATATTTTTTATTTATCTTTTTCTGTGTGTGTGTGTGTGTGTGTGTGTGTGTGTGTGTGTGTGTGTGTGTGTGTGTGTGTGTGTGTGTGTGTACTGTGTATTTGTATTTTGTTCTGGGCACACTAGCATTTCATGTGTATGTGCATGGGGGTGTGTTGTATGTTGTATGTATGAATGTATTGGCTTGATTGGTGGGAGTGAAGGACTACTGGGGGTTTGTCTAGTGGGGTTGTGTTTGTCTTAGTCTCATCACTGTTATTTTCCTGTGTTCAGCACTTTGAGCTGCAGTTTGTATGAAAAGTGCTATATGAATTAAGTTGATTATTATATTACTATTATAGGATTATAATGTGATGGATAACAGGAGGCCAACACTGAAACATTGGTCTATGCATGAGTTTTCACAAACAGTATTTGTCTCCCAAAATGACAACTTTATACATAAAGTCAGAATATCAGTGAGTTTTTTCCCATAAATTTGTGAGTGTATTTTCTTGAAATATTGCTCCCTCCCCCCAAAAATACTTACATACCTGGCCCAAATACCAGTGTAAGATGTTTAAGTTGTTTTTTCCTTGCTCATTTGCTAGTATGAAACATCGAGGATCCTCTTAAACCAGCTAACACCAGTTTTTAACTGGATTTTTCAGCAGAGAGATCATCTGTCTGGCCACATTCAGATATTAAAAGCTTCCCAAATCATTGCTGCAGAAGCATTGCTAAGACAGAAAATCACAAAATCATAAACTGTCATGGAAACAGGGATTGAAATGGCAGGTTTCATTTCAGATATAGTGTTGATGATCATTTTACAGTATTGCTCAAAACTTGTCACCTACAGCTGTAAATAGTGTTACTTTAAATGTCTTGTGATTTCCTTTCTTTGAATTATCATCACTGTAGACTCTCAGACTGCAGTATCACAAAGGAAGGTTATGTTGGTCTGGCCTTAGTCCTGAGGCTAAATCCCAATCATCTAAGAGAGCTGGATCTCAGAGGAAATAATCCAGGGGAATCAGGTGTCAAAGCACTTTTAGATCTTCAGGAGGACCCACTGTGTCAGCTGAAAACTCTGTGGTAAGTATATCTCAAGTCAAAAAGTTGAAATATCTGTTTCAAACGGTTCCAAATTCCTTACATAGACACGTTTTATGAAGTTATTTAAACCATCCTTGACCATACTTGAGGGGACCAGAGAGACTAAACTCCTGTTGAGAAAAATTAACCTAAAGAGTGCTGAGAGCACTGCAAAGGGCCGTTTGCAAACTGCCCAAAAGATTACAGACCCACAGTTCTAAGTATCTACATCATACACTGCTAAAGGAAAAGAAGGGGCATCATGAAACACTCTAACTACCCTGCCTCAGCACTTTGCTCCTTTTTTTCCCTCTGGTGAATGGCTCAGGACTATCAGAACAGGTACAGTGGAGTTTAGCGACAACTTCTGTCCCGTCACCATAAGTCTGTTTTAATACTCAAAAGATTTGCTAACATGCACAGATTACTTTTCCCTCCTCTGTTCTGCTGTTTACATGCATTGGTACTCTTTAAGTTTATAAAGATGCATTCAAGAGAATTTTATAGTACTTGGTAAAATACCTTTTAAATATGACTGTAAACAATATGAAGATTTACAGCTCCACCTGGCCAAACATACCTATAACAGCTGAAAGAACTGTAGCCAAAAAGAATCATGTAATAATGTAAGTGTCTGTTCTTTATTTCCTAAGGTTGAAAGGCTGGAGTGTGTCTAGTGTGTGATCACATGATCTCATCTCCATCTCTGCAGGTTCCTTAAAAGTGCTGCTGCTGAGGAAGCCTGTGCTGCTGTGACCTCAGCTGTGGGTTCAAACCCCTTACTCATGACTGAGCTGGATCTGAGTAAACTCATACCAGGACACTTGGGAGTGACTCAACTGTGTGCTTTACTGGAAGATTCCCACTGCAGACTGCAGAAGCTGAGGTCAGTGAATGATGCAACAGTCATTTTAATTAAAGGGTAGGTTTGGGATTTTACACTTAAAGCTTGTTTTTGAATCATTGGTGATGAAATGCAATAGTTAATTTTGACAATTGTCTCTGTTCTGAGAATTTTCGGTTGTTGCCGTAGCAAAAGATTCCAGCAGTGCACCTATGCAGACATTCTATAGGTGCTACTGCAAGAACTGAACATTCTTGGAACAGAAGCATTTGTCAAAATTTTCATCTTAACCATTGTATTTCATGATAAACAATCAGAAAACAAGGTTTTAAGTGTGAAAAACTGAACCTCTCCTTTAACAGAGCCGGGGGTAAAATTTTGCTAAAACGACACTAGAAGCGACCATTGGTATTGGAGCACTGTTGTAGGAGAATGGAGTTAATACTAACCAATCCTACTCCATTTCTCTCTCTCTCTCCCTCCCTCTTTTTTTTTCTCTCTCTCTCCTCCTGTCTCCCCTCCTGTCCAGTCGACAAAGCCTGGAAATACCCAAGAATAAGCCTTGGGGGTGGGAACACTCTAGAAATCGCCCTATAATGCCAATGATAGAAAGTCATTAATCAGTGTAGTCTTGCCCATGTCAATTATTTCATTTTTCCCTGGCCAACATATTTACACTACAAAACTTTTCAGTGCACTGAGGCCTAAGCAACTAAATAATTCTTCATTAATTGTAATCAATTAACTACAGAGGCATTTTTTATTTTGCCTCAGAAAAGTATCCAGACCAAACCCAATCTCAAATTGAGGCAGTTGTGACAAGATGCTGACACAGCTGTAAAACTTTATCGCCCTGTGTCATTTTTTTCATGTCAACACACACTCAGAAACACACACACTTTTTCTTACTCACTCACACACATACACTTAAAAAGTTTTGACCTTGTGTCAAAGGGTCTTTTCTTTCATACGAACACGCACATACACCACACAAACTGTTTTGCAAAAACAAAACAGGTCACTGTGTTCAAACGAATCAAGGTATCCTTCCCCTTCTCTCTCTACAGCCTGAATAACTGCAGTATTGCAGAGGAAGGCTTCAGATCTCTTGCATCAGCACTGAGATCAAACCCCTCACACATCAGAGAGCTGCAGCTGAGTGGCAATGAAGCAGGAGACTCAGGAGTGAAGCACCTCTCTGATCTTCTTAAGGATCCCAACTGTAACCTGGAGAAACTAGAGTGAGTATCCGAAATTCACATACTGAGATACACCAAGTGATTTTAAAAGTGGAAACGTGCATGTATTCACATCTATGCATGCACACACACACACACACACACACACACACACACACACACAAATGCACACACATTTCATATGTAAAAGGATTGATGGTGATACACATGAAAAAATGTGTCACTCCTGTTCATTATCTTTTTTTTTTTATGTGAGCACACTCAGGTAAACACACACATTTGTCTCACTCACTCACAGATTTATTTTTTAAATTGCTTGCTGTCACACAGACACACACAGAAAAGAAAAAAATATATGAATTTGAATAAATACAACAAATTTAATGAATTTGTTCAAAAGAATCAAAGGCTCTTTTCCCTTCTCCCTCTACAGCCTGAATACTTGCAGTATTGCAGAGGAAGGCTTCAGTTCTCTTGCATCAGCACTGAGATCAAACCCCTCACACATCAGAGAGCTGCAGCTCAGTGGGAACAAAGAAGGAGACTCAGGAGTGAAGCACCTTTCTTCTCTTCTGGAGGATCCCAACTGTAAACTGGAGAAACTAAAGTGAGTCTAGTCTGAGTCCATCACAAGACCACATATAGAGATATTGTTAGGCAATTGCATAGTGATAATGTGTATGTTTTTGCACACACGCATGCACACACACACACAAAAGAAAAACAAAATACCAAATACTGTGAATTTTACAAAACACATTACTGTGTTCAGAGGAATCAAGGACTCTTTTCCCTTCTCCCTCTACAGCCTGAATAACTGCAGTATTGCAGAGGAAGGCTTCAGCTCTTTTGTATCAGCACTGAGGTCAAACCCCTCACACATCAGAGAGCTGCAGCTGAGTGGGAATGAAGCGGGAGACTCAGGAGTGAAGCACCTTTCTTCTCTTCTGGAGGATCCCAACTGTAAACTGGAGAAACTAGAGTGAGTCTAGTCTGAGTCCATCACAAAACCACATATGGACACATTGTTAGTGAATTGCAAATTGAAAATATGTATGTTTTTGCAAAAACGCACACACACACAGACACTGTAGTGGAGCTCTACCGTTTCTAAATTTCTTTAATGGGATTTTTTTCATTTAGTCATTATAAATATAAAATAATTCATTTTCAAATTCATGAGGTGAGTTTAAAATGTACCTGACTTAAGAAAGCGCATCTTGATAGAGTGTCAGAGACGCTCAGGAGACTAGAGAGGTTGCTGATGAGGGTTCTCAGAGAATCTAACATCGCTTGTCTCTCACACACAGTTGTACTTTTAAACTATTTTGACCTTGTCTTAAACGGTTTTGTTTTCACACATATGCACACACACACAAAATGTTGCATTTTTGGTGAAATCTAATCATATTTGTTTTCAAAAGACTCAAGATCTCTTTCCCCTTCTCTCTCTACAGCCTGAGTTCCTGTAGTATTGCAGTGGAAGGATTCAGTTCTCTTGCATCAGCACTAAGATCAAACCCCTCACACATCAGAGAGCTGCAGCTGAGTGGCAATGAAGCAGGAGACTCAGGAGTGAAGCACCTCTCTGATCTTCTGAAGGATCCCAACTGTAACTTGGAGAAACTAGAGTGAGCATCACAAAACCACATATTGTGAAATGTGTATTTCACGCAAAAACATGGCCACATACTCACACACAAACTCAAACACGCACACACCCACACACATACGCACACTCACACACACACACAGAAACATACTTTGTCTCACTCACACACAGATTTACTACTAAACTACTTGCCATCACAAACACACACACACACAAAACACATATTTTTTATGATGGTCAGTCTTTGTAGTTTTGCTGGCCGATTCCAAGTTGATAGACAGTTCAAATCGGCAATGTTCAATAGGCCATCTTGAAAGGCTCTCAGTACTCTGACAACTTGCCGATCCAGAAATAATCAATGGATTAACTTTTAGAACTAAATGACAAAACTGAAATGTTTTAGTAGTGTCAGGCACAGACTAAACACAACTCGACTTATACAAACAAAGGGGTTTATTTACAAAATAATCAAACAAAACGAAACTCAGGTCAACGTCAGCTACAGATAGCGGAGGACAAAGAAATAACTACAACGCTCAGAAGTTTAAGTGAGAAACAAAACTCACGAAGATAACACAAGTGCTCAACGTGCAAACTAAAGCAAACGGGTGAACAAAGGATTCAACAATACCGAAACTGAGAAAGTCCAGGAACAAGGAGCGCAAGGCACAAAGAGTTTGCGGGAGACACAGAGTAACACAGCTGACTCGGAACAGATCCAGGGAGGATTGACATGGCCAGACAACAGGGGGATCCGGGAGAGATACTTAAATAATGTGGAGACCAGGTGAAACCAATTAATACTCAGGGGAAGGTGCACGGGAACCAGGAAGTGGCTGTGAACAAGGAGACGAGCTCTGAGTTTGTGAGGGGGCGTGGTTGTGGCCAGATCTGATGCAGACCTGACAAGTAGGCCCTAAAGTGAAAAGAGATGTTGTGTCCCAAAAACGGATCTAGGATTCAACATTAAGGAAGAGGTGACGTGTCTAAGTGTGATCCTAGCCTCATACTTAACTTTTTAAGTCTCATATAAGGAAAGTTACTCAAACTGCTTTCTTTCATTTAAGAAATATAGCTAAGGTATGGACTTGTTTATCATAATCAAATGCAGAGAAACTCATACATGCATTTATCACAAGTCGGCTAGACTATTGCAATATATTGTTTACTGGTCCTCCAAAAATGCATTGATAAGTTGTAACTGCTACAAAACAGCCAGACTCTTAACAAAAGCAAACAGAAGAGAGCACATTACTCCTGTGTTGGCCACACTACACTGGCTCCCTGTGTTATTTAGAATTGATTTAAAGTCCTTTTACTTGTTCATAAAACGCTAAATGGCGTAGCACCTCCCTACATTGCTAAGTCCCTGACATTTTACGTTCCCTCATGTTCCCTTAGGTCCTCCTCAGCAGGTCTACTCTTTGTCCCAAACACCCTGCAAAACAAAATAGCAAAATATCTTTTGGTCACTATGTGCCTAAACTGTGGAATACACTTCTGAAAAATAATATATAAGTGGGGTCAGTTAACATTTTTAAAAGTCAGCTTATTCAAAAGTCAGCTCAAACATTTCTCTTCAATTTAGCATATAGCTAAAAGTGCATGTATAGCTTTGTGCATGTGGGTGCTGTCATAAAAACCAGCCACCAGTGTAAGATTTTTAAGCTAATTTAATGGTGGAAACAGAGGTTAAAATTCGCAGGTTTCATTTCAGATATAATGTCAATGATAATTTTACAGTATTGCTCAAAACTCGTCACCTACAACTGTAAATAGTGTTACTGTAAATGTCTTGTGTTTTCCTTTCTTTGAATTATCATCACTGTAGACTCTCAGACTGCAGGATCACAAAGGAAGGTTATGTTGGTCTGGCCTCAGCCCTGAAGTTAAATCCCAATCGTCTAGTAGAGCTGGATCTCAGAGGAAATGACCCTGGTGACTCAGGTGTCAAAGCACTTTTAGAACTTCAGGAGGACTCACTATGTCAGCTGAAAACTGCATGGTAAGTATATCTCAAGGAGAAAAGTTGAAATATCTCTTTCAAACAGTTTTAAATTCCTTACATTAACACATTTTATGAAGTGATTTAAAACATCCTTTAAAACAACCAGAGAAGCTAAACTCCTGTTGAGAAAAATGAGCCAAGAGAGCAAGATTCATGAGAGCACTGCAAAGGGTCGATTATAAGCACATGGTTCCCTACAATTCATGATATCTAATATCACCTGCTGGCACAGGAAAAGATGGTGCATCAGGAAAGATTCTAGATACCCTGCCCCAGCACTTTTCTCCTTTCTACCCTCTGATAATTGGCCTAGGACTATCAGAACAGAAACAGTGGAGTTTAGGGACAATTTCTATCCCTTCACCATGAGTATGCTTATCACTCAAAAGATATGTTAACATGCTCAGGTTACTTTTTCCCTCTCTTCTTCTATTTAGATTTATTGATACTAGTTAATATCAAGTGTAGAGAAGCATTCAAGTAAGAATTTAGTACTTAGGTAAGATAACATTTAGGTGTGACGATACAATTTGAATTTCAGGGTATACAGCTGGCCAAACATACCTCTAATTGGTGAAATCTTTATAATTTAATGCTACAAGTGTCTGTTCTTCCATTCCATTCTTAAAGGCTGAAATTACCTAACTGTTGAGTGTGTCCTGTAAATATCAGTGTGTCTAGTGTGTGATCACATGATCTCATCTCCATCTCTGTAGGTTCCTTAAAAGTGCTGCTGCTGAGGAAGCCTGTGCTGCTGTGACCTCAGCTGTGGGTTCAAACCCCTTACTCATGACTGAGCTGGATCTGAGTAAACTCATACCAGGACACTTGGGAATGACTCAGCTGTGTGCTTTACTGGAGGATTCCCACTGCAGACTGCAGAGACTGAGGTCAGTGAATGATGTCACAGTCATTTTAAATTTACAGAGCTGGGGGTAAGGTTGTACTAAAGTGACTCTAGAAGTGGACTTTGGAATTTGAGCACTACCCAATCCTTCTCCAACCCACTACATTCAGTGAAAAATAATTGCGGGTTCATCACAGGTTGAGTAGGGCGGTGGTTACCTAGCTGTTAAGCAATCTGGCTAGCAGGCACTTAAACCTTAGTTGCTCTAGGGGAGACTGGCCCTGAGCTAGTTGATAGTTGACAAATGTAAGTTTATCTGGGTAAAAAGAATTTTATAAAACACATTTGTGTTCAAAGGACTCAAGGTCTCCCTCCCTTTCTCTCTCTACAGCCTGAGTTTCTGTAGTATTGCAGAGGAAGGCTTTAGTTCTCTTGCATCAGCACTGAGATCAAACCCCTCACACATAAGAGAGCTGCAGCTGAGTGGGAATAAAGCAGGAGACTCAGGAGTGAGGCATCTTTCTTCTCTTCTGGAGGATCCCAACTGTAAACTGGAGAAACTAGAGTGAGTCTAGTCTGAGTCTATCACACACATATATATATATATATATGTGTGTGTGTGTGTGTGTATAAGAATAAAATAATTCCTTTTTTTAAATTAATAAGGTGAGTTCAAAATGTACCTGGCCTTTCAGAAAATGCATCTCTGTGCAAGAGATTAGAGAGGTTGCTGACGAGGGTTTTCACAGAAACTAATATTCTTTGTCTTTCTCACACACAGTTGTACTTTTAAACTATTTTGACCTTGTCTTAAACGGTTTTGCTTTTACACACAATGCACATGTGCACCAGACACACACACACACACACAGACACATATTGTCTTTTTGGCAAAATATAATGAATTTTATAAAACACATCTGTGTTCAAAGGACTCAAGGTCTCCCTCCCTTTCTCTCCCTATGTCAGGCACAGACTCAACACGACTCAATTTGCAAATCAACAGGGGTTTTATTACAAATTGGAACAAACGGGTTACAACGAAAGTCACGTCAGTTACAAATAACTGAGGCGGGGGGGTGGTAAAACTATAACGCACAGAAGATACTGGAGATAACTAACACACAAAGGATATCATGAATTAAACCAAGGTACAAACTAGGGTAAACGGCGAAACAAGGGAACAAACGATACCAGCGAGATAGTCCAGGGACGTGGGGCGCAAGGCACAGAGACTTCGTCGGAGACAGAGAACAACACGACTGACATTAAACAGATCCAAGGGAGGATTGACGAGGCCAGACATCAGGGATCAACGTCAACGTCCTCGACGTTGACCACGTTGGTTGGTTCTGAATGCCAAGGGAAGAGGGGTGGCTGATACCCGAGAGTGCATTGGAAGGGGTGTGTCCAGTGGTGCGTCGGCGTAGGGAGTTCTGGGCCCATGGCAGGTAAAGACTCCATGTGGCTTGGTCTTGAGAGCAGAAGGTGCGGAGAAACCTCCCAATCTCCTGAATCTTCCTCTCCGTCTGCCCATTGGCTTGGGGGTGGTAACCTGAGGTGAGGCTAATGGCCACACCTAGACGTCCCAGGAAGGCCCGCCAGAACCTGGAGATAAACTGGGATCCTCGGTCGGAAACTATGTCCTCGGGTATGCCGAAGTGATGGAACACGTGTGAAAATGGCCTCAGCAGTCTCCGCAGCTGAGGGAACAGACTTTAGAGGGATTAACTTACAAGACTTAGACAAATGATCGACTATGACCAGTACACATGTGTGATGATTTGAGCTTGGAAGGTCTGTAATAAAGTCTATCCCAAGTGTGACCATGGTCTTTGGGGTATTGGGAGTGGGAGGAGTTTACCTGTGGGCAACTGTCTAGGGGCCTTAGCCATCGCGCACACTGCACACCCAGCCACATACCTCTGGACATCTTGGGCCATTCGTGGCCACCAGTACCGGTCGGGGACGAGTGTGAGGGTCTGGTTAGCCCCGGGTGACCAGTGCCTAGGGAGGTATGCAGAGTCTCCAGCACCTCCTGACGGATTCCGGTGGGCACCTACTGTCGATGGGCTGTGGTCTCCGGTGGGGCTGGTTCCTGGGTGATAGCCTGGGCAATACGGTCGTCCAGGGTCCATGGATGGGGCTGACAATGAGACGGGTAGGCAAGATGGTTCACTGGACTTTGGGGAGTCGGCGTCTCCATGGACTCTGGACAATGCATCGGCTACTACATTCCGGGACCCTGGCCTGTAAGACAGTGTAAAATTAAAACGAGTAAAAAAATAGTGCCCACCGAGCCTGACGGGGGTTAAGTCTCTTGGCCTCCCGGAGATATGCAAGGTTCGTATGGTCAGTAAGAACTCGGAGGGGGGTGGGCTCCCTCCAACCAGTGGCGCCATTCTTCCAAGGCAAGCTTCACTGCGAGCAGTTCACGATTCCCGATGTCGTAGTTCTGCTCAGCAGGTGAAAACGCGTGAGAAGAAGGCGCATGGATGGAGTCTGGAGGGACATCCACTCTCCTGGGATAGTACTGCTCCTGCCCCGGTGGTGGAGGCGTCTACCTCGACTATGAAGGGTTTTTCTGGGTCCGTGAGCGTGAGGAGTGGAGCAGATGAGAAGGAGGCTTTCAGACTGCCCAGAGCTTGATCTGCCTCCGGAGACCATCGGAGTGTCTTCGGTTTTCCCCGGAGCAGATTGGTGAGAGGGGATACTACCAGGCTGTAGTTGCGAATATATCTCCGATAAAAGTTAGCAAACCCCAGAAGTCTTGTAGTTCTTTTACTGACGTAGGGTTGGCCAATTGAGTACCGCATCGACCTTCCCCTGGTCCATCTTGACACCCTGGGGGGAGATGTGGTAGCCTAGGAACTGTACTTCATGAACATGGAACGAGCACTTCTCTGCCTTGAGGAACAGGTGATGGTTCACGCAGCCTGTGGAGTACCAGGGACACATGATGGTGATGTTCGGCCTCATTCTGGGAGTAAATTAGTATGTCGTTAATGTACACGAGGACGAAACGGTGGAGGTATTCCCGGAACACCTCATTCATGTACCCCTGGAATACGGAGGGGCATTGGCTAGGCCATAGGGCATCACCCTGTATTCGTAGTGCCCACTTGGTGTAATGAAGGCGGTCTTCCACTCGTCCCCCTCATGTATTCAAATGAGGTTATAAGCACTCCGTAAGTCCAGCTTTCGTGAACATCACTGCCCCTCGAAGCTGTTCCAGAGCAGCTGGGACCAGGGGAAGAGGGTGACGGAACTTGACCGTAATCTTGTTCAGTGCACGGTAGTTGATACAGGGTCGGAGGCGGCCATCCTTCTTGGCCATGAAGAAGAAGCTAGATGCGGCAGGGGAGACGGACGGGCGGATGTATCCCTGCTGTAGAGCCTCCTGGATGTACTCATCCATTGCTTTTTGCTCCGGCAGGGACAGCGGGTAGACTCTGCCTCTAGGCACTGGTTCACTGGGCAGCAGGTCAATGGCACAATCCCAGGGTCGATGTGGGGAAGCTGTGTGGCGCGTGTGCACAAAAGACATCGGAGTAGTGACGATATTTGTGTGGAGTGCTGATGCTCACGCAGGGACCTAGGGACAGGAAGACACGACAAACACTTAGAAAAACATTCATTTCCCCATTTTAATATTTCCCTGGTAGCCCAATCGACCACCGGGCATGTTGCACTAGCCATGGATGACCCAATACTACGTCGACCGTGGCTCCTTCGAGTACCATAAGTTCAATACTCTCCTTGTGGTAGACCCCAACTGGAGAGTAAGTGGTCCTCAATATGTTTGACCACTCTACGGGTGATGGGCGAATAACAATGGAGTGAACGGTGTAGGGTTTGGGACAGTCGAGGCGCTGGAGGTGCAGATGTCGGCAGATAGACCCAGCTACGAAGTTCCCTGCGGAGCTGGAGTCGAGGAGGGCCTGAGCTGTGAGGGAGACACCCGCTACAGTGAGGGTTACTGGTAACAACAAAGGGGAGAAAAACGATGGTTGTAGGCTGCTCACCTGGGCGCGAGGTGGATGAACTGGTGCGTATGAGGTGACCTGTAGCCCCACAATACAAACACAGTCCCTGCTCCATCCGCCTGCGCCGCTCAGTGGAACTCAGCTTGACGGTGTCAATCTGCATGGGTGTTTCCTCCGGTGGAGAGTCGGGCATTACTGGTCGGGCAGTTCGCGGAGTTCGCTGGGACTTCTTGCAGGCACCGCTCTCTGCGATGGGACTCCGGATGGCAGTTGAATGAAGCGTTCGAGCCCTATTGTGTCATCGAAGGCAGCTAGGTGCAATCGCAGGGCGGGTTTCAGTCCGAGACGGAAGGTGGTGATGAGTGCAGGTTCATTCCACCCACTGGCAGCGGCAAGGGTTCTGAAACACAGGGCGTATTCCGTAATGCTGCTTCTCCCCTGCTTAAGACTGTGCAGCTGTTCTTGCACCGAAGAATCTCCTGCAGGGGTCTGGAACACTTCCTGGAAGTGTTTAATGAAAGCATCTAATGACTGAGTAGTAGGCCCTGCCTGCTGCCATACACTCTCTGCCCACTGGAGGGCCCTGCCGTCCAACCGCGAGATAATGTAAGAAATTTTACCTCATTCGTGGGAAAGCGGCGTGGGTCCATTTCGAGAGCGAGGGTACACTGTAACAAAAATCCACCACATGCTTCAGGATCTCCTGAGTAAAAGGTGGTGGATTTGGAGGGGAGGCGACTATGCTGATATGAGGCGCGGATTGCGGGAACAAGTTTAGACGTAGCTCTTCGACCAGAGTCCGAAATGGGTCTGGGGCTTCAGCCTCCATAGTTATGGTCTGGCCTTCTGTCAGGCACAGACTCAATTTGCAAATCAACAGGGGTTTTATTACAAATTGGAACAAACGGGTTACAACGAAAGTCACGTCAGTTACAAATAACTGAGGCGGGGGGGTAAAACTATAACACACAGAAGATACTGGAGATAACTAACACACAAAGGATATCATGAATTAAACCAAGGTACAAACTAGGGTAAATGGCGAAACAAGGGAACAAATGATACCAGCGAGATAGTCCAGGGACGTGGGGCGCAAGGCACAGAGACTTCGTCGGAGACAGAGAACAACACGACTGACATTGAACAGATCCAAGGGAGGATTGACGAGGCCAGACATCAGGGAATCAGGGAGACACACTTAAGTAATGTGGAGACCAGGTGAAATCAATCAAAAACAGGTGAAGGTGAGCGTGCACCATGAAGTGGCTGGGAACGGGGAAACGAGCTGTGAGTTTGTGAGGCAGAGTGAGGGGCGTGGTTGTGGCCAGATCTGATGCAGACCTGACACTCTACAGCCTGAGTTCCTGTAGTATTGCAGAGGAAGGCTTCAGGACTCTGGTATCAGTGCTGAGATCAAACCCCTCACACATCAGAGAGCTGCAGCTAAGTTGGAATAAAGCAGGAGACTCAGAAGTGAAACGTCTTTCTTCTCTTCTGGAGGATTCCAACTGTAAACTGGAGAAATTAGAGTGAGCATCACAAGACCGCATATTGTGAAATGTGTATTTCACACATAAACATGCACACATACTCACACACACACACTTAATCACACACACTTGAACACCCATACACACACACACAAAAGGTTGCCTTTTTAACAGAATATATACATAATGAATTTTATAAAACACATCTGTGTTTAAAAGAATCAAGATCTACTTCCCCTTCTCTCTCTACAGCCTACACCCACACACACACGGACACTCACACAAAGAAACATACTTTGTCTCACTCACTCACACACAGATTTACTTCCAAACTACTTGCTATCACAAACACACACATACACTCGCACACAAAATGAGCAATAACCTCTTGAACTAAATGAGGACAAAACTTGAAATGTCTGGTAGGCCCTAAAGAGGTGTTGTGATGTTATGTCCCAAAAACTAACGGATCTAGGATTCAGCATTAAGGAAGAGTTAACAAGTCTAGGTGTGATCCTACACTTGGACTTAACTTTTAAGTCTTATATCAGGAAAGTTACTCAAACTGCTTTCTTTCATTTAAGAAATATAGCTAAGGTACGGCCTTGTTCATCATAATCGGATGCAGAGAAACTCATACATGCGTTTATTATAAGTCGGCTAGACTATTGCAATATATTGTTTACTGGTCTTGAAAGAAATCTATTGATGAATTGCAACTGATACAAAACTCTGCAGCCAGACTCTTAACAAAAGCAAAAAGAAGAGAGCACATTACTCCTGTGTTGGCCACACTACACTGGCTCCCTGTGTTATTTAGAATTGATTTTTAAGTCCTTTTACTTGTTCATAAAGTGCTAAATGGTGTAGCACCTCCCTACATTGCTGAGTCCCTCTCATTTTACATTCCCTCATGTTCCCTTAGGTCCTCCTCAGCAGGTCTACTCTTTGTCCCAAACACCCTGCAAAATAAAAAATATCTTTTGCTCACTATGTGCCGAAACTGTGGAATACATTTAAAAATATTAGATAAGTGGGGTCAGTTAACATTAACATAATGTCAGCTGAAAATGATTTGCTTCAATTTAGCATATAGCTAGAAGAAATTATGCATATAGTATTAAACAGTTTTAATTTTACTTTTAATTATATATTTTTAAATTTATGTTTCCATTTATTTAATTATATTATTATTTTTTTTATTTATCTTTTTCTATGTGTGTGTGTGTACTGTGTATTTGTATTATGTTTTCGGGCACACTAGCATTTCATGTGTGTGTGCATGGGGGTGTGTTGTCATCACTGTTATTTTCCTGTGTTCAGCACTTTGAGCTGCAGTTTGTATGAAAAGTGCTATATGAATTAAGTTGATTATTATATTACTATTATAGGATTATAATGTGATGGATAACAGGAGGCCAACACTGAAACATTGGTCTATGCATGAGTTTTCACAAACAGTATTTGTCTCCCAAAATGACAACTTTATACATAAAGTCAGAATATCAGTGAGTTTTTTCCCATAAATTTGTGAGTGTATTTTCTTGAAATATTGCTCCCTCCCCCCAAAAATACTTACATACCTGGCCCAAATACCAGTGTAAGATGTTTAAGTTGTTTTTTCCTTGCTCATTTGCTAGTATGAAACATCGAGGATCCTCTTAAACCAGCTAACACCAGTTTTTAACTGGATTTCTCAGCAGAGAGATCATCTGTCTGGCCACATTCAGATATTAAAAGCTTCCCAAATCATTGCTGCAGAAGCATTGCTAAGACAGAAAATCACAAAATCATAAACTGTCATGGAAACAGGGATTGAAATGGCAGGTTTCATTTCAGATATAGTGTTGATGATCATTTTACAGTATTGCTCAAAACTTGTCACCTACAGCTGTAAATAGTGTTACTTTAAATGTCTTGTGATTTCCTTTCTTTGAATTATCATCACTGTAGACTCTCAGACTGCAGTATCTCAAAGGAAGGTTATGTTGGTCTGGCCTTAGTCCTGAGGCTAAATCCCAATCATCTAAGAGAGCTGGATCTCAGAGGAAATAATCCAGGGGAATCAGGTGTCAAAGCACTTTTAGATCTTCAGGAGGACCCACTGTGTCAGCTGAAAACTCTGTGGTAAGTATATCTCAAGTCAAAAAGTTGAAATATCTGTTTCAAACGGTTCCAAATTCCTTACATAGACACGTTTTATGAAGTTATTTAAACCATCCTTGACCATACTTGAGGGGACCAGAGAGACTAAACTCCTGTTGAGAAAAATTAACCTAAAGAGTGCTGAGAGCACTGCAAAGGGCCGTTTGCAAACTGCCCAAAAGATTACAGACCCACAGTTCTAAGTATCTACATCATACACTGCTAAAGGAAAAGAAGGGGCATCATGAAACACTCTAACTACCCTGCCTCAGCACTTTGCTCCTTTTTTTCCCTCTGGTGAATGGCTCAGGACTATCAGAACAGGTACAGTGGAGTTTAGCGACAACTTCTGTCCCGTCACCATAAGTCTGTTTTAATACTCAAAAGATTTGCTAACATGCACAGATTACTTTTCCCTCCTCTGTTCTGCTGTTTACATGCATTGGTACTCTTTAAGTTTATAAAGATGCATTCAAGAGAATCTTATAGTACTTGGTAAAATACCTTTTAAATATGACTGTAAACAATATGAAGATTTACAGCTCCACCTGGCCAAACATACCTATAACAGCTGAAAGAACTGTAGCCAAAAAGAATCATGTAATAATGTAAGTGTCTGTTCTTTATTTCCTAAGGTTGAAAGGCTGGAGTGTGTCTAGTGTGTGATCACATGATCTCATCTCCATCTCTGCAGGTTCCTTAAAAGTGCTGCTGCTGAGGAAGCCTGTGCTGCTGTGACCTCAGCTGTGGGTTCAAACCCTTACTCATGACTGAGCTGGATCTGAGTAAACTCATACCAGGACACTTGGGAGTGACTCAACTGTGTGCTTTACTGGAAGATTCCCACTGCAGACTGCAGAAGCTGAGGTCAGTGAATGATGCAACAGTCATTTTAATTAAAGGGTAGGTTTGGGATTTTACACTTAAAGCTTGTTTTTGAATCATTGGTGATGAAATGCAATAGTTAATTTTGACAATTGTCTCTGTTCTGAGAATTTTCGGTTGTTGCCGTAGCAAAAGATTCCAGCAGTGCACCTATGCAGACATTCTATAGGTGCTACTGCAAGAACTGAACATTCTTGGAACAGAAGCATTTGTCAAAATTTTCATCTTAACCATTGTATTTCATGATAAACAATCAGAAAACAAGGTTTTAAGTGTGAAAACTGAACCTCTCCTTTAACAGAGCCGGGGGTAAATTTTGCTAAAACGACACTAGAAGCGACCATTGGTATTGGAGCACTGTTGTAGGAGAATGGAGTTAATACTAACCAATCCTACTCCATTTCTCTCTCTCTCTCCCTCCCTCTTTTTTTTCTCTCTCTCTCCTCCTGTCTCCCCTCCTGTCCAGTCGACAAAGCCTGGAAATACCCAAGAATAAGCCTTGGGGGTGGGAACACTCTAGAAATCGCCCTATAATGCCAATGATAGAAAGTCATTAATCAGTGTAGTCTTGCCCATGTCAATTATTTCATTTTTCCCTGGCCAACATATTTACACTACAAAACTTTTCAGTGCACTGAGGCCTAAGCAACTAAATAATTCTTCATTAATTGTAATCAATAACTACAGAGCATTTTTTATTTTGCCTCAGAAAAGTATCCAGACCAAACCCAATCTCAAATTGAGGCAGTTGTGACAAGATGCTGACACAGCTGTAAAACTTTATCGCCCTGTGTCATTTTTTCATGTCAACACACACTCAGAAACACACACACTTTTTCTTACTCACTCAACACATACACTTAAAAAGTTTTGACCTTGTGTCAAAGGGTCTTTTCTTTTCATACGAACACGCACATACACCACACAACTGTTTTGCAAAAACAACAGGTCACTGTGTTTCAAACGAATCAAGGTATCCTTCCCCTTCTCTCTCTACAGCCTGAATAACTGCAGTATTGCAGAGGAAGGCTTCAGATCTCTTGCATCAGCACTGAGATCAAACCCCTCACACATCAGAGAGCTGCAGCTGAGTGGCAATGAAGCAGGAACTCAGGAGTGAAGCACCTCTCTGATCTTCTTAAGGATCCCAACTGTAACTGGAGAAACTAGAGTGAGTATCCGAAATTCACATACTGAGATACACCAAGTGATTTTAAAAGTGGAAACGTGCATGTATTCACATCTATGCATGCACACACACACACACACACACACACACACACACACACACAAATGCACCACATTTCATATGTAAAAGGATTGATGGTGATACACATGAAAAAATGTGTCACTCCTGTTCATTATCTTTTTTTTTTTATGTGAGCACACTCAGGTAAACACACACATTTGTCTCACTCACTCACAGATTTATTTTTTAAATTGCTTGCTGTCACACAGACACACACAGAAAGAAAAAAATATATGAATTTGAATAATACACAAATTTAATGAATTTGTTCAAAGAATCAAAGGCTCTTTTCCCTTCTCCCTCTACAGCCTGAATACTTGCAGTATTGCAGAGGAAGGCTTCAGTTCTCTTGCATCAGCACTGAGATCAAACCCCTCACACATCAGAGAGCTGCAGCTCAGTGGGAACAAAGAAGGAGACTCAGGAGTGAAGCACCTTTCTTCTCTTCTGGAGGATCCCAACTGTAAACTGGAGAAACTAAGTGAGTCTAGTCTGAGTCCATCACAAGACCACATATAGAGATATTGTTAGGCAATTGCATAGTGATAATGTGTATGTTTTTGCACACACGCATGCACACACACACACAAAAGAAAAACAAAATACAATACTGTGAATTTTACAAAACACATTACTGTGTTCAGAGGAATCAAGGACTCTTTTCCCTTCTCCCTCTACAGCCTGAATAACTGCAGTATTGCAGAGGAAGGCTTCAGCTCTTTTGTATCAGCACTGAGGTCAACCCCTCACACATCAGAGAGCTGCAGCTGAGTGGGAATGAGCGGGAGACTCAGGAGTGAAGCACCTTTCTTCTCTTCTGGAGGATCCCAACTGTAAACTGGAGAAACTAGAGTGAGTCTAGTCTGAGTCCATCACAAAACACATATGGACACATTGTTAGTGAATTGCAAATTGAAAATATGTATGTTTTTGCAAAAACGCACACACACACAGACACTGTAGTGGAGCTCTACCGTTTCTAAATTTCTTTAATGGGATTTTTTTCATTTAGTCATTATAAATATAAAATAATTCATTTTCAAATTCATGAGGTGAGTTTAAAATGTACCTGACTTAAGAAAGCGCATCTTGATAGAGTGTCAGAGACGCTCAGGAGACTAGAGAGGTTGCTGATGAGGGTTCTCAGAGAATCTAACATCGCTTGTCTCTCACACACAGTTGTACTTTTAAACTATTTTGACCTTGTCTTAAACGGTTTTGTTTTCACACATATGCACACACACACAAAATGTTGCATTTTTGGTGAAATCTAATCATATTTGTTTTCAAAAGACTCAAGATCTCTTTCCCCTTCTCTCTCTACAGCCTGAGTTCCTGTAGTATTGCAGTGGAAGGATTCAGTTCTCTTGCATCAGCACTAAGATCAAACCCCTCACACATCAGAGAGCTGCAGCTGAGTGGCAATGAAGCAGGAGACTCAGGAGTGAAGCACCTCTCTGATCTTCTGAAGGATCCCAACTGTAACTTGGAGAAACTAGAGTGAGCATCACAAAACCACATATTGTGAAATGTGTATTTCACGCAAAAACATGGCCACATACTCACACACAAACTCAAACACGCACACACCCACACACATACGCACACTCACACACACACACAGAAACATACTTTGTCTCACTCACACACAGATTTACTACTAAACTACTTGCCATCACAAACACACACACACACAAAACACATATTTTTTATGATGGTCAGTCTTTGTAGTTTTGCTGGCCGATTCCAAGTTGATAGACAGTTCAAATCGGCAATGTTCAATAGGCCATCTTGAAAGGCTCTCAGTACTCTGACAACTTGCCGATCCAGAAATAATCAATGGATTAACTTTTAGAACTAAATGACAAAACTGAAATGTTTTAGTAGTGTCAGGCACAGACTAAACACAACTCGACTTATACAAACAAAGGGGTTTATTTACAAAATAATCAAACAAAACGAAACTCAGGTCAACGTCAGCTACAGATAGCGGAGGACAAAGAAATAACTACAACGCTCAGAAGTTTAAGTGAGAAACAAAACTCACGAAGATAACACAAGTGCTCAACGTGCAAACTAAAGCAAACGGGTGAACAAAGGATTCAACAATACCGAAACTGAGAAAGTCCAGGAACAAGGAGCGCAAGGCACAAAGAGTTTGCGGGAGACACAGAGTAACACAGCTGACTCGGAACAGATCCAGGGGAGGATTGACATGGCCAGACAACAGGGGGATCCGGGAGAGATACTTAAATAATGTGGAGACCAGGTGAAACCAATTAATACTCAGGGGAAGGTGCACGGGAACCAGGAAGTGGCTGTGAACAAGGAGACGAGCTCTGAGTTTGTGAGGGGGCGTGGTTGTGGCCAGATCTGATGCAGACCTGACAAGTAGGCCCTAAAGTGAAAAGAGATGTTGTGTCCCAAAAACGGATCTAGGATTCAACATTAAGGAAGAGGTGACGTGTCTAAGTGTGATCCTAGCCTCATACTTAACTTTTAAGTCTCATATAAGGAAAGTTACTCAAACTGCTTTCTTTCATTTAAGAAATATAGCTAAGGTATGGACTTGTTTATCATAATCAAATGCAGAGAAACTCATACATGCATTTATCACAAGTCGGCTAGACTATTGCAATATATTGTTTACTGGTCCTCCAAAAAATGCATTGATAAGTTGTAACTGCTACAAAACAGCCAGACTCTTAACAAAAGCAAACAGAAGAGAGCACATTACTCCTGTGTTGGCCACACTACACTGGCTCCCTGTGTTATTTAGAATTGATTTTAAAGTCCTTTTACTTGTTCATAAAACGCTAAATGGCGTAGCACCTCCCTACATTGCTAAGTCCCTGACATTTTACGTTCCCTCATGTTCCCTTAGGTCCTCCTCAGCAGGTCTACTCTTTGTCCCAAACACCCTGCAAAACAAAAATAGCAAAATATCTTTTGGTCACTATGTGCCTAAACTGTGGAATACACTTCTGAAAAATAATATATAAGTGGGGTCAGTTAACATTTTTAAAAGTCAGCTTATTCAAAAGTCAGCTCAAACATTTCTCTTCAATTTAGCATATAGCTAAAAGTGCATGTATAGCTTTGTGCATGTGGGTGCTGTCATAAAAACCAGCCACCAGTGTAAGATTTTTAAGCTAATTTAATGGTGGAAACAGAGGTTAAAATTCGCAGGTTTCATTTCAGATATAATGTCAATGATAATTTTACAGTATTGCTCAAAACTCGTCACCTACAACTGTAAATAGTGTTACTGTAAATGTCTTGTGTTTTCCTTTCTTTGAATTATCATCACTGTAGACTCTCAGACTGCAGGATCACAAAGGAAGGTTATGTTGGTCTGGCCTCAGCCCTGAAGTTAAATCTCAATCGTCTAGTAGAGCTGGATCTCAGAGGAAATGACCCTGGTGACTCAGGTGTCAAAGCACTTTTAGAACTTCAGGAGGACTCACTATGTCAGCTGAAAACTGCATGGTAAGTATATCTCAAGGAGAAAAGTTGAAATATCTCTTTCAACAGTTTTAAATTCCTTACATTAACACATTTTATGAAGTGATTTAAAACATCCTTTAAAACAACCAGAGAAGCTAAACTCCTGTTGAGAAAAATGAGCCAAGAGAGCAAGATTCATGAGAGCACTGCAAAGGGTCGATTATAAGCACATGGTTCCCTACAATTCATGATATCTAATATCACCTGCTGGCACAGGAAAAGATGGTGCATCAGGAAAGATTCTAGATACCCTGCCCCAGCACTTTTCTCCTTTCTACCCTCTGATAATTGGCCTAGGACTATCAGAACAGAAACAGTGGGGTTTAGGGACAATTTCTATCCCTTCACCATGAGTATGCTTATCACTCAAAAGATATGTTAACATGCTCAGGTTACTTTTTCCCTCTCTTCTTCTATTTAGATTATTGATACTAGTTAATATCAAGTGTAGAGAAGCATTCAAGTAAGAATTTAGTACTTAGGTAAGATAACATTTAGGTGTGACGATACAATTTGAATTTCAGGGTATACAGCTGGCCAAACATACCTCTAATTGGTGAAATCTTTATAATTTAATGCTACAAGTGTCTGTTCTTCCATTCCATTCTTAAAGGCTGAAATTACCTAACTGTTGAGTGTGTCCTGTAAATATCAGTGTGTCTAGTGTGTGATCACATGATCTCATCTCCATCTCTGTAGGTTCCTTAAAAGTGCTGCTGCTGAGGAAGCCTGTGCTGCTGTGACCTCAGCTGTGGGTTCAAACCCTTACTCATGACTGAGCTGGATCTGAGTAAACTCATACCAGGACACTTGGGAATGACTCAGCTGTGTGCTTTACTGGAGGATTCCCACTGCAGACTGCAGAGACTGAGGTCAGTGAATGATGTCACAGTCATTTTAAATTTACAGAGCTGGGGGTAAGGTTGTACTAAAGTGACTCTAGAAGTGGACTTTGGAATTTGAGCACTACCCAATCCTTCTCCAACCCACTACATTCAGTGAAAAAATAATTGCGGGTTCATCACAGGTTGAGTAGGGCGGTGGTTACCTAGCTGTTAAGCAATCTGGCTAGCAAGGCACTTAAACCTTAGTTGCTCTAGGGGAGACTGGCCCTGAGCTAGTTGATAGTTGACAAATGTAAGTTTATCTGGGTAAAAAGAATTTTATAAAACACATTTGTGTTCAAAGGACTCAAGGTCTCCCTCCCTTTCTCTCTCTACAGCCTGAGTTTCTGTAGTATTGCAGAGGAAGGCTTTAGTTCTCTTGCATCAGCACTGAGATCAAACCCCTCACACATAAGAGAGCTGCAGCTGAGTGGGAATAAAGCAGGAGACTCAGGAGTGAGGCATCTTTCTTCTCTTCTGGAGGATCCCAACTGTAAACTGGAGAAACTAGAGTGAGTCTAGTCTGAGTCTATCACACACATATATATATATATATATGTGTGTGTGTGTGTGTGTATAAGAATATAAAATAATTCCTTTTTTTAAATTAATAAGGTGAGTTCAAATGTACCTGGCCTTTCAGAAAATGCATCTCTGTGCAAGAGATTAGAGAGGTTGCTGACGAGGGTTTTCACAGAAACTAATATTCTTTGTCTTTCTCACACACAGTTGTACTTTTAAACTATTTTGACCTTGTCTTAAACGGTTTTGCTTTTACCACACAATGCACATGTGCACCAGACACACACACCACACACAGACACATATTGTCTTTTTGGCAAAATATAATGAATTTTATAAAACACATCTGTGTTCAAAGGACTCAAGGTCTCCCTCCCTTTCTCTCCCTATGTCAGGCACAGACTCAACACGACTCAATTTGCAAATCAACAGGGGTTTTATTACAAATTGGAACAAACGGGTTACAACGAAAGTCACGTCAGTTACAAATAACTGAGGCGGGGGGTGGTAAAACTATAACGCACAGAAGATACTGGAGATAACTAACACACAAAGGATATCATGAATTAAACCAAGGTACAAACTAGGGTAAACGGCGAAACAAGGGAACAAACGATACCAGCGAGATAGTCCAGGGACGTGGGGCGCAAGGCACAGAGACTTCGTCGGAGACAGAGAACAACACGACTGACATTAAACAGATCCAAGGGAGGATTGACGAGGCCAGACATCAGGGATCAACGTCAACGTCCTCGACGTTGACCACGTTGGTTGGTTCTGAATGCCAAGGGAAGAGGGGTGGCTGATACCCGAGAGTGCATTGGAAGGGGGTGTGTCCAGTGGTGCGTCGGCGTAGGGAGTTCTGGGCCCATGGCAGGTAAAGACTCCATGTGGCTTGGTCTTGAGAGCAGAAGGTGCGGAGAAACCTCCCAATCTCCTGAATCTTCCTCTCCGTCTGCCCATTGGCTTGGGGGTGGTAACCTGAGGTGAGGCTAATGGCCACACCTAGACGTCCCAGGAAGGCCCGCCAGAACCTGGAGATAAACTGGGATCCTCGGTCGGAAACTATGTCCTCGGGTATGCCGAAGTGATGGAACACGTGTGAAAATGGCCTCAGCAGTCTCCGCAGCTGAGGGAACAGACTTTAGAGGGATTAACTTACAAGACTTAGACAAATGATCGACTATGACCAGTACACATGTGTGATGATTTGAGCTTGGAAGGTCTGTAATAAAGTCTATCCCCAAGTGTGACCATGGTCTTTGGGGTATTGGGAGTGGGAGGAGTTTACCTGTGGGCAACTGTCTAGGGGCCTTAGCCATCGCGCACACTGCACACCCAGCCACATACCTCTGGACATCTTGGGCCATTCGTGGCCACCAGTACCGGTCGGGGACGAGTGTGAGGGTCTGGTTAGCCCCCGGGTGACCAGTGCCTAGGGAGGTATGCAGAGTCTCCAGCACCTCCTGACGGATTCCGGTGGGCACCTACTGTCGATGGGCTGTGGTCTCCGGTGGGGCTGGTTCCTGGGTGATAGCCTGGGCAATACGGTCGTCCAGGGTCCACTGGATGGGGCTGACAATGAGACGGGTAGGCAAGATGGGTTCACTGGACTTTGGGGAGTCGGCGTCTCCATGGACTCTGGACAATGCATCGGCTACTACATTCCGGGACCCTGGCCTGTAAGACAGTGTAAAATTAAAACGAGTAAAAAATAGTGCCCACCGAGCCTGACGGGGGTTAAGTCTCTTGGCCTCCCGGAGATATGCAAGGTTCGTATGGTCAGTAAGAACTCGGAGGGGGGGTGGGCTCCCTCCAACCAGTGGCGCCATTCTTCCAAGGCAAGCTTCACTGCGAGCAGTTCACGATTCCCGATGTCGTAGTTCTGCTCAGCAGGTGAAAACGCGTGAGAAGAAGGCGCATGGATGGAGTCTGGAGGGACATCCACTCTCCTGGGATAGTACTGCTCCTGCCCCGGTGGTGGAGGCGTCTACCTCGACTATGAAGGGTTTTTCTGGGTCCGTGAGCGTGAGGAGTGGAGCAGATGAGAAGGAGGCTTTCAGACTGCCCAGAGCTTGATCTGCCTCCGGAGACCATCGGAGTGTCTTCGGTTTTCCCCGGAGCAGATTGGTGAGAGGGGATACTACCAGGCTGTAGTTGCGAATATATCTCCGATAAAAGTTAGCAAACCCCAGAAGTCTTTGTAGTTCTTTTACTGACGTAGGGGGTTGGCCAATTGAGTACCGCATCGACCTTCCCCTGGTCCATCTTGACACCCTGGGGGGAGATGTGGTAGCCTAGGAACTGTACTTCATGAACATGGAACGAGCACTTCTCTGCCTTGAGGAACAGGTGATGGTTCACGCAGCCTGTGGAGTACCAGGGACACATGATGGTGATGTTCGGCCTCATTCTGGGAGTAAATTAGTATGTCGTTAATGTACACGAGGACGAAACGGTGGAGGTATTCCCGGAACACCTCATTCATGTACCCCTGGAATACGGAGGGGGCATTGGCTAGGCCATAGGGCATCACCCTGTATTCGTAGTGCCCACTTGGTGTAATGAAGGCGGTCTTCCACTCGTCCCCCTCATGTATTCAAATGAGGTTATAAGCACTCCGTAAGTCCAGCTTTCGTGAACATCACTGCCCCTCGAAGCTGTTCCAGAGCAGCTGGGACCAGGGGAAGAGGGTGACGGAACTTGACCGTAATCTTGTTCAGTGCACGGTAGTTGATACAGGGTCGGAGGCGGCCATCCTTCTTGGCCATGAAGAAGAAGCTAGATGCGGCAGGGGAGACGGACGGGCGGATGTATCCCTGCTGTAGAGCCTCCTGGATGTACTCATCCATTGCTTTTTGCTCCGGCAGGGACAGCGGGTAGACTCTGCCTCTAGGCACTGGTTCACTGGGCAGCAGGTCAATGGCACAATCCCAGGGTCGATGTGGGGGAAGCTGTGTGGCGCGTGTGGCACAAAAGACATCGGAGTAGTGACGATATTTGTGTGGAGTGCTGAGTGCTCACGCAGGGACCTAGGGACAGGAAGACACGACAAACACTTAGAAAAACATTCATTTCCCCATTTTAATATTTCCCTGGTAGCCCAATCGACCACCGGGGCATGTTGCACTAGCCATGGATGACCCAATACTACGTCGACCGTGGCTCCTTCGAGTACCATAAGTTCAATACTCTCCTTGTGGTAGACCCCAACTTGGAGAGTAAGTGGTCCTACAATATGTTTGACCACTCTACGGGTGATGGGGCGAATAACAATGGAGTGAACGGTGTAGGGTTTGGGACAGTCGAGGCGCTGGAGGTGCAGATGTCGGCAGATAGACCCAGCTACGAAGTTCCCTGCGGAGCTGGAGTCGAGGAGGGCCTGAGCTGTGAGGGAGACACCCGCTACAGTGAGGGTTACTGGTAACAACAAAGGGGAGAAAAACGATGGTTGTAGGCTGCTCACCTGGGCGCGAGGTGGATGAACTGGTGCGTATGAGGTGACCTGTAGCCCCACAATACAAACACAGTCCCTGCTCCATCCGCCTGCGCCGCTCAGTGGAACTCAGCTTGACGGTGTCAATCTGCATGGGTGTTTCCTCCGGTGGAGAGTCGGGCATTACTGGTCGGGCAGTTCGCGGGAGTTCGCTGGGGACTTCTTGCAGGCACCGCTCTCTGCGATGGGACTCCCGGATGGCCAGTTGAATGAAGCGTTCGAGCCCTATTGTGTCATCGAAGGCAGCTAGGTGCAATCGCAGGGCGGGTTTCAGTCCGAGACGGAAGGTGGTGATGAGTGCAGGTTCATTCCACCCACTGGCAGCGGCAAGGGTTCTGAAACACAGGGCGTATTCCGTAATGCTGCTTCTCCCCTGCTTAAGACTGTGCAGCTGTTCTTGCACCGAAGAATCTCCTGCAGGGGTCTGGAACACTTCCTGGAAGTGTTTAATGAAAGCATCTAATGACTGAGTAGTAGGCCCTGCCTGCTGCCATACACTCTCTGCCCACTGGAGGGCCCTGCCGTCCAACCGCGAGATAATGTAAGAAATTTTACCTCATTCGGTGGGAAAGCGGCGTGGGTCCATTTCGAGAGCGAGGGTACACTGTAACAAAAATCCACCACATGCTTCAGGATCTCCTGAGTAAAAGGTGGTGGATTTGGAGGGGAGGCGACTATGCTGATATGAGGCGCGGATTGCGGGAACAAGTTTAGACGTAGCTCTTCGACCAGAGTCCGAAATGGGTCTGGGGCTTCAGCCTCCATAGTTATGGTCTGGCCTTCTGTCAGGCACAGACTCAATTTGCAAATCAACAGGGGTTTTATTACAAATTGGAACAAACGGGTTACAACGAAAGTCACGTCAGTTACAAATAACTGAGGCGGGGGGTAAAACTATAACACACAGAAGATACTGGGATAACTAACACACAAAGGATATCATGAATTAAACCAAGGTACAAACTAGGGTAAATGGCGAAACAAGGGAACAAATGATACCAGCGAGATAGTCCAGGGACGTGGGGCGCAAGGCACAGAGACTTCGTCGGAGACAGAGAACAACACGACTGACATTGAACAGATCCAAGGGAGGATTGACGAGGCCAGACATCAGGGAATCAGGGAGACACACTTAAGTAATGTGGAGACCAGGTGAAATCAATCAAAACACAGGTGAAGGTGAGCGTGCACCATGAAGTGGCTGGGAACGGGGAAACGAGCTGTGAGTTTGTGAGGCAGAGTGAGGGGGCGTGGTTGTGGCCAGATCTGATGCAGACCTGACACTCTACAGCCTGAGTTCCTGTAGTATTGCAGAGGAAGGCTTCAGGACTCTGGTATCAGTGCTGAGATCAAACCCCTCACACATCAGAGAGCTGCAGCTAAGTTGGAATAAAGCAGGAGACTCAGAAGTGAAACGTCTTTCTTCTCTTCTGGAGGATTCCAACTGTAAACTGGAGAAATTAGAGTGAGCATCACAAGACCGCATATTGTGAAATGTGTATTTCACACATAAACATGCACACATACTCACACACACACACACTTAATCACACACACTTGAACACCCATACACACACACACACAAAAGGTTGCCTTTTTAACAGAATATATACATAATGAATTTTATAAAACACATCTGTGTTTAAAAGAATCAAGATCTACTTCCCCTTCTCTCTCTACAGCCTACACCCACACACACACGGACACTCACACAAAGAAACATACTTTGTCTCACTCACTCACACACAGATTTACTTCCAAACTACTTGCTATCACAAACACACACATACACTCGCACACAAAATGAGCAATAACCTCTTTGAACTAAATGAGGACAAAACTTGAAATGTCTGGTAGGCCCTAAAGAGGTGTTGTGATGTTATGTCCCAAAAACTAACGGATCTAGGATTCAGCATTAAGGAAGAGTTAACAAGTCTAGGTGTGATCCTACACTTGGACTTAACTTTTAAGTCTTATATCAGGAAAGTTACTCAAACTGCTTTCTTTCATTTAAGAAATATAGCTAAGGTACGGCCTTGTTCATCATAATCGGATGCAGAGAAACTCATACATGCGTTTATTATAAGTCGGCTAGACTATTGCAATATATTGTTTACTGGTCTTGAAAGAAATCTATTGATGAATTGCAACTGATACAAAACTCTGCAGCCAGACTCTTAACAAAAGCAAAAAGAAGAGAGCACATTACTCCTGTGTTGGCCACACTACACTGGCTCCCTGTGTTATTTAGAATTGATTTTTAAGTCCTTTTACTTGTTCATAAAGTGCTAAATGGTGTAGCACCTCCCTACATTGCTGAGTCCCTCTCATTTTACATTCCCTCATGTTCCCTTAGGTCCTCCTCAGCAGGTCTACTCTTTGTCCCAAACACCCTGCAAAATAAAAAATATCTTTTGCTCACTATGTGCCGAAACTGTGGAATACATTTAAAAATATTAGATAAGTGGGGTCAGTTAACATTAACATAATGTCAGCTGAAAATGATTTGCTTCAATTTAGCATATAGCTAGAAGAAATTATGCATATAGTATTAAACAGTTTTAATTTTACTTTTAATTATATATTTTTAAATTTATGTTTCCATTTATTTAATTATATTATTATTTTTTTTATTTATCTTTTTCTATGTGTGTGTGTGTACTGTGTATTTGTATTATGTTTTCGGGCACACTAGCATTTCATGTGTGTGTGCATGGGGGTGTGTTGTCATCACTGTTATTTTCCTGTGTTCAGCACTTTGAGCTGCAGTTTGTATGAAAAGTGCTATATGAATTAAGTTGATTATTATATTACTATTATAGGATTATAATGTGATGGATAACAGGAGGCCAACACTGAAACATTGGTCTATGTATGAGTTTTCACATACAGTATTTGTCTCCCAAAATGACAACTTTATACGTAAAGTCAGAATATCAGTGAGTTTTTTCCCATAAATTTGTGAGTGTTTTTTCTTGAAATATTGCTCCCTTCTCCCAAAAATACTTACATCCCTGGCCCAAATACCAGTGTAAGATGTTTAAGTTGTTTTTTCCTTGCTCATTTGCTAGTATGAAACATCGAGTGTCCTCTTAATCCAGCTAACACCAGTTTTTAACTGGATTTTTCAGCAGAGAGATCATCTGTCTGGCCACATTCAGATATTAAAAGCTTCCCAAATCATTGCTGCAGAAGCATTGCTAAGACAGAAAATCACAAAATCATAAACTGTCATGGAAACAGAGATTGAAATGGCAGGTTTAATTTCAGATATAGTGTTGATGATAATTTTACAGTATTGCTCAAAACTTGTCACCTACAGCTGTAAATAGTGTTGCTTTAAATGTCTTGTGATTTCCTTTCTTTGAATTATCATCACTATAGACTCTCAGACTGCAGGATCACAAAGGAAGGTTATGCTGGTCTGGCCTCAGTCCTGAGGCTAAATCCCAATCATCTAAGAGAGCTGGATCTCAGAGGAAATAATCCAGGGGAATCAGGTGTCAAAGCACTTTTAGATCTTCAGGAGGACCCATTGTGTCAGCTGAAAACTCTGTGGTAAATATATCTCAAGTCAAAAAGTTTAAATATCTGTTTCAAACGGTTCCAAATTCCTTACATAGACACGTTTTATGAAGTTATTTAAACCATCCTTGACCATACTTGAGGGGACCAGAGAGACTAAACTCCTGTTGAGAAAAATGAGCCTAAAGAGTGCTGAGAGCACTGCAAAGGGCCGTTTGCAAACTGCCCAAAAGATTACAGACTCACAGTTCTAAGTATCTACATCATACACTGCTAAAGGAAAAGAAGGGGCATCATGAAACACTCTAGCTACCCTGCCCCAGCACTTTGCTCCTTTTTTTCCCTCTGGTGAATGGCTCAGGACTATCAGAACAGGTACAGTGGAGTTTAGCGACAACTTCTGTCCCGTCACCATAACTCTGTTTTAATACTCAAAAGATTTGCTAACATGCACAGATTACTTTTCCCCCCTCTGTTCTGCTATTTATATGCATTGGTACTCTTTACGTTTATAAAGACGCGTTCAAGAGAATTTTATAGTACTTGGTAAAATACCTTTTAAATATGACTGTAAACAATATGAAGATTTACAGCTGCACCTGGCCAAACATGCCTATAATAGCTGAAAGAACTGTAGCCAAAAAGAATAATGTAATATAATAAATGTCTGTTCTTTATTTCCTAAGGTTGAAAGGCTGGAGTGTGTCTAGTGTGTGATCATATGATTTTGTCTCCATCTCTGCAGGTTCCTTAAAAGTGCTGCTGCTGAGGAAGCCTGTGCTGCTGTGACCTCAGCTGTGGGTTCAAACCCCTTACTCATGACTGAGCTAGATCTGAGTGAACTCATACCAGGACACTTGGGAGTGACTCAGCTGTGTGCTTTACTGGAGGATTCCCACTGCAGACTGCAGAAGCTGAGGTCAGTGAATGATGCAACAGTCATTTAAATTAAAGGGTAGGTTTGGGATTTAACACTTAAAGCTTGTTTTTGAATCATTGATGATGAAATGCAATAGTTAATTTTGACAATTGTCTCTGTTCTGAGAATTTTCGGTTGTTGCGGTAGCAAAAGATTCCAGCAGTGCACCTATGCAGACATTCTGTAGGTGCTACTGCAACAACTGAACATTCTTGGAACAGAAGCATTTGTCAAAATTTTCATCTTAACCATTGTATTTCATGATAAACAATCATGGCTTTAAGTGTAAAAAACGGAACCTGTTTTTTAACAGAGCCGGGGATAAGATTGTGCTAAAATGACGCTAGAAGCGACCATTAGTATTGGAGCACTGTTGTAAGAGAATGGAGTTAATACTAACCAATCCTACTCCATTTCTCTTTATAATTTTATAAAACACATCTGTGTTCAAAGGACTCAAAGTCTCACTCATTTTCTCTCTTTACAGCCTGAGTTTCTGTAGTATTGCAGAGGAAGGATTCAGTTCTCTTGTATCAGCACTGAGATCAAACCCCTCACACATTAGAGAGCTGCAGCTGAGTGGGAATAAAGTAGAAGACTTAGGAGTGAAGCATCTTTCTTCTCTTCTGGAGGATCCCAACTGTAAACTGGAGAAACTAAAGTAAGTCTAGTCTGAGTCCATCACAAGACCACGTACGGAGATATTGTTAGTGAATTGTAAAGTGAAAATATGTATGTTTTTGCAAACACACAGACAGACACACATAGACACACACACACACTGTAGTGAAGCTCTACCTTTTCTAATTTTCTTTAATGGAATTTTTTTCATTTAGTCATTTTCATTTTTAGAATTATAAATATAAATATAAAAGAATATAAAATAATTCATTTTCAAATTCATAAGGTGAGTTCAAAATGTACCCGACCTTTAAGAAAGCACATCTTGATAGAGAGTTGGGGACGCTCAGGAGAGCAGAGAGGTTGCTGATGAGGGTTCTCACAGAATAATTTTACATGTATGTACATGTAATAATAATTTTACAGTATTGCTCAAAACTTGTCACCTACAGCTGTAAATAGTGTTACTGTAAATGTCTTCTGAATTCCTTTCTTTGAATTATCATCACTGTAGACTCTCAGACTGCAGGATCACAAAGGAAGGTTATGTTGGTCTGGCCTCAGTCCTGAGGCTAAATCCCAATCATCTAAGAGAACTGGATCTCAGAGGAAATAATCCAGGGGAATCAGGTGTCAAAGCACTTTTAGATCTTCAGGAGGACCCACTGTGTCAGCTGAAAACTCTGTGGTAAATATATCTCAAGTCAAAAAGTTTAAATATCTGTTTCAAACGGTTCCAAATTCCTTACATAGACACGTTTTATGAAGTTATTTAAACCATTCTTGACCATACTTGAGGGGACCAGAGAGACTAAAATCCTGTTGAGAAAAATGAGCCTAAAGAGTGCTGAGAGCACTGCAAAGGGCCGTTTGCAAACTGCCCAAAAGATTACAGACTCACAGTTCTAAGTATCTACATCATACACTGCTAAAGGCAAAGAAGGGGCATCATGAAACACTCTAGCTACTCTGCCCCAGCACTTTGCTCCTTTTTTTCCCTCTGGTGAATGGCTCAGGACTATCAGAACAGGTACAGTGAAGTTTAGCGACAACTTCTGTCCCGTCACCATAAGTCTGTTTTAATACTCAAAAGATTTGCTAACATGCACAGATTACTTCCCCCCCCCCTCTGTTCTGCTGTTTATATGCATTGGTACTCTTTACCTTTATAAAGACGCGTTCAAGAGAATTTTATAGTACTTGGTAAAATACCTTTTATATATGACTGTAAACAATATGAAAATTTACAGCTGCACCTGGCCAAACATGCCTATAATAGCTGAAATAACTGTAGCCAAAAAGAATCATGTAATAATGTAAGTGTCTGTTCTTTATTTCCTAAGGTTGAAAGGCTGGAGTGTGTCTAGTGTGTGATCACATGATCTGATCTCCATCTCTGCAGGTTCCTTAAAAGTGCTGCTGCTGAGGAAGCCTGTGCTGCTGTGACCTCAGCTGTGGGTTCAAACCCCTTACTCATGACTGAGCTGGATCTGAGTAAACTCATACCAGGACACTTGGGAGTGACTCAACTGTGTGCTTTACTGGAAGATTCCCACTGCAGACTGCAGAAGCTGAGGTCAGTGAATGATGCAACAGTTAAATTAAAGGGTAGGTTTGGGATTTAACACTTAAGCTTGTTTTTGAATCACTCATGATGAAATGCAATAGTTAATTTTGACAATTGTCTCTGTTCTGAGAATTTTCGGTTGTTGCGGTAGCAAAAGATTCCAGCAGTGCACATATGCAGACATTCTGTCGGTGCTACTGCAACAACTGAACATTCTTGGAGCAGAAGCATTTGTCAAAATTTTAATCTTAACCATTGAATTTCATGATAAGCAATCAGAAAACAAGGCTTTAAGTGTGAAAAACGGAACCTGTCCTTTAACAGAGCCAAGGGTAAGATTGTGCTAAAATGAAAGTAGAAGCGACCATTGGTATTGGAGCACTGTTGTAGGAGAATGGAGTTAATACTAACCAATCCTACTCCATTTCTCTCTCTCTCCCTCCCTCTTTTTTTCTCTCTCTTTCCTCCTGTCTCCCCTCCTGTCCAGTCGACAAAGCCTGGAAATATCCAAAAATAAGCCTTGGGGGTGGGAACACCCTACAAATCGCCCTATAATGCTAATGATTAAAAATCATTAATCAATGTAATCTTGCCCATGTCAATTATTTCATTTTTCCCTGGCCAACATATTTACACTACAAAACTTTTCAGTGCACTGAGGCCTAAGCAACTAAATAATTCTTCATTAATTCTAATCAATTAACTACAGAGACATTTTTTATTTTGCCTCAGGGAAGTATCCAGACCAAACCCAATCTCAAATTGAGGCAATTTTGACAACCAAGCTAAACTCATGCTGACACAGCTGTAAAATCTTATCGCTCCCCTGTGTCATTTTTTTCATGTGAACACACACTCAGAAACACACACACTTTTTCTTACTCACACACAAACACTTAAACAGTTTTGACCTTGTGTCAAAGGGTTTTCCTTTCATACGAACACGCACATACACCACACAAACTGTTTTGCAAAAACAAAAAAGGTCACTGTTCAAACGAATCAAGGTATCCTTCCCCTTCTCTCTCTATAGCCTGAATAAGTGCAGTATTGCAGAGGAAGGCTTCAGATCTCTTGCATCAGCACTGAGATCAAACCCCTCTCACATCAGAGAGCTGCAGCTGAGTGGGAATAAAGCAGGAGGCTCAGGAGTGAAGCACCTTTCTTCTCTTCTGGAGGATCTCAACTGTAAACTGGAGAAACTAAAGTGAGTCTAGTCTGAGTCCATCACAAGACCACCTATGGAGATATTGTTAGTGAATTGCAAATTGAAATTACGTATGTTTTTGCAAATACGCACACACACACACACAGTATAGTGGAGCTCTACCTTTTCTAAATTTCTTTAATGGGATTTTTTGCAATTAGTCTTTGTACATATAAAAAAATATAAAATAATTCATTTTCAAATTCATGAGGTGAGTTTAAAATGTACCTGACCTTTAAGAAAGCACATCTTGATAGATTGTCGGAGACGTTTAGGAGAGTAGAGAGGTTGCTGATGAGGGTTCTCAGAGAAACCAATATCGTTTGTCTCGGACACACAGTTGTACTTTTAAACTATTTTGACGTTGTCTTAAACGGTTTTGTTTTCACACATATGCACACACAAACACAAAATGTTGCCTTTTTGGTGAAATTTAATGAATTTTATAAATCATATTTGTTTTCAAAGGACTCAAGATCTTTCCCCTTCTCTCTCTACAGCCTGAGTTCTTGTAGTATTGCAGTGGAAGGATTCAGTTCTCTTGCATCAGCACTGAGATCAAACCCCTCACACATCAGAGAGCTGCAGCTGAGTGGCAATGAAGCAGGAGACTCAGGAGTGAAGCACCTCTCTGACCTTCTGAAGGATCCCAACTGTAACTTGGAGAAACTAGAGTGAGCATTACAAAACCACAGTTGGTGAAATGTGTATTTCACACAAAAACATGTGCACATACTCGCACACAAACTCAAACATGCACGCACACACACACACACACAAAGAAACATACTTTGTCTCACTCACACACAGATAATTCTACTAAACTACTTGCTATCACAAACACACACACACACACACACACACACACACACACACACACACACTCTAGCACACAAACACACACACATAAAACACTTATTTTTTATGATGGTCAGTCTTTGTAGTTTTGCTGGCCGATTCCAGGTTGATAGACACTTCAAATCGGCAATGTTCAATAGGCCATCTTGAAAGGCTCTCAGTACTCTGACAACTTGCCAATCCAGAAATAATCAATGGATTAACTTTTAGAACTAAATGACAAAACTGAAATGTTTTAGTAGTGTCCGGCACAGACTAAACACAACTGGACTTATACAAACAAAGGGGTTTTATTTACAAACTAATCAAACAAAACGAAACTCAGGTCAACGTCAGCTACAGATAGCGGAGGACAAAGAAATAACTACAACGCTCAGAAGTTTAAGGGAGAAACAAAACTCACGAAGATAACACAAGTGCTCAACGTGCAAACTAAAGCAAACGGTAGAACAAAGGATTCAACAACACCGAAACTGAGAGAGTCCAGGAACAAGGAGCGCAAGGCACAAAGACTTCACGGGAGACACAGAGTAACACGGCTGACTCGGAACAGATCCAGGGGAGGATTGACGAGGCCAGACAGTAGGGGATCTGGGAGAGATACATAAATAACTTGGAGACCAGGTGAAACCAATTAATACTCAGGGGAAGGTGCACGGGAACCAGGAAGTGGCTGTGAACGAGGAGACGTGCTGTGAGTTTGTGAGGCAGAGTGAGGGGGCGTGGTTGTGGCCAGATCTGATGCAGACCTGACAAGTAGGCCCTAAAGTGAAAAGAGATGTTGTGTCCCAAAAACGGATCTAGGATTCAGCATTAAGGAAGAGGTGACATGTCTAAGTGTGATCCTAGCCTCAGACTTAACTTTTAAGTCTCATATAAGGAAAGATACTCAAACTGCTTTCTTTCATTTAAGAAATATAGCTAAGGTATGGACTTGTTTATCATAATCAAATGCAGAGAAACTCATACATGCGTTTATCACAAGTCGGCTAGACTATTGCAATATATTGTTTACTTGTCCTCTAAAAAATGTATTGATAAATTGCAACTGCTACAAAACTCTGCAGCCAGACTCTTAACAAATACAAAAAGAAGAGAGCACATTACTCCTGTGTTGGCCACACTACACTGGCTCCCTGTGTTATTTAGAATTGATTTTAAAGTCCTTTTACTTGTTCATAAAGTGCTAAATGGTGTAGCACCTCCCTACATTGCTAAGTCCCTCTCATTTTACATTCCCTCATGTTCCCTTAGGTCCTCCTCAGCAGGTCTACTCTTTGTCCCAAACACCCTGCAAAATAAAAATAGCAAAATATCTTTTGCTCACTATGTGCCTAAACTGTGGAATACACTTCTGAAAAATAATATATAAGTGGGGTCAGTTAACATTTTTAAAAGTCAGCTGAAAACATTCCTCTTTAATTTAGCATATAGGTAAAAGTGCATATATAGCTATGTGCATGTGGGTGCTGTCATAAAAACCAGCCACCAGTGTAAGATGTTTAAGCTAATTTAATGGTGGAAACAGAAGTTAAAATGGCAGGTTTCATTTCAGATATAATGTCAATGATAATTTTACAGTATTGCTTAAAACTCGTTACCTACAACTGTAAATAGTGTTACTGTAAATGTCTTGTGTTTTCCTTTCTTTGAATTATCATCACTGTAGACTCTCAGACTGCAGGATCACAGAGGAAGGTTATGTTGGTCTGGTCTCAGCCCTGAAGTTAAATCCCAACCATCTAAGAGAGCTGGATCTCAAAGGAAATGACCCTGGTGACTCAGGTGTCAAAGCACTTTTAGATCTTCAGGAGGACTCACTGTGTCAGCTGAAAACTGTGTGGTAAGTATATCTCAAGGAGAAAAGTTGAAATATCTCTTTCAAACAGTTTTAAATTCCTTACATTAACACGTTTTATGAAGTGATTTAAAACATCCTTAAAAACAACCAGAGAAGCTAAACTCCTGTTGAGAAAAATGAGTCAAGAGAGCAAGATTCAAAAGAGCACTGCAAAGGGTCGATTATAAGCACATGGTTCCCTACAATTCGATTCGACTTACGATTATAAGCACATGGTTCCCTACAATTAATGATATCTGATATCACCTGCTGGCACAGGAAAAGATGGTGCATCAGGAAAGATTCTAGATACCCTGCCCCAGCTCTTTTCTCCTTTCTACCCTCTGATAATTGGCCTAGGACTATCAGAACAGAAACAGTGGGGTTTAGGGACAATTTCTATCTCCTCACCATGAGTATGTTCATCACTCAAAAGATATGTTAATATGCTCAGGTTACTTTTTCCCTCTCTTCTTCTATTTAGATTTATTGATACTAGTTAATATCAAGTGTATAAAGAAGCATTCAAGTAAGAATTTAGATAGCATTTAGATGTGACGATACAATTTGAATTTGAGGGTATACAGCTGGCCAAATATACCTCTAATTGGTGAAATATGTGTAATTTAATGCTACAAGTGTCTGTTCTTCCATTCCATTCTTAAAGGCTGAAATTAACTAACTGTTGAGTGTGTCCTGTAAACATCAGTGTGTCTAGTGTGTGATCACATGATCTCATCTCCATCTCTGCAGGTTCCTTAAAAGTGCTGCTGCTGAGGAAGCCTGTGCTGCTGTGACCTCAGCTGTGGGTTCAAACCCCTTACTCATGACTGAGCTGGATCTGAGTAAACTCATACCAGTACACTTGGGAGTGACTCAGCTGTGTGCTTTACTGGAGGATTCCCACTGCAGACTGCAGAAGCTGAGGTCAGTGAATGATGCTACAGTCATTTTAATTAACAGAGCAGAGGGGAAGGTGTATATTATACTTCATAATATGGCATTTATAAAAGAGCTGACGGACACATTGAATGAGAGTTCAAAGAAAAGACCAAACCACAGTAGATTTGAAACAAGGGGGAGGGTGCAGAACTTCAGCTCCTGGGATGTGAGTGCAGGGGGGGGCGGGGTTCAAAAATCATGTGGTTGGTCACCCCTGGGCACCCTTGTCATAGACAACCTGTGGCAACTACACTCTTTCACATTGGGTTTGAAGGAAACCGAGGAGCGCCACTTTGCGGAAACCTCAGCTGACTAGGGACATGTTTAACATTCTTTTTTTTTTACAAAAAAGGAGAATTCTAGAACTTTAAATATGTGATTAATTGTGATTAATCATGATTAACTTAATTACTTTTTTATTGTGATTACTTAGATAAATTTTTATTACTTACTATTAATTGACATACTGTTATTTTCTACTCTCCTATTTCAGAAATATATAAATAACAGTCTCAATAGTCATTACAAAGTTAAACCCATGTTTGTTCTTTTCTGGAGGGTTCCAACTATAAAGTGGAGAAACTAATGTGACCAAAAGACTGTAAGAGAAAGGGAGTTGGAGAGCTCTTTTTTTATGATGCAGTATTCAGTCTTTATTGTAGTAATGAGCAGTAATGAAACATGTGAAACATACTCCATAGATTACTAGTTCACCTCCTTCACTCTATATATGAATGAATTACATTTCTCATGTCAACACATCTGATAACCATTTGTTGCTCTGTAAAATAATCAAGTTAATCTCTTCCTCTTGGCCTGTGATGGGTCTCATACCCCCATGCCAATACTACAATTAATGGTTGTTGTTCACAGTCACTTCAGCTTCTTCTTGGCACCATATGTCTGAGAGACACTAGAGAATAGACTTTTCACGTCACCATGACAACATCACCTTTTGAGGGATTAATCTTTCACTATGAATCTCCTATTCTAAGACAAGTATACATAATTTCAACTGGAAACTGGAAAAAATAAAGTGAATATCCTCACTACCTTTATATTTTCACAAATACACACACACACAAATACACACACACACGCACACACCTCATATGTAAAATTTATGCTGTATATGTATATGTAAGATTTATGCTGATACAGGTGAAAAAACTTATCACTCCCCTGTGTCATCTTTTTCCATGTGAGACACTCAAACAAACTCACATATTTTGTCTCACACACACACACAGAGATATACTGTACTTCTAAAATATTTGCTTTCACACACGCATGCTTTCTACTTTTTTTGCAAAATATAGTGAATTTGACAGAATTCTGTGATCAAAGCTATTAAGGACCCCCTTCTCTCTGTACAGTCTGAATAACTGCAGAGCGATGTTCAATCACTTTCCACACCCTCAGTTTACCTACTGGTGGGGATCAAACCAGCCCCCCTCAGGCCTACAAGTCTGGTTACAAAACCTTTCAGTGAATCATGAAGCCAGAAAAGAAACAACTAAAAGTACTTACGTGTAATATACATATACAGTAGGAGTTACTATAATATGAGTTATTTCCTCTTAAAAATAATGATCTAATGATCTAATGATGATAAGTATCTATAGGCTACATTTGGTATCAGAGTTCCACTACAGAGTTCAGTATTGGAGAAGAAGGCTTCAGGTCTCTTGATTCAGCACTGAGATCAAACCCCTCACACATCAGACAGCTGCAGCTTTGGGGGAATAAAGCAGGAGACTCAGGAGTGAAGCATCTTTCTTCTCTTCTGGAGGATCCTAACTGTAAACTAGAGAGACTAGAGTGAGTATCACAAGACCCCACACTGGGCTGATATGAGTGAATCTGACCATGACAGAAATTACTACTAGAGTGAAGATAAGAGACCAAGCATGCACACACACACATCACCATCTCTCTCTCCAGCCTGAATAACTGCAGCATCGCAGAGGAAACCTGATTTTTGATTATGGAAGACTTGAACAGCCTCTGGTCATTAAGAGTGGTCATTAAGAGTGCAATGAATCCCATAGGTTACCAGACGTCCCCGATTTCCAGGGACAGTCCCCGTTTTTGGTGGTCTGTCCCAGATAAAATACAAGAAAACCCACTTTGTCCCTGGTTTTTGAAGCGAAGACATCACTTATTGTAATGATATTGACTGTAGAATTGGGAGTGTCCCGGGTTTTAAAGGAAAATTCAGGGAGATGTCCTTGATATTCATTTCAGAGGTCTGGTCACCTTACCCTAGGCCTAACCCAGATACTGGTAAAGTGCAGTAGCCTACTTTAGCGCAAGCAGTTTGTTCTGTCCAAATATCACATAGTATATTATTTTTTTCAGAAAGAGCATAAAAGTCAAACAACAACTCAATTTTCCTACTACAGTTCTGCTACTGCTATTTCGTTATTTTTGTGAAGCAACAGACAAATAAGATTCTAGATGATGGGAGAAGTCCATCTCCTCATCATAGCCAATTTAAACTGTCCAGCACTAAGGTGCATCAGCTCTGTTTGGAATCCATCAGTGACATACGGTAAGCTCCGCGATTTTGATTCAGTCTCGCATCATGGCCCCAAACTCATATCTGAAATTAAAATCTGAGACAAGAGACACTAAATAAAGGAACACACATACAAACACAAAATCATGCAAAGCACTGCAAGGCATTACCCCCAGTTAGGCACAAGCCAACATGCACTCAAGAAAGGAAATACAACATGCATACATAAAGCAATGCACATAACTTAAAGCAGTGGCATGCAGACAATGCAAGCAAGCTCATCAGCAACACACAACACAGGAAACAAAAATAAACAAAAGAAACCAACATGTAAGAATCCCAAATATGGTCGGTCCGATCAGCTGGTATGGGGTCGTGTCACAGCCTAGACAAAACAGCAGCGCCTGTACATTTACATTTATACATTTATGCATTTAGCAGACGCTTTTATCCAAAGCGACTTACAACTCATCAACTATCAATTGTTCCGGGCCAGTCTCCCCTAGAGCAACTTAGGGTTAAGTGCCTTGCTCAAGGGCACAACGGTGGCAGCCGGGATTCGAACCCCAAATTTTTCAGGCTACTCACACGCTTGCCAGGTTCCTTAACCACTATGCTACCACCACCCACCTGTAGGAATTGGGCCTCTGAGCCCACGAGACTACTCAGACATACCCACTCCAGATACGGTGGTGGCGAGGTCACGAATCCTCACTGAACTAACAGGGAGACAATTACAGCACAACAAGAGTAGTAGAGGAAGGCAAGTTGATGAATCCATGTATCACCTTTTATCATGTCAGCACGCTCACACAAACACACACACTTTCTTTCACTCACACAGATATACTTCTATACTACTTGCTTTCATACACACACACAATTCCAACAGTAAACTGGAAAACTAGGGTGAGAATCAAAAGATTCAATTTAATTCAATTCAGTTTCATTTATACAGTGCCTTTTACAATAGTATTGTCTCATGGCGCTTTACAGAAGGAGCACCCAAGAGCAACAGGGGCAAGGAAAAATTTCCCCATGTTTAGTTAGTGTAGAAAGAAACCGTGGGCAGATCCACGACTCAATGGGCTAACCCAACTGCCAGGGGTCATGCAGGAAAAGATCACATACTGAGATAATCTTGGTGAATTTCAAAGCTGAAATATATATGTTTTCATCCACACAAACACACACACACACACACACACACACACACACACACACACACACACGCACGCACACACACACATACACAACACTATTTGAAAACTATTATTCCCCTGCATCATCTTTATTCATATGAGCACACACACAAACACACAAATTTTGTCTCTTTCACTCACACACAGATATGCTTCTAAACTATTTGCGTTCTCTCTTTCATCCACACACAGAGTGCATAATCTGGTGAATTTAACAGATTTTGGAGTGTAGAGGAATCAAAGACTAGTGTGTGAAGGTAGTGTGAAGTCTGATATCACTCTGATGAGTTTCTGTAACCATCTCATGAACAGAAGGTACAACTACTTAGACCACAAGCTCTCTGATTTCATATTGATATTCAACTACTTCAGCTTCTGTGTCAGAGACATCTTAGAGACCTCAGATTAGATTTAATTTGTATTGTCAATGACTACGGCATTTACATTTACATTTAGGCATTTAGACATTTATCCAAAGCGACTTACAAAAGAGGATAACATTCAAGCTACAGCACAATGAAAGAACTAACAAGGAGTGCATATTGCTAACATAGAATCTGCGCTATTTTAAGTTGAAAGTGCAATAGTGTAACACAGTGTAGAGAAATTAAATTATTAAGTGCATTCTCAAAATTTACGCCAGGAGATATTCTTGGAAGAGCTGAGTCTTCACGAGTTTCTTGAAGGTGGAGAGGGCATCAGTTGATCTGGTAGCACTTGGGAGGTCATTCCACCAGCGCGGAACCAGATATGAGAAGAGTCTGGACTGACCTGCACAAGGTGTTGGCCGTGCTAGAAAACGTTCCTTAGAGGAGCGTAGCGGTCGTCGGGTGACATAGGGCTTCAGAAGAGCATTCAAGTAGATGGGAGCAGAGCCATCATTCACACTGGCATCCTGGTTGAACTCTGCTTTGTTTATGTGGCTGCATTCATGTGGTTGAGAGCCCTGGCTAATTGGCATGTGCTGTATGTGGTGTCCCTTGGACCAGAATACACTCAGGTATTGCTTCCTCCCAGCTGCACACACTAGCTGCATCTCTCTGAACTTTCTGTGCACTTTGTCAGTTTGTCCAGTCTTGACATTTAACTTTGCCTCAGGAGACGAGGAGGTCTCCTTGCCTGCTTCTGACAGTAATGTCATACTAGGGATCACAGAAAATGCTCTTGGTGCAGCTGGATCTCAGAAGTTGCAGAGAGTACACCATCATACTAGAATGCTTGAACTGAACTGTACTGAATAAAAAAGTAAACACAACCCATTAGGTCTTTTACTTTATGGGATAACTAGTGGTTAGAGATACATCCTTGCTTTATAAAGTCTCTCTCTTATAGAGATTTTAGGTTTTAATATGATGCCTCTGGTCGAGGACTGGATTGCATTTTACTTCTCACATGGCAGGCTGTCTCTCCTCTCCAAAGACTGTTGGGTTACTACATGTTTGTTGAGCATATTTGTGGCCATCACACACCATCAGCTCTGCATTTCTACCAAGTGGAGCTCTTGTATCAGCTCAGTTCCAACACTCTTTCAGATGCAGTGCTGTAACTGTAAGTCAGTGGACCTGAAGTGTAACTGAACCAGTGCAACTGAATTCTGCAGAACACACTCCTCTGCAAAGTGTTTGTGAGGGTTTTATTACACACTGCTATGCCTATATCTAGTTCGCAAAAAAATGTGAAGTTGGAAATCACATTTTATCTGAAAATGAATAAAGACTATATTTCCTTTTCTTTTCACAGCCTGGCAAACTGCAGTATAACAGAGGAAAGCATCAGGTGTTTATCAGCAGCACTGAGATCAAACCCATCACACCTGAGATGGTTGAATCTGGGGGGGAATAAAGTAGGAGACTCAGGAATGAAGCATATTTGTTCTCTCCTAGTGGATCCCAACTGTAAACTAGAGATGCTACTGTAAGTATTAGAAGACCAACCACTGAGTTTCTGTGAGGGAATTTGTTTGACAGTGACGGTTAGTTTCCCTGCACATTCACATAGACACATATGTGTGCATGACATGCAACATGCAATTTTAGACACACTTGAACTTCACAGTCATTTTCTAACACAAGAATCATTAGCCCTTTAGCACTGGCATTATTTATTCTCACCTACATTTTTCCTACTGGTCAGGTGTTGAAGTGAGACACCCTTCAGTTACAAGTTTGATTCCAAAGCCTTTCAGTGAATTATTAAGCCAAATAAGAAACAGCTAAATAACAGAGACTTTCTGATCTCTGGTCGTTGAATCTGCCTCAGGGAAATGGGAGATGATAAATAGATAGGTAGACAGACAGACAGACAGACAGACAGACAGACAGACATCTTATTTACCCAGAGGAAAATGAAGGTGTCCAGTAGAGGAAAAGTATCCAATGGTGATGGTGCAAAAATGAAGAGTAGAAGTCCAGCACTAAAAAACTGCCTGACAAAGACAGATACAAACACAGATACCAAGACTAAACAACAAAGTAACACAAATAGGAATTAAAGTGTGCAATTCTAGACATTTCCAACACACACAGTAGAATTAAAAACTAAGATTACAAGCAAAGTTGTGCAATAGGGCTAATGTAGCCAGTAAAAACAGAAAGACGGTCAAGTCACAGTCTAGGTGTAGATTGTATGATGTGGTGTAGGCAGAGAAAGACAGACAAGGACACCGTAAAGCTGGATGTCATGCTCTTTTACACACACACACACACACACACACACACACACTTGCAGCATGTAAAACACATATTTCACAGTCATTTTTCAAAGTCTAAAAGCATTAACTTCTAACACTTGAACATTATGTATTTATACTCTCATGTTCCAGGAATGTTTAAATAACAGTCTTATAGTTGTTATGGTTACATTCATCCTCACATTCACTAGATGGCTGCAAAAGCACAAAATGTAACTCACAGGTGGGCCTGCTGCTTCACACCCTGTCTGTACAACCACCATATCCAAAAACTGTACCTTATAAAATTTCTACAATAATTAATGACAAATGTTTTAGTCTAATGTTGCCAAAACATCATTCTAGATAACACACTCTTGCAATAAAGAGTATTTCCATTATATATTCCCACCTGACTGCAACTGCATTTTGCAGAACACACTCTTCTGCAAAGTGTTTGTGAAGGTTTTATTACACACTGCTGTGCCTATGTCTGGTTTGCAACAAATTGTGAAGTTGGAAATCACATTTTGCTTGAAAATAAATAAAGACTATATTTCCTTTTCTTTTCACAGCTTGGCAAACTGCAGTATAACAGAGGAAGGCTTCAGGTCTTTATCAGCAGCACTGAGATCAAACCCGTCACACCTGAGAAGTCTGTATCTGAAGGGGAATAAAGTAGGAGACTCAGGAATGAAGCATATTTGTTCTCTCCTAGTGGATCCCAACTGTAAACTAGAGATGCTACTGTAAGTATTAGAAGACCAACCACTAGGTTTCTGTGAATGAATTTGTTGACAGTGACGGTGAATTGCCCTGCTCATTCACACATAGGGCCCTATCATGCCGCTGCGAACTGTGCATTCGCGACATGCGCATGGTGTCATTACTATTCTGTGCCAGCACATTGTTCATTTTTTCCGGCAAAAAATCACGTTGTCTAGATAGCAGATGACACTGCGCCGTCATGGGTGTGTCAGCGAAAAGAAGAGGTGTGGTCTGGCGCAAAGTGTGCCAGATGCTATTATAAGGACGCAAAAATTAAATCCGCCAGTGACCAACAAAGCCCTGGTCTGTTGTCAGTTGCGCATTGCTGAAAAGCTATTTTAGGGGCGCACAGTGCTTTGGGATATGAAAGCGTGCACAATGCGCGAACACCATGCTTCTCTCATCAGCAGGAGCGCGCAGCAGGGTTTATACAAAAGTTTTTCATGTGGAGAAAAAGATTATGGAGTCCCTGGAAATATGAAATATAAATGTACATCACATATATCACAATATTTATTAATTTGCGTTGAATTTGCGTCTAACATCATTGTACCGCTTTCGGCACTGTTCGGATGTTCTTTTTTGCCAAAGGCGGAAGACACAACTGAGGATATTTCCTCCCATACTTACTTGACCCGTGGAGGTTTGGGGGGATTCTTTCCATCCCCAAAGATAACCTGTTCATGCGCTTTTACCTCACGCACTAGCAGATCGGTCTCCTCCTTGGAAAACGCTCCTGTCTTCCGGGTAAATTCGCCATCGTAATAGCAACACATCATGGAAAATGCGCCGCTGGCTTTTAAAGGGAATGAGAGTATAAATCCTGATTGGTTAATTGTATGTTACGCCCAAAACACACCCATGACTAATGAAGTACTTTAAGACCAACCCCTTTGAACCATGCGCCTGGCGCAATGTTCGCTTTTCCCGCTGTCAAAATACCAAATTGTGTCGGGCACGCCCCCAAAGCAACTTGCGCAACAGACTTTAGACAATGCGCATATGATCGTGAAAATAGAGCCCATAGACACATATGTGTGCATGACATGCAACATGCAATATTAGACACACTTATACTTCACAGTCATTTTCTAACACAAAAATCATTAGCCCTTTAGCACTGGCATTATTTATTCCCACCTACATTTTTCCTACTGGTCGGGTGTTGAAGTGAGACACCCTTCAGTTACAAGTTTGATTCCAAAGCCTTTCAGTGAATTATTAAGCCAAATAAGAAACAGCTAAATAACAGAGACTTTCTGATCTCTGCTCGTTGAATCTGCCTCAGGGAAGTGGGAGATGATAAATAGATAGGTAGACAGACAGGTAGACAGACAGACAGACAGGTAGACAGACAGACAGACAGACACCTTATTTATCAAGAGGAAAATGAAGGTGTTCAGTAGCTTATACACACACAGACACACAGACTCAGAACACTCACAGAAGACAACTGTACAGTGATAACAGATACCAGTGTGTGCATAGTGAAGGTAAAGCTTAGCTAGAGGAGAGGAAAAGTATCCAATGGTGATGGTGCAAAAATGAAGAGTGCAAAGGATGTCCAGCACCAAAAAACTGCCTGACAAATACAGATACAAAAAAGCAGATACCAAGACCAAACTACAAAGTAACACAAATAGGTATTAAAGTGTCCAATTCTAGACATTTCCAACACACACACTAGAATTAAAAACAAACATTGCAAACAAAATTGTGTAATAGGGCTAATGTAGCCAGTAAAAACAGAATGACACTGCAGAACACACTCCTCTGCAAAGTGTTTGTGAGGGTTTTGTTACACACTGCTGTGCCTATGTCTGGTTTGCAACAAATTGTGAAGCTGGAAATCACATTTTGCTTGAAAATAAAGAAAGACTATATTTCCTTTTCTTTTCACAGCTTGGCAAACTGCAGTATAACAGAGGAAGGCTTCAGGTCTTTATCAGCAGCACTGAGATCAAACCCGTCACACCTGAGATGGCTGAACCTGGGGGGGAATAAAGTAGGAGACTCAGGAATGAAGCATATTTGTTCTCTCCTAGTGGATCCCAACTGTAAACTAGAGACCCTATAGTAAGTATTACAAGACCAACCACTGAGTGTCTGTGAGGGAATTTGTTTGACAGTGACGGTGAATTGCCCTGCTCATTCACACATAGACACACATGTGTGCATGACATGCAACATGCAATGTTAGACACACTTATACTTCACAGTCATTTTCTAACACAAAAAGCATTAGCCCTGTAGCACTGGCATTATTTATTCTCTCCCATTTCACTCACTCACACACACACACACACACACACACTCAAAACTATGTCTTTTTTGCAAAATGAAGTGAATGTCACCAAACAGGTCACTGTGATCAAAGGAATCAGTGAATCCTCCCTCTGCTCTCTCTACAGCCACACACATTTGATTTGTAGACGGACTGACACTGACACAGGTTATGGCAAAGCAGTAAGAAAGAGGGAAGGGGAGGAGGCTGTTGAGGAGGAAAGTCCAACAATTCTACGGTTGGCAAAATACAAAATAACGTTGATTAATATTTTTAGCGGATATTAATTCCTCAAAAGATTAAATGAATGAAATGTGGAGTAGAAACAGGCTCCACAGAGGGATTAAATGCGGTTTATCTGAGGGGGCAGACTATCAGCTGGTGTAGACCTTGCCCAACTCACACCACTCGTGCAAGCAAGTGATTTCTGTGAAGTAATATGCATCAAGTCACACACACACACACACACACACACACACACACACACACACACACACACAAAGGAGTGCAACACTCTTGATAGCACAGCACACCAAGCATGCAGTGATCCAGACCCGCCACCAGTGGACTACAGCCTCCCTTTGGGCCTCCTGTGTCTGCCAATTAAACAAACAAAAGTAGAGATCCATTAATTATAATTTTCTGAGCAGATAATAATTTTTTTGGAGGTTGACCAGCCAATACCGGTTTTGGCCAGTAACTACAGTACACACACCAAAAAATTATTTACTTGTCCTTGATGTTCATCTCAGAGGTCTGGTCACCTTATCCAAGGCCTAACCTAGATGCTGGTAAAGTGCAGTAGCCTACTTTAGTGCAAGCAGTTTGTTCTGTCCAAATATCACATAGTATATTATTTTTTTAGAAAGAGCAAAAAAAGTCAAACAACAACTCAAATTTCCTACTACAGTTCTGCTACTGCAATTTCGTTATTTTTCTGAAGTTCAGACAAATAAGATTCTAGATGATGAGAGAAGTCTATCTTCTCATCATAGCCAATTTAAACTGTCCAGCACTAAGGTGTGTCAGCTCTGTTTGGAATCCATCAGTGACGTGGTAAGCTCTGTGATTTTGATTCAGTTTCACATCATGGCCCCAAACTCAAATCTGAAATTAAAATCTGAAAACTAATTGAAGTATGAAGTTGTGCTTCTTTACACAGTTCTAACAATCTGTAAACACAACAAATTCGTCATTGGCCATAACTGTATTTCCACTTAGAAAGTGAAAGTAAACAGTCAGTGTGTAATGTCAGCCTTTATGGCACAAGTGATTAGTTTTCATTCAGGACTGCTGGTGACAAAAGAACCTGACCTTGCAGGCCTGCATGATCATTGTTGTAGGTTACTCTGCACGTGTTCAACATTTGTGTGTATCTGTGCTGCTGATGTTGCACTGTACACATACATTTCACCGGCATGAAATCGGAATGTTTTCAAGAAATAGGAGTTCCCACATTTTTTCTGAAAAATGTCCTTGATATTCATCTCAGAGGTCTGGTCACCTTACCATAGGCCTAATCTAGATGCTGGTAAAGTGCAATAGCCTACTTCAGACATACCCACTCCAGATAGGTGGTGAGGTCAGGAATCCTCACTGAACTAGCAGGGAGACAATTCCAGCACAACAAGAGTAGTAGAGGAAGGGGAGTTGATGAATCCTCTGGGAGCCAGGAAGAGGAATACTAGGGGAGCTACGGACGTAGTGGAGCTGAAGGCTGCAGTTACGAGGCACATAAGAACAGGATCATCTGCATCAACAGGAGGGGCGGGGGCGCAAACACAGACACAGACACCACCGTCAATCCTGTTCATCCAGTTAGCGCTTTTATGCCTTTTATGCCATCATCTTTATTCATGTCAGCACACACACACAAAAACACACACTTTCTCACTTACTCACAGAGAGATATACTTCTAGGTGTGTTTTCTCTCTCTCTCTCTCTCTTTCTCGCTCACACACACCCGCACACAGTCTTTTTTACAAAGTATAGTAAATTTCACAGAATTCTGTGCTCAGAGGTATTAAGGACTACACCACACACACACACACACACACATTCAAGACTAAAAGCATTAACTTCTAACACTTGAACATTATGCATTTATACTCTCATGTTCCAGAAATATGTAAACAACAGTCTTATAGTTGTTATAGTTACATTCACCCTCACATTCACTAGATGGCTGCAAAAGCACAAAATGTAACTCACAGGTGGGTTGGCTGCTTCACACCCTGTCTGTACAACCACCATATCCAAAAACTGTGCTTCATAAAATTTCTACAATAATTAATGACAAATGTTTTAGTCTAATGTTGCCAAAACATCATTCTAGATAACACACTCTTGTAATAAAGAGTATTTCCATTATATATTCCTACCTGACTGCAACTGCATTTTGCAGAACACGTTCCTCTGCAAAGTGTTTGTGAAGGTTTTATTACACACTGCTGTGCCTATGTCTGGTTTGCAACAAATTGTGAATTTGGAAATCACATTTTGTCAGAAAATGAATAAAGACTATATTTTCTTTTCTTTTCACAGCTTGGCAAACTGCAGTATAACAGAGGAAGGCTTCAGGTCTTTATCAGCAGCACTGAGATCAAACCCGTCACACCTGAGATGGCTGAACATGTTGGGGAATAAAGTAGGAGAGTCAGGAATGAAGCATATTTGTTCTCTCCTAGTGGGTCCCAACTGTAAACTAGAGACCCTCCTGTAAGTATTACAAGACCAACCACTGAGTTTCTGTGAGTGAATTTGATTAACAGTGACGGTGAATTGCCCTGCTCATTCACACATAGACACATATGTGTGCATGACCTGCAACATGCAATGTTAGACACACTTATACTTCACAGTCATTTTCTAACACAAAAATCATTAGCCCTGTAGCACTGGCATTATTTATTCTCACCTACATTTTTCCTACTGGTCGGGTGTTGAAGTGAGACACCCTTCAGTTACAAGTTTGATTCCAAAGCCGTTCAGTGAATTTTTAAGCCAAATAAGAAACAGCTAAATAACAGAGACTTTTTGATCTCTGCTTGTTGAATCTGCCTCAGGGAAATGGGAGATGATAAATAGATAGGTAGACAGACAGACAGACAGACAGGCAGACAGACAGACAGACATCTTATTTATCCAGAGGAAAATGAAGGTGTTCAGTAGCTTATACACACACAGACACACAAACTCAGAACGCTCACAGAAGACAACTGTACAGTGATAACAGATACCAGTGTGTGCATAGTGAAGGTAAAGCTTAGCTAGAGGAGAGGAAAAGTATCCAATGGTGATGGTGCAAAAATGAAGAGTAGAAGTCCAGCACCAAAAAACTGTCTGACAAAGACAGATACAAACACAGATACCAAGACCAAAATACAGAGTAACACAAATTAAAAGGTATTAAAGTGTGCAATTCTAGACATTTCCAACACACACACTAGAATTAAAAACAAAGATTGCAAGCAAAGTTGTGCAATAGGGCTAATGTAGCCAGTAAAAACAGAAAGACGGTCAAGTCACAGTCTAGGTGTAGATTATATGATGTGATGAAGGCAGAGAAGGACAGACAAGGACACTGTAAAGCTGGATGTCATGGTCTTTTACACACACACACCCCCCCACACACACACACACTTGCAGCATGTTGGAAATAAAAAAAAGAACTGTATTTTATTTTATTTTCACAGCTTGGCATATTGCAGTATAACAGAGAAAGGCTTCAGGTCTTTATCAGCAGCACTGAGATCAAACCCGTCACACCTGAGAGTGCTGGATCTGCAGGGGAATAAAGTAGGAGACTCAGGAATGAAGCATATTTGTTCTCTCCTAGTGGATCCCAACTGTAAACTAGAGACCCTTCAGTAAGTATTACAAGACCAACCACTGAGTTTATGTGAGTGAATTTTGTTTGACAGTGACGGTGAAAGACTCTATGAAGTTGTTATCTATTAGTTTTCATTTAGGAGCGCTGATGACAGAAGAAAATATTGGTTGAAAGGAATCAATGACTCCATAGGAAGGAATTCTATTAAAAAATTTGTTCATTGAAAATAAGAGAAAAGGGAAGGAAAGACAACTCTACCATAAGGCAAAATACAAAAAATATTTATTCATATTTTTAGCAGATGGAATAGCAGGGGAAATGGGCTCCACAGAGATAAAATGCAGCTTATCTGAGGGGGAGACTATCAGCTGGTGTAGACCTATTCCAACTCACACCTCCTGTGCAAGCAATTTCTGTGAAGTAATACACATCAAGATACACACACACACACACACACACACACACACACACACAAAGTAGTGCAGCACTCTTTACAGAACGGCATACCATGCATGCTGTGATCCAGACCCGCCACCAGGCCATCATGTGAAAACTGTATGATTCCAATCAGCAGCTGGTCAATCGGTGCATCTCTAAACAAAAGTTGAAAAGCAGAAGCTGCCATGAAACAAAAGACACTAAATGGAAAATAATGGACACTAACAGAACACTAAAGGAACATACACATACAAACACAAAATCATGCAAAACACTGCAAGACATTACCCACAGTTACCCCTTGGTCACACGGGCGACAGAAACACAGAGGCGAGGGGACAAGCTACCATTCATTTTCAATGACAGCCGGCGACGGGCGCAAGTGGAGGCAATTTTGCCTCATGTTGCGAGGTGGGCGGGGAAAAAAATAGAAAAGCTGTCTATTTTATGCAAATATTGGCTGACAAATCCAGGCGATTTTTCATACTAGCCAATCTGTTTGAAGGAATGTGTGACGAGGTTTTCACACATCTGCATACACACACACTTGACACATTTGAAAACTATTATTCCCCTCCATCTTTTCTTCTCATATGAGCACACTCACACAAATGCACAGATTTTGTCTCATTCGCTCACACACATACTACTAAACTATTTGCGTTCTCTTTCACTCACACAGTCTTTTTTGCAAAATATAGTGAATTTGACAGAATTTGGTGTTTCACCAAATGTTGTGTTGGTGAATCAAAGACTCCTTCCCCTTCTCTCTCTACAGTCTCTATGACTCCTGGCTTTGTGAATTTCATTGTGAATATGAAATTCTGTAGGTTCCATGTCATTGTATTGTATTTCATGCATTCATGCACTGTGTCTCCAACACTACTAACATGCATCTTCTTTAGTTCCAAGATCATTCCAAGATCATTAGTTCCAAAATCACAAAATGTAACTTACCAACTTTTGATAACTTATCAAATTAAAAGTCCAACAGTCTCAGAGCAGCGATGTTAGAAACACTTATTTTCCACTCTCATTTTCTAACACAGAAAGCATTAGTCCTTTAGCAATGAGCTAAGAGATAATTGTATTGTTAAATGGTGCTGTATAATATTGAGTCATGTCTTATTAAATGTCATGAATGCTTTGTGAGTAATTTATGACAGCTGCTATGAATGTGTTATGTACTCAAGTAAAGTGTTCCCATTTATTTTAATGTTGCCAGAAACACTCCAGATACTCCAGCACTTGAATTATGTACATTTGTCAATTTCAGAAATACAGATGTGGTTTATTTTTATATCTCATGTCCAACATGCACAGATAAAACTGCTCCCTTCCTAGTCCTCATGTGTGTCCCTATGGTGATCTAATAAACTAATTCCTTTCTTTCTCTCTACAGCCTGTCATGCTGCAGTATTACAGATGAAGGCTTCAGATCTTTAGCAGCAGCACTGAGATCACATCCATCAAGTCTCAGAGAGCTTTATCTGAGGGATAATAAATCTGGACCCCCAACACTGCAGCTTTTCTCTGAACTTCAGAAACATCCAAACTGTAAACATGTCCACATACATGGAGTCTGACTCCATTCACATTTTATTCCACATGGGCAGGAAATATCTCCACACTAAACAGGGCCAAATAATCAGTTAGAAAAATGTCCATGTTTGATGATTTGTCTATGATGATCAGAATGTCACCTGTTCATACAGTACTGTTGATATTTTGTGCCACACGTTTTGAATTGTTATTCTTATTTCTGTACTATGTGAGGAGGGATATGTGTCCCCAAATAATTGTATTTTCATATGATAATGTTCAACAAAATCTGTATAAATAATGTGTGATACCACATGAATATCTATCTATAAATGCAGGGATGATCTGTTATCCGCCTGTTTTATCTTCATACGCTTCTCAGAGTTGTTGTTAAGGGTACAAGTAGGTGCACTGACACGTCTACTGTTTGGCTAAGAAATGTAAAATGTAGAGACACACACAGCCACACACACAAAGCATACAGTTGAATGAAAAAATAGTGCATTGAAAAAGCAGGTGTTACTCAACTTTTGAATTACCCTTTAAACCATTAATTTTTGAGTTTCACAAATGATTAACTTATAACTTATATGATTACCTGTTATTAAGTAACTTGCCATTTTCCAGGACTAATTTATGTTTCATTTCATTTCAGTACATTCAGTAAATGTTCATACTCCTCACACACTTCAAATGTGTCTGTGATTTTAAATGGACATCAGGAAGTCTGATATTTTACTTTTTTGTAACTTACTGCAACATCCTAAACTCACAAATACATGTGGATTTCTTTGCAAACCAAAGAATGGTAACCAGCAATGATAATATTCAAAGAGTTTTGTTGATTGGCAAGGTAATAAACACGATTTCATAAGACTCATGTGTGAGTTACTTCTGGTTTCATTATGTGGCACTGCCACATAGGGATCTTGCAAGTGAGTAAATTTACAAAGCATCTGTACGGGGAGCCGGGAGGGTTTTCATTCACCCCATAATGAGTCATTTGACCATCAAAGTGACTACGAAGCTGGTAAATTAACCTAAAAACAGCATAAAACCTTGCTTAGGGTTCTTGTGACGGCTGGTGACACGGCGGCACATTAAAACTTGTGGCCAAGCACCACGCTACACGCTGCACTCTCCCCACACCACTACTTAGTTACATTTCCTTTTCATGTTGCAAATTTAGATTGGTCATTTAACATTCCTTAACATTGCACATTACTTTGGTTATTTTCTGACACCGTCATCCTGCATACACGCTACATAACAAACAATTAAACACGCGACACATTTTCATTAGTTTCAACATTATAGTCTTTATTGTAGTGTCTCACATTTTAAGTTACAACTAGGTGCACGTTGTGATTTGTTACTTACAGTTTTGTTTCTCATTTCTCGTTTCTCAAAGGGCTTCCAAAGGCAAAAGGCTTCCAGAGGGTCAAAGCGTCAGTTTAAAAGTCCTGTCGAGGGGTCCATCTCCCTGGAGATGTCATGGGGGGATGGGAAGTCTGTTGGTTTTAGAATTATATTGTTTATTACTTACTGGTATTATTTCAAATTATTTTGACTTTGGAAATATGATTTACTTACCTTTGGCTTTTAGTTTGAATTGACCATTGTCCTTGTCTTTTGTGTTGTGGATAGTAGTTTAGTCTTCCTCTCCCCTGTATGTGTATTTGGTCTGATCAGCCAAGTATATATGTTCCCCCAGTGTGTCATTTGGTTGGTCAGTTCTCTTGAGTGCAGTTGTGTTCAGTTAGTGCCCTATCATTTTTGTAGAAAACGAATATTTATTTGAAATTTAAAATACAGTGTCTCTCTCTGCCTGCCGCTTGGTCCCTCACAGTTCTTTTAAAGTGTTTATGTGTGGGCAGCATGTGTTCAGCATGTGTGTGTCTGTGTTTGTCTGTACATGTCTGTGTGAGTGTATGAGAGTTCTATGCATTGTGTTAGCAGATATGAGTCTTTGCCTGTGTTGTCTTTGCTTCTCTAACTCTCTGTGTATATTGTTTGTACGTGTTTGCAAACAGAGAGAGAGTGGAAACGTGTGTATGTGTGTGTTTGTGTGTGTGTGTGTTTGTGTGTGATTCAGTGTTTGTGTTGCATTTCAACCCAGTGACATAGAGCCTTGTGGTAGATCTTGTAATGAGGTGTCATCACTACATGCCCTTTGTACCCTTCTCTGACAATTACCAGATTGTAGAAAAGGTTGTTCTTGGTTGTTATTGTGGTTATTGTGGTTGTTTTGCTGCACTTTAGCATTGGGAGAAAAGTGATGATATCCTGTCAATACATGTAACATGAGCAGGCCAACATCTTGTATGGCATTCTTTAGGATTTTTGTCATTAAGATTCGGCCTTTTGATAAACTTTGGTCCAAGAACTTGATAAACCAGCTTCTCTGGAGTGAAACTTGGCTTTAGATTTCACTGAGGTACAGAGGATAGACCTAATCTTCATTATAAACATGGTGAGTTGTATGGAATAAATAGCCAACAGAATTGTCTGGTATGCCTTGTGGAAACACTGTAATGTATGTGTTGGCTCTATGTGACAGTGGATAAGCATTATGTCTAGTGATCTGTACTATACGTTAACTTGAAGACACAGTATTAACATGTAACACATGAAACTTATGCAGTGTAATAGGTTTTGGGTAAGTTACATTAGAATTGATCAGTTTAGTAACAAAATTATGTTTTCACCCCAAAACCTTCTCAAAGGCTGACAAAATTCGTCAAGAAGTCCTACTCACCGGTGAGTCCTTTTGACTATCTTACAAAAGAAAACTTTAATAAAAAATTATTTCTTCCTTAACTTAAACCATAAAGCCAACTTAGGATATTGTGCACGCTACCTCATGATCACAATTCACTATATTTTCATATATAATAATAAACAGTAGAACGTAGAGTACTTGTTACTTACATTACAGTGTTTGACTTCAAATCAAAAGCATTTCAGACTTTAAACTCAAAACAGTACAGTCTGCAAAATCAAAAAAGAAAGGTTGTTCAAGTGTTCAACTGAAAGTCCCTACCATCCAAAACGGCAGTAAAGAACAGGCTATGTTATCTCATCAATCTGTTCCCAAAATGAACGTTCAGTCTCTAGCACTTTGGTGCTAGCTGACAATAGTGGAAAGTCTCAAGTGGCAGGAGAACGAACCACACCATCGGTGCTGCAGGAGAGGGAGAGCAAGGGGAGGGAGCGGGAGTGAACATGAACAGCAGGAACATGAAAGGCTACCATCGAAGAAGTGGATCCACTGGCACTCCTTGAGCACTGCATCAATATCCCCTCCTCTGGAGACAATGAACTAAGTATAAACTCACTGAAAAGTTGAGTGACTACAGAAGAAATTATTCCGACGTTCCATGGCGTTGTCCACTGACGGACACATGCAGGAACATGAACATTATTTTGTATATTGTATTGTATTGTATTGTATACATTAAATTGTATTTGAGGGTATGGGACCGATCTTAGACCTAAGAGGCCTGAATGGCATTCCAGAGCATTCCATTTTGCATGCTCACTCTCAGAGGGTGATTTGCAGTGTACACCAACACAACTGGATAGCCACCGTAGTTTTGAAAGCAGATTTGAAAGACGCATTTTTTCACATTCCGGTGAAGCACAAGCTGCGATATCCCACCTCCGGAAGTCTGGGGCCTGCCTGCCAGCACATCAACATCTTGGAACTGCAGACAGTGTATCTCACACTGAAACACTTTTCACTGCATCTCACTAGGCACCACGTCCTCATGCAGACAGACAACATGGCCACAGTGGCCTCCTTCAACTGCCAGGTGGGCCTCGGGTCAGCCCAGATGTGCCAGCTAGCGCACAAGATCCTTGTGTGGACTCAGCAGTGCCTGCTCTCGTTCCGCGCAGTTCATCTCCCAGGCCCTATGAACTACGGTGCAGACCTTTGCATCCAAGGAGAACACTCACTGCCCCCTGTGGTTTTCGAATGCGAACGACAACCCCCTATAGCCATCAGTGGCCTCGTACACTATTGTATGTGTTTCCTCCCATCAGCCTCATGCAGACAGTGCTGGACAGAGTGCGTATGGAGTAGCACACCAGAATCTTAGTAGCCCCCGACTGGCCTACACAGACGTGGTTCTCAGCCCTGATCTCCCTTGTGCAAAGAATGTCCTGGCCACTGCCCGCTTGCAGGGACCTGCTGTCCCAGTCGAGGGGCACAGTTTGGCACCTGTCACCCGCACAGTGCCATCTGACGGCCTGGCCCCTGAACAGGACCGACTCCTGAGTAGGGGTCTAATCTCCCCTGTGGTTGAAGGCAATCTGCCCTGTCGGGGAATTGTGTGCATACACAGAGTGCACTTACCCCTCTCAGAGGTCAGAACAGATCTTTGTGTGTTTCTGAACACAAGCCCAAGAGAGGGCTTTGTTGAAGCAGCGTCTGCTGCATTGGCTTGTAAAGGTGATAGGCCTGGAATATGATGCGTCTGGCGTACATCCACCTGAGGGACTGAGAGCCCACTCCACGAGGAGCATCTCTGTGCCATGGGCCGTATTGAAAGGCGTCTCTGTGCAGGATGTTTGTCAGTCGGCCAGCTGGACCAGCGGTAACACCTTTGCCTGCTTCTACAGCTCGGACCTCATTAGCACACCTGTGGCCCGTTCCGTCCAGTCCGTCCGGCTGCGAGTTTCGTTCCCGATCCTGTGGTGTGGAGGCTGTATGTGCACCTCTGGTTTGCTACACCCACTCACTATGTGTCTGATGTGATATTGAATCTCATGCATGTCTGTTGCTTGCTGTGCCTTCACTCACCATGTCATCTGACATCTCAGTCAAAATACATTTACACAAGCTGGGCTACCACTTTGTTTTACCTGGGTTAAGTGCATAGCTGCAACTCCATTGCAGTTGTTGAGGGGCAAATCTGCTTTAAGTATTCATGATGATAGACCAAAAAGTTCCCGATATTAGGATCACAGATAATACAGGTACAGACAAACAAATTATGCCAATCTCAGCTGATTAGATTGATGGTGATATGGATTTGTAAAATGGCATACATTTTCATTCTTCCCTAAAACAATCACCTCTAGCATAGAGGATTCAATTCAATTCCATTCTATTTATACAGCACCTTTTACAACACTATTGTCTCATGGCGTTTTACAGTAAGGAGCACCCAAGAGCAAAATCATGTCAGCACTGTTGGTGTGAATTCCAAAGGAGGAGGAGGTCCCAAAGTGTACATAGATGTACAACTCATAAGGCTTGAGTGTCGTGAGATGTGAGAGGCACTTGATAATGACCTCAAGTTTGTGTCCCCAACTTTTATATGGCAAAATTTCATGACAGTAGGATGTATGAACACTCTGACATTTCAAAGGAAAATCCTGAATTGTTTTCTTCAAAATCAAATTGGAATTTTGAAAGTTCGAATTGAAAGTCCTAACTTTTTCTTCTTAAGGTTTTCACATGTAAGTGTCTTTTTCCAAAATTGCATCACATATTTTATCAGGCTACAAATCTATTATGTTCATTCATTAACTAACTTGACCACATTAAACCAACTCAGCAACATACACACTAATGATACCACACATGCTACAAACCTTGCTTTTCCAATCTAGCTGTTCAATGATGTTTGGGGTTACATTTAAATATTTAAATCTATTGCTTCACTACAAACTGACAAAGTGACACCAAGCCTGTTCATGGTCATACACACTGTCCCCCCCGCACATGCAAGGCTTTCCTTTCCAATAAGCTGCACCTTTCACATCAGATATGTGAATAAATAAGTGAATAGAATAGAATAGAATATATATTCACTCATTCCAATTCTCACACACTCTTCCACACAGACCTGAGCTGTTGGTGCGGCCCCTGTAAATGTCATCATAAGCCTACCACTGCTGAGTAACCTGATCACCTGACCACCATCACACACAGATGAGTGGCACCAAAGCAGCTGAACAGAGGGCAGCATACACGTTCGGGATGAAACACCTGAGAGGGAAAATGCCTAAAATGTCAAAAACTCATTGCATGTACATTTACGTTACTGGAAAATGATTAGATCTTCTGCTTGCTGTTGTACTTTGAAACTATGAGGAAAATGTAGGGCACAGAAAGACCTCCGTTTCTCGACAACTCCCCCCCAAAAAATTGTACATTCAGGCTACGCTTATATCTTATATTCTTGCCAATTGCGCATGTCTATATCATGTCATTGAGGTGTTACAAACAACTTACAGTTCTCTATTAACAAGGCCATAAGCATCATGGATGCTCCAACCATATCCTCCCAGGAGCACAATGACCAGTATGATGATGACCAGTGCTAGAAGCCCCAAGCTCAGGAGGATGAACAGAAGATAGTGCCTCTGTGTGTTCATCATTCATCACAAGCGTCTGCCAGTCACTGCCTGTAGACGATTGCATTCAGGGAGTTCATATCTACAGCACCTTTCACACAGTCATTATCCTGCATATTATACAGTTAACCTGCCAGAATGAGCTCAAATCTATACAGAAATCAGCAGCACAAAACCCATTGCCAATTCCAGTTTTGATTATTTTTGTAATGGTCATTAATAAAACTATTGGACCCCTTGAAAAAGTCTGTTCAAGTTAATGGAACTTCCTGCAGCAATCTGAAGAACCATAACAAATTATTATATCAGAACACAGTTCTTCTAGGCACACCTACAGTACATTCTTCATGTCAGACTCAAAGTCATTCTTGAACTGCACAATCAACACTGAGAGAGTGAAGGCATGAGAAATGGAGGCGAAGTATAGAACCATAGGCCTAGTTCACCATACCACTACACTCACACACACACACACACACTTCCTGCAGAACATGACAGGCATTATCCCTGCCTGAGGATACACTTACAAAAGAGGCCCAAAAGATATGCTTCATATGGGAGACTGCTAGGAGTGTTAAGTCTCTGTATCCTACTGCATTACCCTACTGTAAGTCTCTGTAGCCTACTGCAATGTGCAACTAAATTTTTGCAATTGTTACATTCAGACTTCTCATGTGCACCATGCATCACTGTGGGTTAAACTAAAGACTGACTTTTTCCCCTTTGGCAGTTGCTTATCCTTATATAATATAGTGATTCAACAGGATATTCCACATTCCAACGGTGCCTTTAAATAATATGCCGCCGCACCTGTTACAGGTGGCGTAAAAAGGGTCCAACGAAAATGAATATAAATTGATGTAGCCATTTAGAGGAATCGGCAAGGGAAAATCGTCATAATCTCGAGTTGGCCTAAGCCTATTTAGCAAATGTCGGTTGCAGATTATTAACTTTGGCAATGAAAGGGTCTTGCTAAATTAGCAGGCTACTAGCCTGCCCTGTTTAGAAAAAACGGTCCAGTGGATCTTCGAAATGACGGAAACAACACAGAACCACGAAAGGGGAGTTGGCCCACTTTTTTCACTTCACTTCAGCCTAACATAAAGTACGCGAACCTACAAGTTGCTAAATAATACAGCACGCATTAGTATTGTCTTAAAGTGTCATGACCCAGAGGCGCAGAATAGTAGCGTAATGTCCTACCAAATGATAGGCTAGCTGTGACAAGAGTTGGCGTAGTCAAAAAGTGTGTAAATTGTGTGTGTAAATCTAATGATCTGGAGTCCGCTGTATATGTGTCTCCCAACTACTTGCCACGAATGCTTGTTGTTTTATCTAGGCTTATAGCCTGACAGAGATAACAAGCGGGAATGAAGACATAATTTCGTGTTAGGTGATTCTCATTATGTCTGTGCCATTAGGGGGACTGACGTAGCACTGACGTAACTTATAGTTTACAAAACGAAAAGGCTTACAAAAAAATACAACAGCGACACTCCCTTGTCATGTTGCATTAGTGACAGAAACATGGGTTGCCATGAAATCCGATCTGTGTAAGTAAACTTTTGCTAAATTTATGGAAGCTGTGGTGTAGGCATTTTTTGTCTGTCTATGTTGGGAGTGTTTATTGTATCCAAGCTATACTGGTTTAAGTAAATGAAATAAATACATTTTAGGCTAGCCTACTTGTTAGTAATACTAGATATCGATCTATCATATCAAATGTTGGTTACGTTTTCATTTCAACATTAGTCTCTAGTGCCTGTTCTATTTTTGTTTATCTGTAGTGTTATTGTATCCCATAGGCTACCGGTTGCACACATTTGCCTTAGGATAAATAAGTAGCTATATCTATCAATAATGTTCTGGAGATTTTCTGTTTTACTTACCTATACAGGTTACTGTGTTTCTTTCTTTATTCTACAGTGGAACCTGAACCAGTTCCATTTCTGTATGGGTGTTCAAGAAAAGTGACAATGGAAAAACCAGTCACCATCAAACAGTCAGACACTCTAGTGGGGCAGAGGTAGGATACCTGTCCACTCAAAATGATAGTTTTGAACGAAATATAACCCCAACACCTACAAATTTTGGCCTTTTTAAAAAAAATGTAACATTTTTTAAACTTGCATCCTTGCAAGCAACAAATTTGCTTGAGAACAGTCCAAGGTCAAGGACGTATCACAAAAGATATTGTTATTTTGGACAGTTGAGTAAATTTTATGCATGCCCACAATGTCTCAGAAAAGTTGGGATGAGGATGTGAAAAGGTATGAAAAGTTGAAAAGTTTTCAGTGAACTAAAGAATGGATTAACAATTGTAATAAAGAGGCCTGGCCGTGCTTTATTGCTTAAACTTCTGCAGACTCAGCAAACCTTGTGGCACAAGTGCTGGCTCAGCAGAATCAGTTACATTTTTTGCCCGACAAAGTATTGTCAGGGTGTAAACACCATGAGATAACTTACATAAAATGCATGTGTATTCATGCAAAATTTGGGACTTTGTTATAGATAATACGCGAACAATAAAAAATATCTATATATTTTATTTTATCTTAGCCCCCTTCAGGTGAGACCTCCATCCCCTGTGCCTACATGTGTGTCCATGAAGAGTGACCAGTCACAGAATCGTGGTATCGAGTTCCAACATGGAGATGCCATGGATGAATCAAGGTAAGTCTATGAAATAGATTTGTTAAGTTATTACAATGTAAAAAAAAAAAACAATCTGCAGAAAAGAATGGGTGTTTTTTCTATACTACAGACCATGCCATCATGTGAGACCTCCATCCCCTGTGTCCACGTGTGTTCATGCCTGTCACTATAGAACATTCAATATATTGACTGCAGTATGTTGTTAGGTTTGCTAATGAGTACAATGCAGATAATGCAGTACTGCATGTGACATATGACACAGACAATATGAATGGTGATGATATATACACACAGTGTGTAAGGTATATGCACAGACAAACGCCATTGCACATAAGTTTTGCTGTTGTTCTACTCAAGTTAAAGTGGCTCTGTTCAAAGCATACTGTACACCACTCTACACTGCCCATCTCTGGTCATTTTGTAACAAATGTTAAAAATTTTATAAAAAATGTTTTAAAAATGTTTTTTAAAAAAAGTCACAAGTTGCCTGTAATGATACAATGAGAATTTTACTGAAGATTCCCCGAGGAGGGAGTGCTACTCAGATGTTTGTATCCGTAGGAGTGAGCACACTTAAAGGACTTTTAAGATACCTGATGTTTAAGTTTATTCAGTGTCTGGATGAATCCACCAACAGTATCGTGGTTGCACTTCTAAATCTCATTGTTAGTTGTTCCTGTTACACATTCAGGCTGAGGGTGCATTGGCTGAAATGTTTGTATGTGATTTAGTTCCTTTTTTTGTGTTTTTTATCCTCTTTTATCTGTCCTGTCTTGTGGAAATGAGTCTGACAAATAAACTGAATTGAATTGAATATGCTGCCATCCAGAGCCTATTGCATAAGGTCTCAGACTTGATTGAAGTGACTGAAGGGTGGCTGGTTCGATCCCCACCAGTAGGAAAAATGTGGGCAGGGGAAATAGTCGAACATCACTCTCCCTTGTTCAGAGCTGAGGTGTCCTTGTGCAGGGTACCAAACCCCTCATGTGGTTCTGTAACAGTAGACTGCCCGTTGCTCTGGCTTAATCTGTGTGTGCTCACAATTATTACATGTACATGCACGTCTAAACCGAGCTATTGGCAATAACCAAGCTAATGATTTTACTTGAGGATCCAAGTAATCTGAGTATACATGCATGGAAAGAAAATTTAATTATTGACCGAAGTCCATTTGACTCCATAACAGTGTACTCCAGTTCGTCTTTCTACCAGTCTAGTTGTGGCTAATTCTTTTACTGTCTATGGCTAATCCAAAGATGTTATGCTAAACCAAACTTCCAATGTAAGTTTGAAGACTATGGTGATATTTGATATTTGATATCAGAGATGGCCAGCGCTGCAGCACTGTAGGTACATTTCGTGCATACTTTACTTTTCATTGTTTTGCGTGTGTACATGTACACAATCCAGCAGTTGTTTCCAGCAGCTGTCGTTGTTACCAGAGTCCGTTTACTGACCTCACCATGTCTTCATCATTCGAGGGGGGTACGTCAGTCTGATCTTAACTGATGACCTTCCAAGTGCCACCAGAGCAACCCTCTCCACTTTCAAGAAGTTCTTCAAGACCCAGCTCTTCCAAGAATCTCCTGGCTTAAAACTTCTAAATACCTGGAATGCACTTACAATGCACCCCTACTCTCTCTCTACTACACTTTTATCACACTTTCATCTCCTGCCAATTTCATGTTTGCCAGTTGCACTCTCAGACAGTTTTTAATTGTGCTGTAGCTTAAATGTTAATCCTCTTTTTGTAAGTCGCTTTGGATAAAAACATCTGCTAAATGCATATATGTAATGTATGTAAATGTAAGATTTTTTGCCCTCATTTGTAGAGCAAGAAAACAGAACATCTTTGCCCAGGACTGTGTATTGCATTTTATTTGATCCTCCTTAAATATCATACTCCCATCAGTAATGAAAACTAATGTGTCATCTGTAACTTTCATACTCAGAAGCCAAATAGAGGGATACAAACCAGATGCTATCACTGATCGGATAAGTCAACAGGAAGACCTCAAGCACATATTCCAGGTCTGGATTCCTGTTATTGCTGCGCTGCTGATAAGTGGAGAATAACACTGTGTTTACAGTATAACAAAATCAATCACAAAGTGCTTTGTATATTTCTGCCACCATTAGGTTTATGTTGCATAAGTCCCACAAGTCCACAGCAACACAGTACACTTCATTGATGTTTGTGATGATGATGTTTTGTGATGTTGTGAAGTGAGTTATTCACAGATAAGCTGTATGTACTCTAGGTGCTTGAACAGAAGATCATCAGTTTTGTGAAGAGTGAGGTGAAGAGATTTAAGAGGATTGTGAGTCCAAATTACCAAGAAAAGTTTGAGAGTAAACCTGAGGATGAGAGTGATGCCAGAGAAGGGGCTCTGAAGATGGCACTGCACTTTCTCAGAAACATGAAGCAGCAAGACATTGTAGACAAACTGCAAGAAAGTAAGAGAATTTTGGGAGAGAACTTCAATCACTAAGCTACACTAGGAAAGAGAACTTTCATTTATAGAACTACTTGACCTCAGTATTAGTGGATGCCTGAAAATAATATTGATCATGATATGTTCTCTTTATAGATGAGGTGCATGTACTGTGTCAGGCAGAACTGAAAAGAAATCTCAAGAAAAGGTACCAGAGTGTGTTTGAGGGAATACCTAAGCAAGGGAGCTCTACTCTGCTGGAAAAGATCTACACAGAGATCTACATCACAGAAGGAGGAAGTGGAAAAGTGAATGAGGAGCATGAAGTCAGACAGATTGAGTCAATATCCAAGAGACCAGCTGGACATGAGACTCCAATCAAATGCAAAGACATCTTTAAACCCTTACCTGGCCAAGACAAACCAATCAGAAGTGTGGTCACAAAAGGAATAGCTGGCATTGGTAAAACTGTTTCAGTTCAAAAGTTCATTCTGGACTGGGCTAAGGAAAGGAAAATCAGGACATTCACTTTATATTCCCACTAACTTTTCGAGAGCTCAACCTCATGAAAGAAAGACAGTACTCTTTGATAGATCTCCTCCACAGCTTTTTTACAGAAATAAAGCTGTCAACTTTTCCCAGACAGACAAACCACAAGGTCTTGTTTATCTTGGATGGTCTGGATGAATGTCGTCTCCAGCTAGACTTTCAGAAAAATGAAAGTTTGGCTGATGTGATAGAGGTCACTTCATTGGATGTACTACTGACAAATCTCATCAAGGGCAATCTATTTCCTTCTGCTCTACTTTGGATCACCTCTCGACCAGCAGCAGCCAGTCAAATCCCACCTGAGTGTCTTGATCGAGTGACTGAAGCACAAGGGTTCAGTGACCAACAGAAGGAGGAGTACTTCAGGAAGAAGATTAGTGACCAGAATCTTGCAAACAGAACTTTCTTTCACATTAAATCTTCAAGAAGTCTGCACATCATGTGCCACATACCAGTATTTTGCTGGATTGCTGTTATTGTTCTTGGACATATTCTTGAGACATGTTGTGTTGAACAAATCCCAAAGACAGTGACTGAAATGTATACATATTTCCTCATTTTTCAAACCAAGCAGAGAAGCCTTAAGTTTGAAGGAATTTATGACTCTGATCTACAGTGGAACCAGGAAGATCTCCTAGCTCTTGGGAAATTGGCCTTTGAGCAACTAGAAAGGGGTCGTCTGATCTTTTATGAAAAAGACCTGAGAGACTCTGGCATTGATGTCAGAGAGGCAGCAGTACAGTGTGGCATCTGCACCCAGATCTTTAAAGAAGAATCGGGACTTCAGCAGAGAAAGGTGTACTGTTTTGTGCATCTGAGCATCCAGGAATATCTTGCAGCTTTGTATGTGCTGTTGATGCTGACAAAGAAAAGGAAAGATGTCCTGTCCAAACCTAAACCTCCAAGCAAAGGCATTCAGCTTCTGAAATGGAGATGGAACAGTCCAACAGTGGAGGATTCTATGATCATCTTGCAAAAGAGCGCTGTGGACAAAGCTTTGGAGTATGATGATGGACGCTTTGATCTTTTCCTGCGTTTCCTTCTTGGCCTCTCTCTGGAGACTAACCAGACTCTCCTTCATGGTCTACTACAGAGAGAACAAAATCAGATGGGCAAAAAGGGCATAATCAGTTATATTAAAGAAAAGATCAGAGAAGTTCCTACATCAGAAAGAGTCATCAAGCTCTTCCACTGTCTGAATGAACTCAATGATCACTCATTGGTGGGGGAGGTGCAGGGCTTCCTGAGTGCAGGATCACTTTCTGAATCTAATCTCTCACCTGCCCAGTGGTCAGCTCTAGTGTTTGTGCTGCTGACATCAGAAGAGAAGCTGGATGTATTTGACTTGAAGAAGTACATCAGGTCTGACGAAGGACTGCTAAGACTGCTACCTGTAGTGAAAGAATCACAAAAGGCTCTGTGAGTATGATGACAATAGGCACTTCTGACATCACTAATGTAGGCCTGTCTATCAAAGTAATTGTCAGAAATTTACTGATGGATATTTTCTCCTGAAGGCTCAACAGCTGTTGTCTCACAGAAAGGAGTTGCTCAGCACTGTCATCTGTCCTCTGCAAAGCATCTTCAAAGCTGAAACATCTTGACCTCAGCAACAACAGTATTGGAGATTCTGGGGTCCAAGAACTGTGTAATGGACTGAAGAAACTAGACTGTACCCTGGATACACTGAAGTAAGATATTTTGTAATTTGGCTTATAGTTGTGGAGGAACAGCGGTACATTGCTGTCTGACAATTGATTGACACACATTTAATTTCTAAATCTGCCACTGTGAGTTTCTGATATCCTGGATAAAAGTCTCTGAAAACCTTTACTTTTTTATGCTCTAGTCACTTCTGAAAAAAAAAATTCACTTCTAAAAAAAATGTTCAGGTTGGATTTCAGTGACAAAAGCTTGCTTACTGCCCTGCTGGAAAATGGGGTCAGCCCTATGTTCCCAGGGCCCTATGCTCTAGAATTTTACATGGCAACCAATGGGACAATGGGAGCATTACAAAGGGTTTCAAAAGCCTAATGTTTTCTGTTCTGTCTGACCGTTAAATTTGATTTCAAGGGACAGTCGCCATTTTTGGTGGTCTGTCCCAGGTAAAATGCAAGAAAACCCACTTTGTCTCTGATTTGATAAACAGCACTTATTGTAATGATATTGACTGTAGAAATAGTAGTGTCCCTGGTTTTTCAGGAAATTTCAGAGAGATGCCCTTGGTATTCATTTCAGAGTTTTGGTCTCCTTAGGCCTGGGCCCTAGGCCTAACCTAGATGCTGGTAAAGTGCAGTAGCCTACTTCAGTGCAAGCAGTTTGTTCTGTCAAAATATCACATAGTATATTATTTATTTAGAAAGAGCAAACAAGTTAAACAAAAACTCAAATTTCCTTCTGCAGTTCTGCTACTCCAATTTCAAATTTATTTTGGTGAAGCAACATACAAATAAGATTCTAGATGATGGGAGAAGTTTGTCTCTTCATCATAGCCAATTTTAACTATCCAGCACTAAGGTGTGTCAGCTCTGTTTGGAATCTATCAGTGACATGTGGTAAGCTCCGCGATTTTGATTCAGTCTCACATCGTGGCCCCAAACTCAAATCTGAAATTAAAATCTAAAAAAATAAACTATGAAGTTGTGCTTGCTTTACACAGTTACAACAATCTGTAAACACAACAAATTCACCATTGGCCATAACTGTATTTCCACTTAGAAAGTGAAAGTAAACAGTCAGTGCGTAATGTTGGCCTATATGGCACAAGCGACTAGTTTTCATTCAGGACTGCTGGTGACACAAGAAAATATTGGTTCATCTTGTCCGCTCTGATAGCGGACTTGGATGATCACTGAGCCTGTTTGTGCGTGTTCAACGTGTGTGTGTATCTGTGCTGCTGATGTTGCATTGTACACATGCATTTGACCAGAATTAAATTAGAATGTTTTCATCTCACCGGCCAATCACCGGTCATGGGCCATAATGTGAAAACTGTATGATTCCGATCACCAGCTGGTCAGTCGGTAGGTCGGCCCTAAACAAAAGTTGAAAAGCAGAGGATGTCATTAAACAAGAGACATTAGATAAAGGAACATACACATACAAACACAACATCATGCAAAGCACTGCAAGGCATTACCCCCAGTTAGGCACAAGCCAACATGCACTTAAGAAAGGAAATACAACAGGCGTACATAAAGCACTGCACATAACTTAAAGCAGTGGCATGCAGACAATGCAAGCAGGCTCATCAGCAACACACAACACAGGAAACAAAAATAAACAAAAGAAACCAACATGTAGGAATCCCAAATATGATCGGTCCGATCAGCTGGTATGGGGCCATGTCACAGCCTAGACAAAACAGCAACGCCTGTAGGAATTGGCCTCTGAGCCCACGAGACTACTCAGACACGCCCACTCCAGATACGGTGGCGGCGAGGTCATGAATCCTTATTGAACTAGCAGGGAGACAATTACAGCACAACAAGAGTAGTAGAGGAAGTAGAGTTGATGAATCCTCTGTGAAAAACTTCCCTATATCACCTTTTGTCATGTCAACACGCTCACATAAACACACACATTTTCTCTCACTCACATACACACACACTTTCTCACTCACACAGATATACTTCTAAACTACTTACTTTCACACACACACACACAATTCCAACAGTAAACTGGAAAACTAGAGTGAGAATCAAAAGATCACATACTGAGATAATCAAAGCTGAAATATGTATGTTTTCACACATTTACATCCACACAAACACACATACACACATTTGACACATATAAAATGATAGATAGATAGATAATATGATACAGTGAAAAAATACTACACACAGCGCCCAGTGAGCACACAGTGAGGTGAAGATCACACTATCCCAAACAGAGGGGGCCTGCTGCTACGGTGCCTGGGGAGCAGTGCCTTGCTCAAGGACACCTCAGCCGTACACGTGGACATGTGAGAGCGATGTTCAATCACTTCCCACACCCTCAGTTTTCCTACTGGTCGGGGATCAAACCAGCCCCCCTCGGACGTACAAGTCTGGTTGCAAAGCCTTTCAGTGAATCATGAAGCCAAAAAAGAAAAAACTAAAAGTACTTATGTATAATTAAAATTAGAATATATGTATATATATATTTCTGTAATTCTATACAGTTATTTTCTCTTAAAAAATAATGATGTATCTATAGGCTACATTTGGTATTAGAGTCCTTTCCATATAGTCAGTGATGGCTGTTCTTCCCCTTAAGACTCATCAGTAACTGTAGGCTCACTGAGAGGAGCTGTGGAGGTCTGTCATCTGTCCTCAGCAAAGCATCTTATAAGCTGAAAGATCTGGACCTCAGTGACAACAGCATTGGAGATACTGGGGTCCAGGAGCTTTGTACTGGACTGAAGAGCTTAGATTGTACAATGAGATTTCTTTGGTTAGATTGGTTTTACTTACACATAATTAAACTTACTTAGACATTAAAAGCACACGAGGCATTTTATGCATACTTTGTCAGAAACTTTATTCTCATTATTGAAATTCAGTGTGACATCAACATTAATTTCAGCACATGCAAACATTACTTGTTAAAAATATAAGTTTGAGAAAAAATCATGTCATATTTAAAGCTATGAAATTATATTTCCCCTTTTCTGTACAGCCTGAATGACTGCAGTATTGCAGAGGAAGGTTTCAGTTCTCTTGCATCAGTACTGAGATCAAACCCCTCACATATCAGAGAGCTGCAGCTCAGTGGGAATAAAGCAGGAGACTCAGGAGTGCAGCATCTTTCTTCTCTTCTGGAGGATCCCAACTGTAAACTGGAGAAACTAAAGTAAGCATCACAAGGCCTCATACTGAGATATTCTTAGTTAATTTGAAAGTGGAAATGAGTATGTTTTCACCCATGCACATACACAAACACACACACACTCTCTCACACACACACACACACACACACACACACACACACACACACACACACACATACATTTCATAGGTAAAAGGATTGATGCTGATACAGGTGAAAAAACGTATTCCCTGTATCACCTTTTTTCATGTGACCACATTCACACAATTCTTTCCTCTTAAAAGTAATGATGTATCTATAGGCTACATTCGGTATTAGAGTCCTTTCCATATAGTCAGCGATGGCTGTTCTTCCCCTCAAGACTCATCAGTAACTGTAGGCTCACTGAGAGGAGCTGTGGAGGTCTGTCATCTGTCCTCAGCAAAGCATCTTCAAAGCTGAAAGATCTGGACCTCAGTAACAACAGTATTGGAGATACTGCGGTCCATGAGCTCTGCACTGGACTGAAGAGCTTAGATTGTACAATGAGATTTCTTTGGTTAGATTGGTTTCACTTACACATAATTAAACTTACTTATACGTTAAAAGCACACTAGGCATTTTATGCATGCTTTGTCAGAAACTTAATTCTTTATTGAAATTTGGTGTGACATCAAAATTAATTTCAGCACATGCAAACATTACATGTTAAAAATATAAATTTGAGAAAAAATCATGTCATGTTTAAAGCTATCAAATTATATTTCCCCTTTTCTCTACAGCCTGAATGTCTGCAGTATTGGAGAAGAAGGCTTCAGGTCTCTTGCATCAGCACTGAGATCAAACCCATCACACATCAGAGAGCTAGAGCTCAGTGGGAATAAAGCAGGAAACTCAGGAGTGAAGCATCTTTGTTCTCTTCTGGAGGATCCCAAGTGTAAACTGGAGAAACTAGAGTGAGTATCACAAGATCCCACCCTGAGCTGAAATGAGTGAATCTGACCTTGACAGAAAATACTACTAGAGAGAAGGTCAGAGACCAGACACACACATACAATGTAGCAAACTTTTCATTGTATAAAGGAATCAAGGACTCATTTCCCTTCTCTCTCTACAGACTGTATAGCTGCGGTATTGCAGAGGAAGGCTTCAGGCTTCTTGCATCAGCGCTGAGGTCAAACCCCTCACACATCAGAGAGTTGAAGCTCAGTAGGAATAAAGCAGGAGACTCAGGAGTGAAAGATCTTTCTTCTCTTTTGGAGGATCCCAACTGGAAACTAGAGAAACTACAGTGAGTACAAGATCACATACAGAGCTGGTATACATGGATTTTAAATCAGAAACGTGTACATTTTCACATGTGCACATGCATTCACGTACGCACACACACACACACAACTGACATGCTTATGTATTAATGCTGATACGAGCTGTGGCAAAGTAGTAAGGAAGGGGAGTTTGAGTGTCCAACAGATAGTCCGACTATGCCACCCAGAGAACAGTTATAAATCTCCTCCCCGGGGACCATGAGAAGAAAAGCCCCCAATTGAACACGTGCACAAGTTCAATGCACTAGACAGTAGAACAGACAGTGAATTCCATTGAAAATTTGTTTATTGAAAACAAGGGAAAAGGGAAGGGGAGGAGCTTGTCGAGGAGGAAAGTCAGACGACTCAGTGGTTAGGCAAAATACAAAAAAAATATTTATTCATATTTTTAGCATATATTAAAATTCTTCAAAAGATTCAATGAAATGTGGAGTAGAAACAGGGATTAAATGTGGCTCATCTGAGGAGGCAGACTATCAGCTGCTGTAGACCTAATCCAACTCACACCACTCATGCAAGCATGCAATAAAGTGATTTCTGTGAAGTAATACACACCAAGTCTCTCTCTCTCACACACACACACACACACACACACACACACACACACACACACACAGACACACACAAAGGAGTGCAACACTCTTGATAGCACAGCACACCAAGTATACAGTGATCCAGACCCGCCAACAGTGGTCTACAGCCTCCCTTTGGGCCTCCTGTGTCTGCCAATTAAACAAACAAAAGTAGAGATGCACTAATTGTAAATTTCTGAGCTGATACCGATTTTCTTATGGAGTTTGACCAGCTGATACCGATTTTGGTTGATAGTGATTTCATTTTTTTCCAACCACAGCACACGCAAAAATGTATTTTCTTATTTTCATTTCTCTAATCAAACATTTTAATATTGAAAACCTGATTTTCGATTATGGAAGACTTGAACAGCCTCTGGTCATTAAGAGTGCAATAGGTTAGGGTGACCAGACGTCCCCGATTTCCAGGGACAGTGCCCATTTTTGGTGGTCTGTCCTGGGTAAAATACAAGAAAACACACTTTGTCTCTGAATTTTGAAGCTAAAACATCACTTATTGTAATGATATTGACTGTTGAAATAGGAGTGTCCCTGGCTTTTCAGGAAAATTCATCTCAGAGGTCTGGTCACCTTACCATAGACCTAACCTAGATGCTGGTAAAGTGCAGTATCCTACTTTAATGCAAGCAGTTTGTTCTTTTCAAATATCACATAGAATTTTTTCAGAAAGAGCAAAAAAGTCAAACCAAAAAAGTCAAATTTCCTGCTACAGTTCTGCTACTGCAATGTTGTTATTTTTGTGAAGCATCAGACAAGTAAGATTGTAGATGATTGGAGAAGTCCATCTCCTCATCATAGCCAATTTAAACTGTCCAGCACTAAGGTGCCTCAGCTCTGTTTGGAATCTATCAGTGACATGCGGTAAACTCTGTCATTTTGATTCAGTCTCACATCATGGCCCCAAACTCAAATCTGAAATGAAACTCTGAAAACTAAACTATGAAGTTGTGCTTGCTTTACACAGTTCCAACAATTTATAACATCAACAAATTCACCATTGGCCATAACTGGATTTCCACTTAGAAAGTGAAAGTAAACAGTCAGTGTGTAATGTCGGCCTATATGGCACAAGCGACTAGTTTTCATTCATGGTGACACAAGAAAATATTGGTTCATCTTGTCTGCTCTGATAGTCTTTGCAGGCCTGCCAAAATTGGATGATCACTGTTGTAGGTTACCTTGTGCGAATTCTCAACGTGTGTGTGTATCTGTGCTGCTGATGTTTCCCTGTACACATGCATTTCACTGGCATGAAATCAGAATGTTTTCGTCTCACTGGCTAATCGTCGGTCATGGGCCATCATGTGAAAACTGTATTCCAATTCCAATTCCAAAACATTCATGACAGTTTTGTAAGAGATGATTCAACATTCACATTAAATGTCATGAATGCTTTGTCAGTAATTTATGACAGCTGCTATGAATGTGTCAAGTAAAGTGTTACCATTTATTTTAATGTTGCCAGAAACACTTCAGATACTCCAGCACTTGAATTTTTTACACTCGTCCATTTTAGAAATACAGATGCAGAGATACAGAGATACAGATACAGATCTCATGTCCAACATGCACAGATAGAACTTACTGTAGAAACTGCTCCCTTCCTAGTCCTCGTGTGTGTCCCTATGGTGATCTAATAAACTAATTCCTTTCTTTCTCTCTACAGCCTGTCATACTGCAGTATCACAGAGGAAGGCTTCAGATCTTTAGCAGCAGCACTGAGATCACATCCATCAAGTCTTAGACAGCTTTGGCTGTGGGGTAATAATCCTGGACCCTCAACACTGCAGTTCTCTGAACTTCAGGAACATCCAAACTGTAAACATGTCCAAATGATTCCATTCACATTTTATTCCACATAGGCAGGAAATATCTCCACAATGGGCAGGATTAAATAATCAATTAAATAATGTTTATGTTTGATGTTTTGTCTATGATAATCAGAATAATGTCACCTGTTCATAAAGTACTGTTGATACTTTGTGCCGAATATTTTGAAGAATTGTTGTCATTCCTATTTCTGTGTTATGTGAGGAGGGATATGTGTTCCTAAATAACTTTATTTTCACACAATAATGTTCAACAAAATTGTAAATAGAGATGTATGATACCACAGGGATATCTGTCTATAAATGCAAGGATGATCTGTTATCCATCTGTTTTATCTTCACACACTTCTCAGAGTTGTTGTTAAGGGTACAAGTAGGTGCAGTTACAGTCTACTGTTTGACTAAGAAGTATAAAAGGTAGTATCACACACACACACACACACACACACACACACACACACACACACACACACACACACTAAGCATACAGTTAAGAATAGTGCATTGAAAAAGCAGGCATCACTCAACTTTTGAATTACCCTTTAAACCATTAATTTTGTGTTTCAAAAATCATAGCTTTAAGTTACTTGCGATTTTCAAGACCTAACTTATGTTTAATATTTTCTTAAGTTTTAACATTTGGTTTTACAGTGTAGCTGTATAAATAGCATGTTGACATACAAAATATACAGAACAGACGAAAGTAATTTAATCATTTATTTGACATTGTTACAAACTAAATAAACTGCTATATAGCAAAACTGTTTGGGCAGCTACATGACAATGCATGTAAATAATGAACAGGAAATACAGTGCATACAGCAGCACAGAGATTATGTAATTAAAAATAATAATAAATATCAAAGCATCACTTTTTCAGCTCACTGAAAATGTTTTAATTAAAAATCTGATAAAAACTAGATGTACCGCATAGCGGTACATGGTATGACCCCTGCAGTTTGTTGAAATGTGGGAACTGTTGGTATGATGAGTTTGTGGTAGGTCAGTGTTGTGAGGTGAGAATTTGTGTGGAATTGATTTGCTAGACGTGTAAATGGATGTGGGTTTTGAATGAATTACATTCTGTGTGTTTGTGTAGCATGTAAGAGTGATTTGTGAAAGAATCATCTTTCTACAGTAGTAAGAATTTTTTTATGGTATGTGCTGTGCTTTTAGAGGTCTTTGTGCAGATTGTGCATGACATCTTTTGTGTAGTTCCCACCTTCTCGGTCCAAGATATTGGAAACTCAAAATCCCAATTTTTACATTTACACGTATCACTAGGTGGCGCTATGCTTCAAGTGAGTGTTTCAGGCCTGGGTCGATACACCTCTGCAACACCGGCATACTAACACAAAATCGTTGTCTTGGGCAAAATTTTTGACGAGTTATTTAACAAAAACAGTGTTTAGGCACCTAGCTTCAATGAGAAACATCACCACCTGTGATGAAATGTTAAAAAATTTGGTGCACATGAAAAGAAAGCTGTTTAGAGTTTGCATGTCAAGTTTAATCAAATTTGAGCAATTAGAAGCCAAGATATGCTCTTTGGAAGAATTTTAAGCTACGTTTTGAATTCTGATTGACATGTAACTTTGAAACTGTAAAGATAAACTTTAGCGTTCCATAGATAATGACATTTTGTACAATTACAGCGCCCCCTATGGGCCAAATTTGATGTGCTTGTTGTGCTCTCAGAAGTCATTGTGCTGATCATACACGACACATTTTTGTGCAGTTCCCACCTTCTCGCCCAAGATGTTGGCAATTCAAAATCCCAATTTGAAATTCACGTTGTTGGGTGAAACGTTCATTGAGTTATTCAGCAAAAACTTTTGGCTGTGTCCCCCACTTTGACGAACACTGGCACAGCGTTTGGGGGGGGGGGGTTAAAAGCTTCTTGTCGTTCACATCCTACTAGGGCTACATGCCTACAAAGATTCATGTCCCTCAGCGTTTCATTGTCCCAGCAAACATTGACGGAAAATCGGTGAAAAAATAAAAGTGGAAAAACATTTTACAAAACCAATATGACTGCTTTTAGTGGCGGTCATAATAAACATACAGGTGTGTCTGCTATTGGGATACATTGCAGCTGACCTGAAAGCCTTGTTTTCTGATCGTTTATGATGAAATACAATGGTTAAGATGAACATTTTGATGAATGCCTACTTAACTTTAATGCATCTTTGCAAAGATTGGGGGGGGGCTTCCACAACAACCAAAAAACAGAGGCATTTATCCAAATTTTAATTTTAAAAACAAAGTGGCGGTATCTTCTCTTCATCCTCCTGAGCTGGGGGCTTCCAGCGCTGGTCATCATCATACTGGTCATTGTGCTCCTGGGAGGATATGGTTGGAGCATCCATGATGCCAATGGCCTTGTTAATGGAGAACTGTGAGTTATTTGTAAAGCCAAATCCCATTGGGCCCCATGAATCATGAACTGGGGCTGTAAGTCATTCCTGTGCCGTATATTTTCCACATAGCTGGTAATGGAAATGTTATGAGTTTCAGAGTACAATAGCAAGCAGAAGATCAAATAATTTTCCAGTAACGTCCATGTACATGCAATGAGTTTTTGACATCTTAACATATTTCCCTCTCAGTCGTTTCATCCCTAACGTGTATGCTGCCCTTTGTTCCCTCTGTGCCCCCCAGAACTGGAATGAGTGAATGTGTATTAAATGTAATGGAAATTCTATTCACATACTTTAGGATAATTAAATTGAGGCAGAAGCCATAATCTCACCACATTTTCCACCACAGATATTTCTTACTGCTGCAAATGTATTAAAAATATTAACACATACATGAGAAAAAAGTCATAAATGAGTTTGCAGTTTGAAGGTCTCCCTGTGTCTGTTAAAACCTCTGTCTTGTGTTGGGTTGGGTTGTGTTATTTCAGAGATCCCCATGGTGCTCTATCTGTTTGCTCTGGTCTCTCTAGTGTGGCTCTGGGCAGGACTGCATATGGCTTACAGATTCCTCTGGATGCAGATCCTTTACATCATCTTCAACATCTTGTTGGTAAGAGCTTGTCAATTATCATCAAGTCATTTTCACACATTCCAGTATACATAGTGCTAAAAGAAGAGGCAAATCATTTTGAATGAATTTGTTTCCAGTTGTTTAAGATTTGTCTAAAAGTCTAAAAACTACGTCCCATTTCATTTTCTGTTTTTTTTGGCAGGGTCTGTATGTGTTTGCTGTTTATTTCATTCTGCATAACCAGTTATGCTGGCCTACTAAAGCCAGTTACACTGTGGACATGAATGGCCTGAACAGGGCCAACTCCGCTTACTCAGGCACAGGTGCTGTTACAGTGGCAAGTGAGATCAGTAAATCCACCCAGTACCTCATCAGTGCCATGGAAGAGGTATAAGTATTAACCCTACCAACTCCACTGCAGTTCTTACACACTATTTGAACAGCTTTTAGTTGTGTATGTGTGTTGGTGTGGTGATCAGCATTAATGTTATAGACTGATTACCGAGTGACTGGGTCTGATTCCCAAACAGGCAGTTGCAAATGTTTGTTGGTTTGAGAAAAGGGCCTACTAAATATTAGTTAACTTTAAATTTTAACATGAATGCCAGTCAAACAACTCCTCTAAAGTTCACTTGATAACTGTCATGCTGTGTCCAAGAAAAGCAAACAGCAGTTGTTCTGTCTCTGTACTCCCAGGTATCTGCTGACTGGGAACAGGCATCCCTGAGGCGTAGCAGTCATCTCAGCAGTATGTACACATCAGCATTGCCAAGCCAGCCATACCATGGAGATCAAGAATTACTTAACGCCCTCACAGCTGATGAAGAGTCACAGGACTTTGATGACCTTATATTTATAGATTTATTATTTATTAAAATTTATTTGATGACCTTATATTTATAGATTTATTATATATATATTATTTATTATTATTTATTTATAGACCGGTGAGACTTAACAACTGTACTCTTTACTCAGTACAAATTATGGAGCAGAGGGGGCATTTTCCTCTGCCAAGTTTAACTGTTTACTTAACACAAAGTAGGTGCAGAAACAATTCATGTTACTGTATGTAAAATGACTCAGAAAGAAACCTCCTTTGAAACCTCCTTTCAGCTGACTCTATCCATGTTATCATCTCTCCCCCTCTGATGGTCTCTTCTCCTCAGGTTCTGGCCTTAACATCACTGATGATGAGTCCATCCAGGGGAGCCACGATGAAAGTGCAGACATATCCCGATAGCAGACACACACCTTTAACCTGTATGTTTTTATGTGATTTTTTAATTTAAACATTTTCAGTGAGCTGAAAAAGTGATGCTTTGATATTTATTATTATTTTTAATTGCATAATTTCTGTGCTGCTGTATGCACTGTATTTCCTGTTCATTATTTACATGCATTGTCATGTAGCTGCCCAAACAGATTTGCAACACTGCAGTTTATTTAGTTTGTAACAATGTCAAATAAATGATTAAATTACTTTAGTCTGTTCTGTATATTTTGTATGTCAACATGCTATTTGTGCAACTACACTGTAAAACTAAATGTTCAAACTTAAGAAAATAACAAATATAACTTAGTCCTGGAAAATTGAAAGTAACTTAAGACTATCACTTTTGAAACTCAAAAATGTATAGTTTAAAGGGTAATTTAAAAGTGGAGTAACAGCTGCTTTTTTCAATGCACAATTTTATTTCAACCATATGCTTAGTGTGTGTGTGTGTGTGTGTGTGTGTGTGTGTGTTTGAAAATGCGCCAAATCACACTATACCGTCTTTTTGTGTATTTTGGGTTGCTTCATCATTTGAAATTTATTACAAAGGTTGGCTGTGTTTTTGTAATTATTTGAAAAGGTTTATAAACCTCAGTTTACAGAGTTTTTCAGTCTTCAGTAAGGCTAACTGGTATGAACATCTGCAAATATGCAATTTGTAGATTCCAATAGTGTAGCCAGCTTCTCATATAAGCTGTGATTATTATTCAGTGAAGTTAATTTTTTGTGTCAGAGCATCATCTGCCTCCTGCATATGAAATCAATTGTGATTGAAAAGCACAATATCCATAATGAACTTAACAAACTTCACGAAATTGACCTTCAACTAAATAAAAGACAAAAATGTCCCATGCCATGGCCCAACAGTATCATACCTTCTAGTATTAACTAACTACTAAGTAGTTAGTACTAACCTCTAAATCAGTCAATCAGTCATTCTGTTTATTTTACTTTCCTGGTACAAGGTGACAGAGAGGTCACAATGTGACCTTCATTCAAAATCACAGTGTCCTCGAGGAACCAGTTCATTAGGTTGAAGAGGTAAATGTAGTATCAAGAAAAAATAAACACTCTCTGTGGTAGAGTCACAGGTGTGCATGATGGGTCATGAAGGGAAATGGAAGAGTATGGCTATTTTGGAAATTTACACATTTTAAATGCAAGAGATGGAGAAAGGTAGAACAAGTCTATGCATGCGTTGTCAAATCTATAGAATATTAGTTTTTTGGAAATGTGTAATTTAGGTGGTTTAATTAGCCTCCCTCATCTCTCCTTTGGTGGAGACCAAAATGTAAGGGTGCTCATTTGATTTGCCCATGCATACAGTATCTATGTATTGGGCAAGTACTATGAAGGAAGATGGGACGTGTTTCAGTTTGTGTTCTAAAATGGATAGTTACGGTGCTTGATTATGATTGGTTGAATCGCATTCATTGACATTGTATATTTCCCGATATAACACGGCTGAGACCGTATTTCATTCTATATTGCTGTGCCATTCAAAAGTTACATTGGCTGCGTTTGGCAACCGTTCATCTGAAGGAAATATATTTCTTGGAGGAATTGATGTTTAGGAATAAATCACTATATTTCTTGTTGCTGAGGCTTTGTCTAATGACACTGAGTTAGGTATGGTAACTGTTTTAGCGAAATGGCACTCAGCTTTGCTTACCTCGTGCCTTGCAGCACCCCTCAGCTGTGTTATATTCATGGTATAGAAAGGCCTCTCGGGGCTTATTGCTTAAATATATCACATGTACTGGGCATATGCCTTTGTAAAATACTTAGTTTAGACTACTTGATTATTTTGGTGGACCTAAATGAGACCTGTCCCATCATATGCACAATAGGCTGCAAAGTCCTCTATTCTATATGAATGAAGCTTAGCTTGTGTATTTTTGGTCGTACCATTAATGGAAAAATTAAGCAGCCTAAACTATATGTTTAGAAACTCTATGCCATCTAGATGGGAAATTGTATGCTTTTAGACACAGCATGGACAATACCCTGTCCTGTGTTGAATTTGCACTGCATTTAAATACATCCATGTTCAATATACAACCATTGATGAGGCTGGTAGTGCCTAGGGGTGGGAATCAAGAACCAGGACCCAAGTAGAACTGTAAACTGAATCAGCTTTAATTCACCGGAATCGTATGTCAGACCTTACAGGATTTCGTGATGTTGCGATTGCAACAATTCATCGCGGCCTTGCAATTTTGACCACACTCAATCACCACACTATCACCACAACCTTTTCTGCAACTTTCTGACCGGTTTCTCGAGATATATCACCAAACGCATCAGTCCCCTTCATGTAATACATTAGCTGTAGAGCATTATCCTGCTCCTTGCTTTTTGCAGTGATTATAAAGTACGTGCATCTCGAAAGCATTGCCTACAGCCTACCAGCATACTGCTGACTTGTGTTTAACCGTTTAGGTTAGGCTGTCAGCCGTTCAGAGTTGAAAAAGTTATGAGTTACTAAGTTACCTTAGTGTGGCTTGAGGAGTAACAGAGCTCACTTCCACTGCGCACATCTCTCTCACTCCCCCTCTCTCCCTGCATGGTAGCCTATTCCACAGTTTTCCCACTTAAATAAACAGATGTGTGCTTAGACTGTGACATCGCCAGCTGGGAATGACTGTGTTGTGCATCATCTGGTATCATGATACATTTCATTTCATGTTCACTGAATTGAATAGTATTGTCAATTTCAAAATATTCCTAGAAACAAAGTATCTTGATGCTGTGTTTGACACAGTGAAGCAGAGTGGAAGAAAATGAGAATTACAGAGATCATTATCCCATTCAAGCCCATCATCATAGTGCTGCACTTCTGCCAGAAGATCTTTTCTTGTACGAAGGTTTAGGTAACTGTTTTCTCACTACTCTCGTCACACACACAATACACAGACAACCCCATACATGCACACTTGCTTACATGTTGCGCATAAACATCTAAACACTTTTTTTCACCTCCAAGCTGTCTAATTCAATTGTTTTCCTATGGAATGATGCAACATCACTTTTGGTGCGTACCTTGCATTGAAGCAAGCCACAAGCTGAAACAGAAGCAAAGTGCAAAAAACTTCAATACAGTTCAACTTTTGAGGGTTTTTTTTCCCAACAACAGGTCGTGACTTAGTTGCCTGTCTAAGTCAGTCTAAAAAAGGAGGATGTTCCTATTATTTGGAAATAGGCAGCAGCCTAGTCCTTTATTCCTGTAATGTGCATTAATAAACTACATGAAACATACTCCAGTGTTAAACTGAAGCGCCAGCGCTGACACTATTATTTCACTAAGAAGTTAAAACAAAAATGATTAAACGCTATCGTAGCAACAAGATGTATATAACCACGTTTGTTTTTTTATGCACAGTGCTTTGTACAACCCATATTTTAGGAGGTGAAAAAAGCATTTGTCTGAATGCTGCCTTTCCCTCTTTCTCTCTCTCTCTCTCTCTCTCTCTCTCTCACACACACACAGTATCACATAGTGTCACACTGGAAGGTGAACCATGTTGCATCAACATATGCATTGATACACACATTAACACTGACCCTTTGTGATATAAAACAGCTGATGTTGCATACATGGACAGTTCAGATACAGATTAATATTTTAACTATAGTTTTTGTTGTTGCATATTTGTCTGTATACACATTCTCTTGCACACTTGGGGTGTAACAAGATGTTGCAATATTAAAAATGCCAATATTTTTTGTCCAGGTGAAAAACTGTCTTGTGCAGTATAGTAGCCTAGTGTCTAATGACCGCCAGCATGGCAGAGAAATATCTGCATGAACACAGAATCTGAGCAAATGGGAGACAACAGGGAAAAGCCCTTAACACACGCACACTGATATGCACGAACAGCCTTGCAGATTTGTAAGCTGAAATGTTAGACTAACTGGAGATGTTGGTGATTCGTGTTAAAAAGGTAAGTCATCCGATCTTTAAAAACGTCAGGGGGTTTATGTCATTTAGCACTCTAATGACGTTCAGTTTTTCTTCATTCCCCTTTTAAAGCGGTAAGTAGGATATATCAATCACATCCGTTCTAAGTAGCCAAATTTAGGGATTACGTTCAAGTTTCATCTATTTGACATAGCAAGCTAATGTAACCTATGATCATTTCAAGGATAGAGGCTAACTAACGTGTCCATATCAGATAATAAAAGAGCTTTATATTCGGTTCCTACAATCTGGGTTCTTTAAATTCGGGCAGATAATCAGCCAGCAGAAAACTTTCTAGTCAATCAAATCAGCGGATTGAACCGCCCGCTAGTCCAATCGGAATATTTTAACCGTTACGTTCACCACGCCCCTTACAGATATGTTACCCACACTTTGGAGAGTAAAGTACTGTACAACTAATACGTATGCCAAATCTACCGTACTTAACAAAAATAGACGTTCAGCGGAGAAGAGTGACCATAATGAAATGGACGTCCTTTTGGGATTTTTCGTCCTGCGTGCACAGAGCCAGAGACACTTTAGTAAAGCCCATTGTTGTTAGATTCTAGACTTCTCATGTGCACCAGGCATCACAGTGGGTATTAAGTGTCTCAGGTAAAACTAGACCGACATTTATTCCCCTTTGGCAGTTGCGTATCCCTGGGCTATATAATATGGTGATTCTACAGGATAATAAACAAGTCTAAATTATTGGCATGTAGACAGATTAAAAAACACTCATTTCAACTGTGCCCTTTTACCTTTGAAATTGTATGCCGCCCCACCTGTTCCAGGTGGCGTAAAAAGGGGAGGGTTCAAAGAAAATGAAAGTAAATTGATGAGGCCATTTTGAGGAATCTGCAAGGGAAAATCGTCATAAACTTGAGGTGGCCTAAACCTATTTAGCAAATGTCGGTTGCAGATTATTAACTTTGGCAATGAAAGGGTCTTGCTAAATGAGCAGACTACGAGCCTGCCCTGTTTAGAAAACGGTCCAGAGGATCTTCGAAATATCGGCAACAACACAGAACCACGAAAGGTGAGTTGGCCCACTTTTCACGTAACTCCAGCCTAACATAAAGTACGCGTAAGTAACCTACAAGTTGCTAAATAATGCAGCACGCATAAGTAATGTCTTAAAGTGTCATGACCCAGAGGCGCAGTAGCCTAATCACCAACCAAATGATAGGCTAGCTGTGAGAAGAGTTGGCGTAGTCAAAAGGTGTGTAAATCGTGTGTGTAAATCCAAATGATCTGAAGTCCGCTGTATGTGCGACACGCAAAGTGTCTCCCAACTATTTGCCATGAAGGCTATTGTTTTATCTAGGCGTATAGCCTGACAGAGATAACAAACGGGAATGCAGGCATAATTTTGTGTTGGGTGTTTTTTTTTTTTAAATTATGTCTGTGCGATTAGATGTTCTCGTACTGAATGGAGGAAAAGGAGGGGGGCGGCGCTGACGTAGTGTAGTTGTAGTTTGTAGTGTGGTGAGTGTGTTATTGTACCCTATAGGCTTCTGGTTACATAAATTTGTCTTGTAATAAATTTGTAATGTTTTTTTTCGTTTTTCTTACCTGTACAGGTTACTGTGTTTCTTTCTTTATTCTGCAGTGGATCCTGACCCAGTTCCATTTCTGTATGGGTGTTCATTAAAAGTGACAATGGAAAAAACAGTCACCATCAAACAGGGGAACACTCTAGTGGGGCAGAGGTAGGATACTTGTGCACTCATAATGATATTTTTGAAAGAAATACAACCCCAACATCAACAAATTTGGGGCTTTGTAAATAAAAATGTAAAATTTGTGAAACTGTCAAAAGATGCAAGCAACAAATTTGCTTGAGAACAAGGACAAGGGCAAGGACATATCACAAAAAATATTGTTATTTGGGACAGTTAGATTAATTTCATGGATGCCAGCAACGTCTCAGAAAAGTTGGGATGAGGATATCAAAAGGTATGAAAAGCTGATAAATCAGTTTTAAAAAAGGAAGTTTTCAGTGAGCAAAAGAATGGATGAAACAAATATAGTGAAGATGCCTGGCCGTGCTTTATTGGTCAATCTTGCCGGCTCAGCAGAATCACTTCCATTTCTGAATGACAAAGTATTGTCAGGGTGTAGAATATAAAAACCATGAGATAACTTTATGCATGTGTATTCATACAAAATCTTTGATTGTGTTACAGATCATACGCAAACAAAAAATATCTAAAGTTTATTTTATCTTAGCCCCCTTCAGGTGAGACCTCCATCCCCTGTGCCCACATGTGTGTCCATGAAGAGTGACCAGTCACAGGATCGTGACATCAAGTTCCAACATGGAGATATCATGGACGAATCAAGGTAAGTCTATGACATAGAGTTGTTAAGTAATTACAATGTAAAGAAATCAGTGTGAAAAAGAAAAGAATTGGTGTTTTTTCTATACTGTAGCCCATGCCATCATGTGAGACCTCCATCCCCTATGCCCACATGTGTATCCATGAGAAGTGACCAGTCACAGGATCGTGACATCAAATTCCAACACGGTGATGTCACAGATGAATCGATGTAAGTTGTGTAAACACTCATATGATGGGTCATAAGTGACAGGATGCTTTTAAATGAATTTTTCGATCTACGGACAGCAAGTAGTAACCATAGAACAGTGTGTAATATCTGTTTTTTGTTGTTGTTGTTTTTAAAGTGACCAGTCATAATGGCATTATCAGACCTTGAGAATAGACTGGTTCCTACAACTGTATTTAACCAAAATGGTGAAGAAAGGTTAACAAGCTTTGGACTTCAGAATATAAGCACGAATAGCGCAAAAAGTGAGAAGTGTCACAAAACACTGAACTGCAAATGATAATTTTCTTGCCGGTCACCAGAACATTCAGTATATTGGCTGCAGTATGTTGTTAGGTTTGCTAATGAGTACAGTGCATTTAATGCAGTACTGCATGTGACATGATATAGATAATATGAATGATGATATATACACACAGTGTGTAAGGTATATGCACAGAAAACACCATTGCACATAAGTTTTGCTGTTGTTCTACTCAAGTTAAAGTGACTCTGTAGCATACTGTACACCACTCTACACTGCCCATCTGTGGTTGCCTATAATGATGCAATGAGAATTTTACTCACGATTCCCAGATAAGTGAGTGCTATTCAGATGTTTGTATCTGTAGGAGTGAGCACAGTTAAAGGACTTTTAAGAAACCTGATGTTTAAGTTTATTCAGCGTCTCGATGAATCCACCAACAGTATCATGGTTGCACTCTCAAATCCCATTGTGGGTTGTTCCCGTTACATATCCAGACTGAGTGTGCATTGGATGAAATGTCTGTATGTGATTTAATTCCTTTTGTTTGTGTTTTTCATACTCTTTTGTCTGTCCTGTCTTGTGTGGTTATGGACATGAGTCTGACAAATAAACTGAATTGAATATGCTGCCATCCAGAGCCTATTGCATAGGGTCTCAGACTTGATTGAAGTGACTGAAGGATGGCTGGTTCGATCCCCACTAGTAGTTAAAATGTGGGCAGGGGAAATATTCGAACATCACTCTCCCTTGTTTACAGCTGAGGTGTCCTTGTGCAATGTACAAAACCCCTCATGTGGTTTTGTAACAGTAGACTGCCCATTGCTCTGGCTTAATCTGTGTTCACATACTGTGTGCTCACAATCAGTACGTCTAAACTGAGCTATTGGCAGTAACCAAGCTAATGATTTTACTTGAGGATCCAAGTAATCTGAGTATACATGCATAGGAAGAAAATTTAGTTATTGACCAAATTGTGAACAAACAGTGTACTGACATTCGTGTTTCTACCAGCCTAGTTGTGGCTAATTCTTTTACTGTCTGAAGACTATGACGATATTTGATGGGAATATAAGCGAAGAGATGGCCAACGCTGCAGCATTGTAGGTACATTTCGTACATACTTTAGTTTTCATTGTTTTGCACGTGTACATCTACACAGAGCTGGTTTACCGACCTTTCCGTGTCTTCGTCATTCAAGGGGGATGTGTCAGTCCGATCTTAACTGATGACCTTCCAAGTGCTTCCAGAGCAATAGATACCCTCTCCACTTTCAAGGATTTTTTCAAGACCCAGTTCCAAGAATATTTCCTGGCTTAAAACTTCTGAATACCTGGAATGCACTTACAATGCACCCCCACTCTCTCCCTACTACACTGTTATCTCCTCACTCATCTGGCTCTTTCAGTCAGTTTTTAATTGTGCTGTAGCTTAATTGTTCATCCTCTTTTTGTAAGTCACTTCGGATAAAAACATCTGCTAAATGCATATATGTAATGTATGTAAATGTAACTAATTTCAAACAAGATTTTCCCTCATTTGTCAAGCAAGAAAGTAGAACATATTTGCCCAGGAGTGTGTATTCCATTTGATTTGATCCTCCTTAAATATCATACTCCCATCAGTAATGAAAACTAATGTGTCATTAGCTGTTACTTTCATACTCAGAGGCCAAATGGAGGGATCCAAACCAGATGCTATCACTGATCGGATAAGTCAACAGGGAGACCTCAAGCACATATTCCAGGTCTGGATTCACTCATGTTATTGCTGTGCTCCTGATGAGCGGAGAATGACACTGTGTTTACAGTATAACAAAATCAATCACAAAGTGCTTTGTATATTTCTGCCACCATTAGGTTTATGTTGTATCCATAAGTCCCACAAGTCCACAACAACACAGTACACTTCATTGATGTTTGTGATGATGATGTTGAGTGATGTTGTGAAGTGAGTTATTCACAGATAAGCTGTATGTACTCCAGGTGCTTGAACAGAAGATCATCAGCTTTGTGAAGAGTGAGGTGAAGAGATTTAAAATGATTGTGAGTCCAAATTACCAAGAAAAGTTTGAGAGTAAACCTGAGGATGAGAGTGATGCCAGAGAAGGGGCTCTGAAGATGGCACTGCACTTTCTCAGAAACATGAAGCAGCAAGATATTGTAGACAAACTGCAAGAAAGTAAGAGAACTTTGGGAGAGAACTTCAATCACTTAGCTATACGGGGAAAGAGAACTTTCATTTATAGAACTATTTGACCTCAGTATTCATGGATACCTGAAAATAATATTGATAATGATATGTTCTCTTTACAGATGAGCTGCATATACTGTGTCAGGCAGAACTGAAAAGAAATCTCAAGAAAAGGTACCAGAGTGTGTTTGAGGGAATACCCAAGCAAGGAAGCTCTACTCTGCTGGAAAAGATCTACACAGAGATCTACATCACAGAAGGAGGAAGTGGAAAAGTAAATGAGGAGCATGAAGTCAGACAGATTGAGTCAATATCTAAGAGACCAGCTGGACATGAGACTCCAATCAAATGCAAAGACATCTTTAAACCCTTACCTGGCCAAGGCAAACCAATCAGAAGTGTGGTCACAAAGGGAGTAGCTGGCATTGGTAAAACTGTTTCAGTTCAGAAGTTCATCCTGGACTGGGCTGAAGGACAGGAAAATCAGGACATTCACTTTATATTCCCACTAACTTTTCGAGAACTCAACCACATGAAAGAAAAACGGTACTCTTTGATAGATCTACTCCACAGCTTTTTTACAGAAATAAAGCTGTCAACTTTTCCCAGTCAGACGAACCACAAGGTCTTGTTTATCTTTGATGGTCTGGATGAAAGTCGTCTCCAGCTAGACTTTCAGAAAAATGAAAGCTTGGCTGATGTGACAGAGGTCACTTCATTGGATGTACTACTGACAAATCTTATCAAAGGCAGTCTATTTCCTTCTGCTCTTCTTTGGATCACCTCTCGACCAGCAGCAGCCAATCAAATCCCACCTGAGTGTGTTGATCGAGTAACAGAAGCACAAGGGTTCAGTGACAAACAGAAGGAGGAGTACTTCAGGAAGAGGATTAGTGACCAGAATCTTGCAAACAGAACCTTCTCTCATATTAAATCTTCAAGAAGTCTACACATCATGTGCCACATACCAGTATTTTGCTGGATTGCTGTTACTGTTCTTGGACATATTCTTGAGACTTGTTGTATTGAACAAATTCCAAAAACACTGACTGAGATGTACACATATTTCCTCATTTTTCAAACCAAGCAGAGGAGCTTTAAGTTTGAAGGAATTCATGACTCTGATCCACAGTGGAACCGAGGAGATCTCCTAGCTCTTGGGAAATTGGCCTTTGAGCAACTAGAGAGGGGTCATCTGATCTTCTATGAAAAAGACCTGAGAGACTCTGGCATTGATGTCAAAGAAGCAGCAATACAGTGTGGCATCTGCACCCAGATCTTTAAAGAAGAATCAGGACTTCAGCAGAGAAAGGTGTACTGTTTTGTGCATCTGAGCATCCAGGAATATCTTGCTGCTTTGTATGTGCTGTTGATGCTGACAGAGAAAAGGAAAGATGTCCTGTCCAAACCTAAACCTCCAATCAAAGGCATTCAGTTTCTGAAACAAATATGGCGTAGTCCTCCAACATTGGAGGACTGTATGATCATCTTGCAAAAGAGTGCTGTGGACAGAGCTTTGGAGTATGATGATGGACACTTTGATCTTTTCCTGCGTTTTCTTCTTGGTCTGTCTCTGGAGTCCAACCAGAATTTCCTTCATGGTCTACTACAGAGAGAACAAAATCAGATGAGCAATAAGGAAATAATCAGTTACATTAAAGAAAAGATCAGGCAAGTTCCTACATCAGAAAGAGTCATCAACCTCTTCCACTGTCTGAATGAACTCAATGATCACTCCTTAGTGGAGGAGGTGCAGAGATTTCTGAGTGCAGGGACACTTTCTGAATCCAAACTCTCACCTGCCCAGTGGTCAGCTCTAGTGTTTGTGCTGCTGACATCAGAAGAGAAGCTGGATGTGTTTGATTTGAAAAAGTACATCAGGTCTGATGAAGGACTGCTAAGACTTCTACCTGTTGTGGAGGAATCACAAAATGTACTGTGAGTATGGTGACAATGCATCAATGCATTTTTATGTTGTTCCTTTGCCTTTTACTAGGTGATTTTAGTGTACTGATTCTCTCTTTTATCTATGTGTAATTTAGACCTGTTATGCATTTATGTGTTGTTCACATATTGTATGTTTATTATTATTCATTTATAGCCATCCTCAGGGCTTTTTTTTGGGGGGGGGGTAAGCTCTTGCTCTTGCTCTTGCTTTGCAGTGATATACCATTTCTGTTGTGTTTCATTTGCTGCTTTGTAAATTCTAGAACTATTTTTTTAGATACCTCACAAAAGCGTAAACTATGGCGTAAGCCATTCTGAAACAGGCAGAGGCGATTCTAAATGAGCCAAATAGCCGAGACATGACCAATCGTCAAACTTTTAGTGTCAGCCACACTATTGCATCCTAGACAACCCAGAAAAGGGGCTCAAAGTGCAAAATACTCTTTAAGAAATACTCTTTAAAAGACGTTTGTGTAATGTTTTCTCCACCTTCGGCGTCGGGAAATATTTTTATAATATAATGACCGGCAGACAATACATTATCCCAGACATAATTTGAGATGCAACAATAAACTGAACTTCTCACATCATTAATGTAGGTCTGTCAGTGTTATCAAAGTCGTTGTCAGACATTTACTGGTGGATGTTCTCTTCTGAAGGCTCAACAGCTGTAGTCTCACAGAAAGGAGCTGTGCAGCACTATCACATATCTTCTGTAAAGCATCTTCAAAGCTGAAACATCTAGACCTCAGCGACAACAGGATTGGAGATTCTGGGGTCCAAGAACTCTGTAGTGGACTGAAGAAACTAGACTGTGCATTGGAGACACTGAAGTAAGATATTTTACATTGCTTGCACATGTAGGTGTCGTGGAGGATCGGTAACATTGCTGTCTGACAATTGATTGGCACACATTTAATTCTCAAATCTGTCATTGCGATTCTTTGATACTTTGACTAAAAGTGCCAGGGAAATACATTTTCTTCTGATCACTTATGTGAGTTGATTTGTTCAGTTTCTTTCTTTGCTAAAATACTTTGGGGTAAAATATAAGTGCAACTACAGACAGTACAGTTCCTACGGCTCTCCAGAATGCTGCAGGATGTTCCTTTCACTTTGAATGGGCCTGCCTAATGTTTGGAGGTCAGTTATTTCTGTATAAAGATCACTGTGAAAGAATAATGACTGCTGTCAGTAGCAACAGGTTTGTTACCTCAAATTCACATCTTCATAATTATTCTGCGAGCAGAGATTCGCTTATCGCAATGGAACTTCATTGAAAGAATGAAAGAACGAAACTGAAAGAACAAAACTTTGAAGTTTTTCTCTTTTTTCTTTGACAAGTAACCATATAATAAGTGGGAGAGTGAAGCATCCTTCAGGACAAAACAAGATCGCTCCACTGCTGTGTCAGGGTCCTGTCCGTTCTTACTCTGCTATAATGATTGGCGGACAATGCATTATCCCTTACATAGTTGTTGGACTAGAGGTGGAGCAAAGGTGAAATTACCCTGAAAATAGGCCCATAGGTTTAAAAAGCATGGCCTGGACCCAGACGATTCCAATAACTACAACTACTACCAATCAAAATATTCCTGCCCATTGGCAGGTCACTGATACGTCTGGGAAAGTATCAGGTACATTATGTTAACAATAACAGTATGATAACAATATGTTCCCAAATCATTGCTGCATAAACCATCATAAACTGTTTTTTTAAGAAAATGAAGGACATTTTTGTGGGGTGGCAGGTTCTTCGGATAACTACATAATGTCAACAATAGTTTTATATATATTATGTATTGGAAAATTTGCCACCTACAGATTGAAATAGTTTTGTGATACTGTAAATGCACACTGATAAATGTCCACAGCAACAACGGAATTGGAGATACTGGGCTCCAAGAGTTTTGTAGTGGACTAAGGCGGGGCTGTGTAGTGGATACATATCATGCACTTTTATGTGTGGTGGAGCAGTGGTAACATTGTGCATATTGCACACATTTGATTTCCAAACCTGGCATTACAAGTTTCTGAAGTCTTGAAAAAAGTGTCTGAAATCCCTCTCATTTTCACACTGTGGGATCATTTGTGCCTTTAGCACAAAACAGATGTGCAATATCCCAAACACAGAAACAGATGGATCAGTGTTTCTTATACAGTTGTCAGATATCTGACAGCTAAAAAAAAAATGAAAGGAAAGACCAACTTAGACCATCTAAAATACATGATGGTATATTAGGGCCACATACACTGTATTTAAATATATGTGTTTATGGGGTGGTGGTATTATTCTGAGAGAAAAGTCACAAATTTATGAGAAAAAAAATCTGATAATCTCTGATTTTGCGAAGTTGAAATATTGCAAGAAAAGGACGCATATTTCTGAGAAAAAACTAGGGTATTCTGACTTTTTAAAGTCATACAAATTTGAAGAAAGACATCCAAGATATTATCTGACTTCATAAATTTGTACATTTCTGAGAAAAAAACTCGCAAACTTACAACAACAAAAAAAACTCTGAGAAATAGCCAGAGAATGGGCTATGATATTCAAGGGTGCTATTTCATAAATTTAAATCACAACTTGAAAATTCTTTATATTGAGAACTAGCCAGGAGTGTGTTTCTACAAACCATCATTGACTAACAAGGATTGTAATCTTGATTGTTTGAACCGCCATTCACAAATTTTATGTGTCTGGCCAACTTCATATATGAAAAGCTTCCCAAATCATTGCTGCAATAGCATTGCTAAGTCAAAAAATCACAAGATCACAAACTTATGGTTGAAATGTCAATGATAATTTTACAGGTAAGGTTGTAATAAAGTGACACTAGAAGTGGACATTGGAATTTGAGCATTGGAGCATTGGTGAAGTTAAAACTACCCAATCCTACTCCATAGGAACCCGGTACATTCTGTGAAAAAATAATTGCGAGTTCATCACAGGTTGAGTAGGTTAAGCAATCTGGATAGGAAGGCACTTAAACCTAAGTTGCTCTAGGGTAGACTGGCCCTGAGCTAATTGATAGTTGACAAATGTAAGTTGCTCTGGGTAAAAAAAAAAATTATAAAACACATCTGTGTTCAAAGGACTCCCTCCCTTTCTCTCTCTACAGCCTGAGTTCCTGTAGTATTGCAGAGGAAGGATTCAGGTCTCTTGCATCAGCACTGAGATCAAACCCCTCACACATAAGAGAGCTGCAGCTGAGTGGGAATAAAGCAGGAGACTCAGGAGTGAAACATCTTTCTTCTCTTCTGGAGGATCCCAGATGTAAACTGGAGAAATTAGAGTGAGTTTCACAAGACCACATATTGTGAAATGTGTATTTCACACATAAACATGCACACATACACACAAACTCAAACACACACTCACTCACGCACACTTGAACACACATATACACACACACCCGAAATGTTGCCTTTTCGGCAAAATATATGAATGATGAATAATTAATTTTATAAAACACATCTGTGTTCAAATGAATCGAGATCTCTTTCCCCTTCTCTCTCTACAGCCTACACTCACACACACTCACACAAAGAAACATACTTTGTCTCACTCACTCACACACAGATTTACTTCCAAACTACTTGCTATCACAAACACACACACACACACACACGCACATACACTCGCACACAAAATGAGCAATAACCTCTTCAAACTAAATGAGGACAAAACTGAAATGCTTTTTTTTGTTTTAGGGCCTTGTAGGCCCTAAAGAGATGTTGTGATGTGTCCCAAAAACTAGCGGATCTAGGATTCAGCATTAAGGATGAGGTAACAAGTCTAGGTGTGATCCTACAGTTGGACTTAACTTTTAAGTCTTATATAAGGAAAGTTACTCAAACTGCTCTCTTTAATTTAAGAAATATAGCTAAGGTATGGCCTTGTTCATCATAATTGGATGCAGAAAAACTCATACATGCGTTTATCATAAGTCGGCTAGACTATTGCAATATATTGTTTACTGGTCTTGAAAGAAATCTATTGATGAATTGTCAATAAGTCCCTCTCATTTTACATTCCCTCATGTTCCCTTAGGTCCTCCTCAGCAGGTCTACTCTTTGTCCCAAACACCCCTGCAAAATAAAAAATATCTTTTGCTCACTATGTGCTGAAACTGTGGAATACATTTAAAAATATTAGATAAGTGGGGTCAGTTAACATTTTTAAGTCAGCTGAAAATTATTTGCTTCAATTTAGCATATAGCTAGAAGAAATTATGCTTACAGTGTGAAACAGTTTTGATTTTACTTTTAATTATATTCTTAAATTTATGTTTCTATGTATTTAATTATATTATTTTTTTTTATTTATCTTTTTCTGTGTGTGTGTGTGTGTGTGTGTGTGTGTGTACTGTGTATTTGTATTTTGTTCTGGGCACACTAGCATTTCATGTGTATTTGCATGGGGGTGTGTTGTGTGTTGTATGTATGAATGTAGTGGCTTGATTGGTGGGAGTGAAGGACTACTGGGGGTTTGTCTAGTGGGGTTGTGTTTGTCTTAGTCTCATCACTGTTATTTTCCTGTGTTCAGCACTTTGAGCTGCAGTTTGTATGAAAAGTGCTATATGAATTAAGTTGATTATTATATTACTATTATAGGATTATAATGTGATGGATAACAGGAGGCCAACACTGAAACATTGGTCTATGTATGAGTTTTCACAAACAGTATTTGTCTCCCAAAATGACAACTTTATACATAAAGTCAGAATATCAGTGAGTTTTTTTCCCATAAATTTGTGAGTGTATTTTCTTGAAATATTGCTCCCTCCCCCCAAAAATACTTACATACCTGGCCCAAATACCAGTGTAAGATGTTTAAGTAGTTTTTTCCTTGCTCATTTGCTAGTATGAAACATTGAGGATCCTCTTAAACCAGCTAACACCAGTTTTTAACTGGATTTTTCAGCAGAGAGATCATCTGTCTGCCCACATTCAGATATTAAAAGCTTCCCAAATCATTGCTGCAGAAGCATTGCTAAGACAGAAAATCACAAAATCATAAACTGTCATGGAAACAGGGATTGAAATGGCAGGTTTCATTTCAGATATAGTGTTGATGATAATTTTACAGTATTGCTCAAAACTTGTCACCTACAGCTGTAAATAGTGTTACTTTAAATGTCTTCTGATTTCCTTTCTTTAATTTATCATCACTGTAGACTCTCAGACTGCAGTATCACAAAGGAAGGTTATGTTGGTCTGGCCTCAGTCCTGAGGCTAAATCCCAATCATCTAAGAGAGCTGGATCTCAGAGGAAATAATCCAGGGGAATCAGGTGTCAAAGCACTTTTAGATCTTCAGGAGGACCCACTGTGTCAGCTGAAAACTGTGTGGTAAGTATATCTCAAGGAGAAAAGTTGAAATATCTCTTTCAAACAGTTCCAAATTCCTTACATTAACACATTTTATGAAGTGATTTAAAACATCCTTTAAAACAACCAGAGAAGCTAAACTCCTGTTGAGAAAAATGAGCCAAGAGAGCAAGATGCAAAAGAGCACTGCAAAGGGTCGATTATAAGCACATGGTTCCCTACAATTCGATTTGACTTACGATTATAAGCACATGGTTCCCTACAATTCATGATATGTAATATCACCTGCTGGCACAGGAAAAGATGGTGCATCAGGAGAGATTCTAGATACCCTGCCCCAGCACTTTTCTCCTTTCTACCCTCTGATAATTGGCCTAGGACTATCAGAACAGAAACAGTGGGGTTTAGGGACAATTTCTATCCCTTCACCATGAGTATGCTTATCACTCAAAAGATATGTTAACATGCTCAGGTTACTTTTTCCCTCTCTTCTTCTATTTAGATTTATTGATACTAGTTAACATCAAGTGTATAAAGAAGCATTCAAGTAAGAATTTAGATAACATTTAGATGTGACGATACAATTTGAATTTGAGGGTATACAGCTGGCCAAATATACCTCTAATTGGTGAAATATTTGTAATTTAATGCTACAAGTGTCTGTTCTTCCATTCCATTCTTAAAGGCTGAAATTAACTAACTGTTGAGTGTGTCCTGTAAACATCAGTGTGTCTAGTGTGTGATCACATGATCTCATCTCCATCTCTGCAGGTTCCTTAAAAGTGCTGCTGCTGAGGAAGCCTGTGCTGCTGTGACCTCAGCTGTGGGTTCAAACCCCTTACTCATGACTGAGTTGGATCTGAGTGAACTCTTGCCAGGACACATGGGAGTGACTCAGCTGTGTGCTTTACTGGAGGATTCCCACTGCAGACTGCAGAAGCTGAGGTCAGTGAATGATGTTACAGTCATTTTAATTAACAGAGCTGAGGGGAAGGTGTATATTATACTTCACAATATGGCATTTATAAAAGAGCTGACGGACACGTTGAATGAGAGTTCAAAGAAAAGACCAAACCACAGTAGATTTGAAGCAAGGGGAAGTTTTCTTTGAACTTCAGCTCCTGGGATGCAAGTGAAGCGGGGGCGGGTTGGTCACCCCTGGGCACCCCTGTCATAGACAATCTATGGCAACTACACTCTTTCACGTTGGGGTTTGAAGGAAAGCAAAGCCACTTTGTTGAAACCTCAGCTGACTAGGGGCATGTTTGACATTCTTTTTTTACAAAGGACTTTAAATATGTGATTAATTGTGATTAATCGTGATTAACTTAATTACTTTTTTATTGTGATTACTTAGATTATTTTTTATTACTTACTATTAATTGACATACTGTTATTTTCTACTCTCCTATTTCAGAAATATATAAATAACAGTCTTAATAGTCATTACAAAGTTAAACCCATATTTATTCTTTTCTAGAGGGTCCCAACTGTAAAATGGAGAAAGTAATGTGACCAAAAGACTGTAAGAGAAAAGGAGTTGGAGAGCTCTTTGTTATGATGCAGTATTCAGGCTTTATTGTAGTAATGAGCAGTAATGAAACATGTTAAACATACTCCATAGATTACTAGTTCACCTCCTTCACTCTATATATAAATGAATTACATTTCTCATGTAAACACGTCTGATAACCATTTGTTGCATTGTAAAATAATCAAGTTAATCTCTTCCTCTTTGCATGTGATGGTTCTCAAGAATAGACATCACATCACCATGATAACATCACCTTTTGAGGGATTAATCTTTCACTATGAATCTCATATTCTGAGACAAGTATACATAATTTTAATTATATTTCATAATTTCTGTAAACTGGAAAAAATAAAGTGAATATCCTCACTATCTTTATATTTTCACAAATACACACACACAAATACACACACACACACACACACACACACACACCTCATGTAAAAGAATTTATGCTGATACAGGTGAAAAAACTTATCACTCCCCTGTATCATCTTTTTCCATGTGAGACACTCAACAAACTCACATACTTTGACTCACACACACAGATATACTGTACTTCTAAAATATTTGCTTTCACACACGCACGCTTGTTACTTTTTTTTCGCAAAATATTGTGAATTTGACAGAATTCTGTGTTCAAAGCTATTAAGGACCCCCTTCTCTCTGTACAGTCTGAATAACTGCAGTTCGGTTACAAAGCCTTTCAGTGAATCATGAAGCCAGAAAAGAAACAACTAAAAGTACTTACGTGTAATATACATATACAGTAGGAGTTACTATAATATGAGTTATTTCCTCTTAAAAATAATGATCTAATGATGATAAGTATCTATAGGCTACATTTGGTATCAGAGTTCCTTCCATATGGTCAGTGATAGCTGTTCTTCCCCTTAAGACTCATCAGTAACTGTAGGCTCACTGAGAGGAGCTGTGGAGGTCTGTCATCTGTCCTCAGCAAAGCATCTTCAAAGCTTAAAGATCTGGACCTCAGTGACAACAGCATTGGAGATACTGGGGTCCAGGAGCTCTGTACTGGACTGAAGAGCTCAGATTGTACAATGAGATTTCTTTGGTTAGATTGGTTTTACTTACACATAATTAAACTTACTTATACATTAAAAGCACACTAGGCATTTTATGCATATTTTGTCAGAAACTTTATTCTCATTACTGAAATTCAGTGTGACATCAAAATTAATTCCAGCACATGCAAACATCACTTTTTAAAAATATAAATTTGAGAAAAAAATCATGTCATGTTTAAAACTATTTCCCTTTTTCTCTACAGCCTGAATAACTGCAGTATTGGAGAAGAAGGCTACAGGTCTTTTGCATCAGCACTGAGATCAAACCCCTCACACATCAGAGAGCTGCAGCTCAGTGGGAATGAAGTAAGAGACTCAGGAGTGAAACATCTTTCTTCTCTTCTGGAAGATCCCAACTGTAAACTGGAGAAACTAAAGTAAGTATCAATGATGACATGCTGAGCTGCTGTCTGTGGATTTGAAAGTGGCAGATTTCGATCACTTACACACACACGCACACACACAGATTTGACATGTCTTTACTGATTCAGCCTGAATGAGTGCAGCATTGGAGAAGAAGACTTCAGGTCTCTTGCATCAGCACTGAGATCAAACCCTTCACACATCAGAGAGCTGCAGCTGAGTGGGAATAAAGCAGGAGACTCAGGAGTGAAGCATCTTTCTTCTCTTCTGGAGGATCCCAACTGTAAACTAGAGAGACTAGAGTGAGTATCACAAGACCCCACACTGGGCTGATATGAGTGAATCTGACCATGACAGAAAATACTACTAGAGTGAAGATAAGAGTCCAAGCATGCGCACACACACACACGCACACATACACACACACTCACACAGACACACACACACACACGCACACACACACAGAAACACAACATTGACCTTGTTTCATTGTCTAAAAGGAATCAAGGTCTCCTTCACCATCTCTCTCTCCAGCCTGAATAACTGTAGCATTGCAGAGGAAGGCTTCAGTTCTCTTGCATTAGCACTGAGATGAAAAGGGAAGTGGAGGAGGCTGTTGATGGGGAAAGTCCGACGACTCTATGGTTAGGCAAAATACAGAAAATATTTATGAGTATTTTTAGTGTATATTAAAATTCCTCAAAAGATTTAATGAATGAAATGTGGAGTGAAAACAGGCTCCACAGAGGGATTAAATGTGTCTTATCTGAGGGGGCAGACTATCAGCTGGTGTAGACCTATTCCAAGTCACACCACTCATGCAAGTGATTTCTGTGCAGTAATACACATCAAGACACACACACACACACACACACACACACACACACGCCAATTAAACAAACAAAAGTAAAGATGCACTAATTGCAATTTTCTGAGATGATTTTTTTCATGGAGTTAGACCAGCCGATACCGATTTTGGATGATACTGATTTCATTTTTTTCCAACCACAACACACACAAAAATGTATTTTCATGTATTTATTTATTTTCATTTCTCTAATCAAACAATTTAACAAAGAAAACCTGATTTTTGATTACGGAAGACTTGAACAGCCTGTGGTCATTAAGAGTGCAATGAATCCCATAGGTTAGGGTGACCAGACGTCCCCGATTTCCAGGGACAGTCCCCGTTTTTGGAAAACCCACTTTGTCCCTGGTTTTTGAAGCAAAAACATCACTTATTGTAATGATATTGACTGTAGAATTGGGAGTGTCCCGGGTTTTTCAGGAAAATTCAGGGAGATGCCCTTGGTATTCATCTCAGAGGTCTGGTCACCTTACCCTAGGCTTAACCTAGATGCTGGTAAAGTGCATTAGCCTACTTTAGTGCAAACAGTTTGTTCTGTCCAAATATCACAATAGTATATAATTTTTTTCAGAAAGAGCATACAAGTCAAACAACAACTCAAATTTCCTGCTACAGTTCTGTTACTGCAATTTCATTATTTTTGCGGAGCAACAGACAAATAAGATTCTAGATGATGGGAGAAGTCCATCTCCTCATCATAGCCAATCTAAACTGTCCAGCACTAAGGTGCGTCAGCTCTGTTTGGAATCCATCAGTGACATACGGTAAGGTCCGCGTCATGTCTCGCATCATGGCCCCAAACTCAAATCTGACATTAAAATCTGAGACAAGAGACACTAAATAAAGGAACACACATACAAACACAAAATCATGCAAAGCACTGCAAGGCATTACCCCCAGTTAGGCACAAGCCAACATGCACTCAAGAAAGGAAATACAACATGAGTACATAAAGCACTGCACATAACTTAAAGCAGTGGCATGCAGACAATGCAAGCAGGCTCATCAGCAACACACAACACAGGAAAGTAGGAATTGGGCCTCTGAGCCCACGAGACTACTCAGACATACCCACTCCAGATACGGTCACAAGATCAAAAAGATTCAATTCAATTCAGATTCATTTATACAGCACCTTTTACAATAGTATTGTCTCATGGCGCTTTACAGAAAGAGCACCCAAGAGCAACAGGGGCAAGGAAAAATTCCCTCATGTTTAGTTAGTGTAGATAGAAACCGTGGGCAGATCCACGACTCGAGGGGCTAACCCAACTGCCAGGGGTCATGCAGGAAAAGATCACATACTTAGATAATCTTGGTGAATTTCAAAGCTGAAATATATATGTTTTCATCCACACAAACACACACACACACACACACACCCACACACACACACACACACACATACACACGCACACACACACATACACAACACTATTTGAAAACTATTATTCCCCTGCATCATCTTTATTCATATGAGCACACACACAAACACACAAATTTTGTCTCTTTCACTCACACACAGATATGCTTCTAAACTATTTGCGTTCTCTCTTTCACTCACACACAGAGTGCACAATCTGGTGAATTTGACAGATTTTGGTGTGTAAAGGAATCAAAGACTCCTTCCCCTTCTCTCTTTACAGTCTGTATGACTCCTGGCTTTGTGAATGTCATTGTGAATGTGAAATTCTGTAGGTTCCATGATGTCATTGTATTGTATTTCATGCATTCATGCACTGTATCTGCATGCAAACTCATGTGGTATAAAGTGATATTGTACCATGAGCTGGCCCAGCACAACACAGAGCTCAGGCATGTTTGGCATCATGGCAAACACCACATAGGACCATAGAGGTCGTGTGAAGATTAGTGCTTTTTTTTTTCCAACATCACTCTGATGAGTTTTTGTAACTGTCCCAGGAACAGAAGGTACAACTTAAAGTACTGAGACCACAAGCCCTCTGATTTCATATTGATATTCAACTGACTTCAGCTTCTGTGTCAGAGACGTCTCAGAGACCTCAGATTACATTTAATTTGTATTGTCAATGACTAGGGCATCCTGGTTGAACTCTGCTTTGTTGGTGTTGCTGCACTCATGTGGTTGAGAGCCCTGGCTAATTGGCATGTGTTGTATGTGGTGTCCCTGAATACGCTCAGGCATTGCTTCCTACCTGCTGCACACACTAGCCGCACCTCTCTGAACTTTCTGTGCACTTTGTCAGTTTGTCCAGTCTTGAGGTTTACCCTTGTCTCTGGAGATGAGGAGGTCTCCTTGCCTGCTTCTGACAGTAATGTCATACTAGGGATCACAGAAAATGCTCTTGGTGCAGCTGGATCTCAGAAGTTGCAGAGAGCACACCATCATACTAGAATGCTTGAACTGAACTGTAAGTCAGTGGACCTGCTGCGTCATGCTGTTTGGTGTTCAACACAGACCCATGCAGGCTCACATGCAGCTTAGGCTCTCCAACACTGTAGTAACATACATCCTCTTTAGTTCCAAGATCATTCCAAGGTCACAAAATTTAACTCTTAATGATAAGCCTACAGCTTCACAACATATCTGTACAGCAGTTATATCCTCAGACTTTTGTAATTAGCTCATTATAGTTCATATAACATATAACAGCCACTCACAATATACAACAATTTGGGAACACTTTACTTGACAGGTGAGTACATAACACATTCACAGTAGCTGTCACAAATTGCTCAGAAAACATTTATGACAGTTTCATAAGACATGACTCAACATTCACATCCAACATTTTATAAATGTGGCAGATGAATGGTGATAATTTGTGTACCAGTGTGTGTATAGTGAAGGTAAAGCTTGGCTATAGGAGAGTAAAAGTCCAATGGTGATGGTGCAAAACTGAAGAGTAGAAGTCCAGCACCAAAAACTGCCTGACAAAGAAAGATACAAAAACAGATACCAAGACCAAACAACAAAGTAACACAAAGTTACACAAATTTTGACGTTGAAACACAAAGTGTGCAATTCTAGACATTTCCAACACACACAGTAGAATTAAAAACAAAGATTGCAAGCAAAGTTGTGCAATAGGGCTAATATAGCCAGTAAAAACAGAAAGACGGTCAAGTCACAGTCTAGGTGTAGATTATATGATGTGGTGAAGGCAGAGAAGGACAGACAAGGACACTGTAAAGCTAGATGTCATGCTCTTTCACACACACACACACACACACACACACACACACACACACACACACACACACTTGCAGCATGTAAAACACATATTTCACAGTCATTTTTCAAAGTCTAAAAGCATTAACTTCTAACACTTGAACATTATGTATTTATACTCTCATGTTCCAGGAATGTTTAAATAACAGTCTTATAGTTGTTATAGTTACATTCATCCTCACATTCACTAGATGGCTGCAAAAGCACAAAATGTAACTCACAGGTGGGCCTGCTGCTTCACACCCTGTCTGTACAACCACCATATCCAAAAACTGTAGTTCATAAAATTTCTACAATAATTAATGACAAATGTTTTAGTCTAATGTTGCCAAAACATTATTCTAGATAACACACTCTTGTAATAAAGAGTATTTCCATTATATATTCCCACCTGACAGCAACTGCACTTTGCACTCTTCTGCAAAGTGTTTGTGAGGGTTTTATTACACACTGATGTGCCTATGTCTGGTTTGCAACAAATTGTGAAGTTGGAAATCACATTTTGCTTCAAAATCAATAAAGACTATATTTCCTTTTTGTTTCACAGCTTGGCAAACTGCAGTATAACAGAGGAAGGCTTCAGGTCTTTATCAGCAGCAATGAGATCAAACCCGTCACACCTGAGATGGCTGAATCTGCACGGGAATAAAGTAGGAGACTCAGAAATGAAGTATATTTGTTCTCTCCTAGTGGATCCCAACTGTAAACTAGAGACCCTACAGTAAGTATTACAAGACCAACTACTGAGTTTATGTGAGTGAATTTGTTTGACAGTGACGGTGAATTGCCCTGCTCATTCACACAGACACATATGTGTGCATGACATGCAGCATGCAATGTTAGACACACTTATACTTCACATTCATTTTCTAACACAAAAATCATTAGCCCTTTAGCACTGGCATTGTTTATTCTCACCTACATTTTTCCTACTGGTTGGGTGTTGAAGTGAGACACCCTTCAGTTACAAGTTTGATTCCAAAAAATAACAGCTAAATAACAGAGACTTTTTGATCTCTGTTTGTTGAATCTGCCTCAGGGAAGTGGGAGATGATAAATAGATAGGTAGACAGACAGACAGACAGACAGACAGACAGACAGACAGACAGACAGACAGACAGACAGACAGACAGACAGACAGACAGACAGACAGACAGACAGACACCTTATTTATCCAGAGGAAAATGAAGGTGTCCAGTAGCTTATACACTCACAGACACACAGACTCAGAACGCTCACAGAAGACAACTGTACAGTGATAACAGATACCAGTGTGTGCATAGTGAAGGTAAAGCTTAGCTAGAGGAGAGGAAAAGTATCCAATGGTGATGGTGCAAAAATGAAGAGTGCAAAGGAAGTCCAGCACCAAAAAACTGTCTGACAAAGACAGATACAAAAACAGATACCAAGACCAACAACAAAGTAACACAAATAGGAATTAAAGTGTGCAATTCTAGACATTTCCAACACACACAGTAGAATTAAAAATAAAGATTGCAAACAAAGTTGTGCAATAGGGCTAATGTAGACAGTAAAAACAGAAAGACACTGCAGAACACACTCTTCTGTAAAGCGTTTGTGAGGGTTTTATTACACACTACTATGCCTATGTCTAATTTGCAAAAAAAATTGTGAATTTGGAAATCACATTTTGTCTGAAAATAAAGAAAGACTATATTTCCTTTTCTTTTCACAGTCTGGCAAACTGCAGTATAACAGAGGAAGGCTTCAGGTCTTTATCAGCAGCACTGAGATCAAACCCGTCACACCTGAGATGGCTGAATCAGAATGCAGGGGAATAAAGTAGGAGAAATGAAGCATATTTGTTCTCTCCTAGTGGATCCCAACTGTAAACTAGAGACCCTACAGTAAGTATTACAAAACCAACCACTGAGGTTCTGTGAGTGAATTTGATTAACAGTGATGGTGAATTGCCCTGCTCATTCACACATAGACACATATGTGTGCATGACCTGCAACATGCAATGTTAGACACACTTTTGCTTCACAGTCATTTTCTAACACAAAAATCATTAGCCCTTTAGCACTGGCATTATTCTTTCTCTCCCATTATACTCACTCACACACACACAAACAAACAAACACACACACACACACACACACACACAAAACAATTTCTTTTTTGCAAAATGTAGTGAATGTCACAAAACAGGTCACTGTGTTTAAAGGAGTCAATGACTCCTTCCCCTTCTCTCTCTCCAGCCACACACACATTTGATTTGTAGACGGACTGACACTGATACAGGTTATGGCAAAGCAGTAAGGAAGAGGGAAGGGGAGGAGCCTGTTGAGGAGGAAAGTCCAACAATTCTACTGTTGGCAAAATACAAAAAATAATTGATTAATATTTTTAGCGGATATTAATTAAAATTCCTCATTGTGGGAATGTGGAGTAGAAACAGGCTCCACAGAGGGATTAAATGTGGCTTATCTGAGGGGGCAGACTATCAGCTGGTGTAGACCTATTCCAACTCACATCCTTCGCACAAGCAAGTGATTTCTGTGAAGTAATACACAAGTCACACACACACACACACACACACACACACACACACACACAAAAAAAAACACTCTTGATAGCACAGCACCAATATCTACAGTACACACATTTTTTTCTTATTTTCATTTCTCTAATCAAAATTTTAACATAGTAAACCAAACTTTCAATTATGATAAACTTGAACAGCCTCTGGTCATTAAGAGTGCAATGAGTCCCCTAGGGTAGGGTGACCAGACGTCCTTGATTTCCAGGGTCAGTCCCCATTTACTTCAGACATACCCACTCCGGATGCGGTGGTGATGAGGTCAGGAATCCTCACTGAACTAGCAGGGAGACAATTACAGCACAACGAGAGTAGTAGAGGAAGGGGAGTTGATGAATCCTCTGGTAGCCAGGAAGAGGAATATTAGGGGACTTATGGACTTAGTGGAGCTGAAGGCTGCAGTTACGAGGCACATAATAACAGGATCATCTGCATCAACAGGAGGGGAGGGGGCACAAACACAGACACAGACACCACCGTCGATCCTGTTCATTCAGTTAGCGCTTTTATTGCTTTTCTGTCATCATCTTTATCCATATAAATGATGAAGGACCCATCCCCCACCACCTCACTGGACAGAGACTGCATCACAGGTACTGGTGAGCACTATGCAGCATTAACCCTCGTAAGGCACCAGGACCGGATGGCATTCCCGCGCGGACTCTAAAATACTGCACAGACCAACTGAGTGCAGTCTTTACGAGCCTGTTCAACATCTACCTGAAACAAGCCGCAGTCCCCACCTGCCTGAAAACCAGCACCATTGTTCCTGTCCCCAAGCAGGCAGCCTTCAAGTCTCTGAACGACTATCGTCCAGTGGCACTCACGCCCATTGTAATGAAGTGTTTTGAACGATTGGTGCTGGCGCATATGAAAACTCACACCCCCCCGTCCCTGGACCCACACCAATTTGCATGCAGGGCTAACAGGTCAACGGAGGATGGCATCTCCTTAGCCCTTCACACTGCCCGTTCACACTTGGAGGAACCAAACAGCTATGTGCTGTTCCTTGACTTAAGCTCTGCTTTTAACACCCCCCCCCCAAGCTGGCCATTAAGCTGGCCATTAAGCTGAACAATCTTGGTCTCAGCTCACAACTAGATACTGGACTTCCTTAGCAACAGATCTCAGTCTTTGCACATGGGCAAACTCTGCTCCAGATCCATCACCCTGAACATGGGCGCACCACAGCATGCATGCTCAGCCCTCTCCTATACTCCCTCTTCACACACGACTGTGTTCCAAAGCACAGTACCAACACAATTGTGAAATTTGCTGACAACACCACTGTGATTGGTCTGATCTCAGACAACAATGAGACGGCCTGCAGGGGAGGAGGTGGAGCACCTGGCACACTGAAAACAAAGACAACAGCTTGGCCTTGAACTCCAAGAAGACGAAGGAGGTGATCTTGCACTTCAGACGACAGCGCCAGGGCGACCACCTACCCATCAGCATCGGAGGGGGAGACAGTGGAGGTGGTACAGAGCTTCAGGTTCTTGGGAGTGCACATCAGTCATGACCTGTCATGGGCCTCCAACACTTCTGCAGTGGCCAAAAAGGGCGCACAGAGGCTACACTTCCTGAGGATCCTGAAGAAGGCTCAGCTACCGCAAAAACTGCTTGTCAACTTCTACCAGTGCACCACTGCCTTGAGCATTTTCTGAATGTGCAGTAAGACTCTGGACTGTGCAAAAATTTTGCACCTTATTTATTACCCATCATAGCCTTATTTGTATATATCAACCATATTTGTATATATTGTTTAGTAGTTTGTATATGTTGCTGTTCCTATACTGCTTCTCTGTGCATCTGTGGGCTGTTCTGAATGACATCTCACTATACTTTGTATTGTGACAATAAAACACTTCTACTTCTACTTCTACACTCATGCAGAAACACACACACTTTGTCACTCACTCACTCATGGAGAGATAGACTTCAAAGTATGTGTTCTCTTTCTCTCTCTCTCTCTCTCTCTCTCTCTCTCTCTCTCAGAATTCTGTGTTCAAAGGTATTAAGGACTCTACTACTTGCTTTCATACATACACACACACACACACACACACACACACAATTCCAACTATAAATTTGAGAAACGAGAGGGAGGATCACAAGATCACATACTGAGAAACTCTTAGTGAATTTTGAAATGTGTATGTTTTTACACGTCTACATCTATATCCACACACACACACACACACACATACACACACATTTGAAAACTGAAATTTTTTCCCTGCATCATCTTTTTTAATGTGAGCACACACACACAAACACACAGATTTTCTCTCAATCACTCATACACAGAAATACTTCTGAACAATTTGCTTTCTGTCTTTCACTCACACACAGTGTTTTTTAGCAAAATATAGTGAATTTGACAGAATTTGGTGTTGAAAGGAATCGAAGACTCCTTCCCCTTCGCTCTCAGCTCAGGCATGTTTGGCATCATGGCAAATACCACATAGGACCATAAGGGTTGTGTGAAGCTTAGCGCTTTCATTTTTCACCGTCACGTTGATGAGTTTCTGTAACCATCTTATGATCAGAAGGTACAACTCAAACTACTTAGACCACAAGCTCTCTGATTTCATATTGATATTCAACTGGCTTCAGTTTCTGTGTCAGAGACGTCCCAGAGACCCCAGATAGATTTAATTTGTATTGTCAATGACTACGGAATCCTGGTTGAACTCTACTTTCTTGGTGTTGCTGCACTCGTGGTTGAGAGCCCTGGTTAATTGACATGTGCTGTATGTGGTGTCCCTTGGACCAGATTACACTCAGTCATTGCTCTGTGTGCCTTTGGTGTGCCCACACTGTGAGGCTCTCAGTGACTCTGGGCTCCAGGCCAGTGGATGAGACACAAGACTCACCAGTCCTCCCTGCAGCACACACAAGCTGCATCTCTCTGAACTTTCTGTGCACTTTAGTTCAGTTTGTCCAGCTTAGGCTCTCCTAGTAACATGCATCTTCTTTAGTTCCAAGATCATTCCAAGGTCCATAACACATTCACATTCACATTCATTAATTGCTCACAAAACATTCATGACAGTTTCATAAGACATGACTCAACATTCACACCCAGCATTTTATAAATGTGGAAGACAGAATGGTGATAACTTATCAAAATAAAAGTCCAACAGTCTCAAAGCAGCGATGTTAGAAACACTTATACTCCACAGTCATTTTCTGACACAAAAAGCATTAGTCCTTTAGCACTGGCATTATTTATTCTCTCCCATTTCAGAAATATAGATGTGGTCTATTTTCATATCTGTAAAGCACCACGAGACAATTGTATTGTTAAATGGCGCTGTATAATATTGAGTCATGTCTTATTAAATGTCATGAATGCTTTGTGAGCAATTTATGACAGCTGCTATGAATGTGTTATGTACTCAAGTAAAGTGTTACCATTTATTTTAATGTTGGCAGAAACAGAGTGTACATAACACCCTTTTTGGAATGGAAAGTATTTTCAGTATACAATCCCATCTGACTGTAACTTGATTCTGCAGAGCACACTCTGCTGCAAGTATTTGTAATGTGGTCATATGTGGTCATATTACATACTGCTATGGGCCAAAATGTTGTCTGAATGTAAAGAAAGACTATTTATAGCTGTGAAAAGAAAAGTAAATTTTCAGTTTCAGAAATACAGATGTGGTCTATTTTTATATCTCATGTCCAACATGCACAGACAGAACTTACTGTAGAAACTGCTCCCTTCCTAGTCCTCATGTGTGTCCCTGTGGTGATCGAATAAACTAATTCCTTTCTTTCTCTCTACAGCCTGTCATGCTGCAGTATCACAGAAGAAGGCTTCAGATCTTTAGCAGCAGCACTGAGATCACATCCATCAAGTCTCAGAGACCTTTGGCTGTGGGGTAATAAACCTGGACCCTTAACACTGGAGCTCTTCTCTGAACTTAAGAAACATCCAAACTGTAAACATGTCCAAATACATGGACTCAAATGATTCCATTCACATTTTATTCCACATGGGCAGGAAATATCTCCAGACAAATAATCAATTAAAAATGTTTTTTGTTTGGTGTTTTGTCTATGATAATCAGAACAATGTGACCTGTTTACGCAGTACTGTTGATACTTTGTGAAGAATTGTTGTTATTCTTATTTCTGTGTGAGGAGGGATATGTGTCCCCAAATAATTTTATTTTCACATATAAATGTTCAACAAAATCTTTGTAAATAGTGATGTATGATACCACACAGATATCTATCTATAAATGAAAGGATGATCTGTTATCTATTTGTTTTATCTTCACACACTTCTCAGAGTTGTTGTTAAGGGCACAGGCAGGTGTGGTTACAGTCTACTCTTTGGCTAAGAAATGTAAAAGGTAACATTACACACACACATACTAAGCATACAGTTTAATGAAAAAATATTGCATTGAAAAAAGCAGGTGTTACTCAACTTTGGAATTTTCCTTTATACCATTAATTTTTGAGTTTTAAAAAGGATAGTTTTAAGTTACTTGCGATTTTCCAGGATTAATTTAAGTTTGAAAGTTAGTTGAAGCAGCGTCTGCTGCATTGGCTTGTCAAGGCGATAGGCCTGGCATATGATGCGTCTGGCGTACATCCACCTGAATGGCTGAGAGCCCACTCCACAAGGAGCATCTCTGCGCCGTGGGCCGTATGGAAAGGCGTCTCTGTGCAGGACGTTTGTCAGTCGGCCAGCTGGGCCAGCGATAACACCTGCAGCTTGGGCATCATTAACACACCTGTGACCCACTCCGTCCTGTCTGCAGATGTGAGCTTTGTTTCCAATCCTGTGGTGTGGAGGCTGTATGTGCGCCTCTGGTTTGCTATACCCACTCACTATGTGTCTGATGTGATATTGAATCTCATGTGCATGTCTGTTGCTTGCTGTGCCTTCACTCACCATGTCTAGTCTGGCGTGGCGTGACCATCATGCGCACACCTCATTGCACAAGGTTGTGATGTTATGTGCGTGCCTAAGGCTCGCCCTGCCCAACTGTTCGAGTCTGATACCGAGAGGGCTGGCATGAGTGCTGACTGCGTGGCGACGTTCACTCAGTTCTGTCTGTTTGTGGGACGTGCAACACCGTATGCAGAGGCTGTGTTATATGCATGTTCCCAACAGATGGCATGGAAGTGCTTCGACTGATAGAGAACGTTAGGTTATTGTGAAATAACCTCAGTTCTCTGAAGGTGAACACAAAATGCATCTACTTTCCGTCCGTACACTGCAGCTACTATGCTTCAAGTGTGAAAGAGGAAGATGTGCATGCACCTGTGTTTTATAGCCTATGGGCTGAGATCAGCGTATGCACACCTAATGCCTGACTATGGCAAGCTTGGTGGTAAATGGTTCAGCGGAATTGGATTTGACAAGGTGATATCCCAACAGGTGGCACCTTGTATTCTCCTTGAAAGAACCGAGGTTATTTCATCATAACCTAACGTTACTTTTTCATATATTGCCAAAAGTGGAAGTTAAAACCTATTGCAGGATGGAGTGAATGAAAATCTCACCTAAACATTTTCTGTTATCTTCACTTTCAGTTATGCTTGGCTTGAAATAGAATGAATGATATCTGAGGGATCCACAGATATGTTTTTGTCACACCAGCCCTCCCGTAAGAATGGAGGAAATAGCAGCCAAAACAACCAGCTCAAAAATTGGAAAGAAGAACCGTCCCCCTTCAAGGTAACAATAAAATTCTGTGATGTGATTCGTGTTAAAAGTGCAAAAGGAATGTGTACAAACTTGTCACAACACAAGCCTTGATATGGAGCTTTGCTGGAAAGGGCTCAAGGGTAAAAAAGATTGAAAAGTCCATCATATAACTCAATTAAAATGTTAGGTGAGACGGTTGTCCTTTTACACTGTATGTAGGTCCACATGCCATGTTCTTAGTTTTGACTTGCAAGATTTCTAACAGGTATTCTTCTTCATCTCAGTCCACATACATTTACACAAGCTGGGCTACCACTTTGTTTTACCTGGGGTCACTGCACAGCTCTCCATTGCAGTTGTTGAGGGGCAAATCTGCTCTAAGTACTCATGACAGACCAAAAAGTCCTGATATTAAGATCACAGATAATACAGGTACAGACAAGCAAAATAATGCCAATCTCAACTGTTTTGATTGATGGTGATATGGATTTGTAAAATGGCATACGTGTTCATTCTTCGCTAAAATAATCACCTCTGAGGATTCAATTCAATTCCATTCTATTTATACAGCACCTTTTACAACACTATTGTCTCCTGGCATTTTACAGTAAGAAACACCCAAGAGCAAAATCATGTCAGCACTGCTGGTGTGAATTCCAAAGGAGGAGGAGGTCCCAAAGTGTACATAGATGTACAACTCATAAGGCTTGAGTGTCGTGAGATGTGAGAGCCACTTGATAATGGTACAAAAGTGTAAATGGTCAGTTTTGAACAGACCCCAGAGAACAGCGCCTTGAGTTTGAGTTTGCCACAGTAGTGACCTCAAGTTTGTGTCCTCAGCTTTTATATGGCAAAATTTCATGACAGTAGGATGTACGAACACTCAGACATTTCAAAAAGGATATCCTGAATTGTAATTGGAACTTTTGAAAATTTTAATTGAAAGTCCTAACTTTATCTTTTTAAGGTTTTTACATGTATGTGTGTTTTTCCAAAATTGCATATCAGGCTACAAATCTGTTATGTTCATTCATTAACTAACTTGGCCTCATTAAACCAACTCAGCAACACACACACTGATGATACCACACATTAAACCAACTCAGCAACACACACACTGATGATACCACACATTAAACCAACTCAGCAACACACACACTGATGATACCACACATGCTTTCTAGCTTGATGTTTGAGGTTATATCTAAATATTTAAATTAATTGTGCTTTTCAACAAACTGACAAAGTGACACCAAGCCTGTTCATGATCATACACACTGTCCCCCCACACATGCCAGGCTTTCTTTTCCAATAGGCTGCACCTTTCACACTTTACTGTAATGACACACAACTGATTTCTTCCTTTGTCCTTTGTCATGCGTGCGTGTATATGTATGTTGTGTATAAGCTACTGGACATTTTTTTTTTCTTTACCCAGGGGGTGGGTATTGTAAAATGTATTTGATTGTTCATTGGTTGTGTACTTTCTAATTTTCTATAATTAAGCAGGAGACTCAGGAGTCAAATCTCTCTTCTCTTCTCGAGGATCCAAACTGTAAACTGGAGAAACTAGAGTGAGTCTCACAATATTGATTACTATTGATATTAGTTTATTAGCCTCTTTGTGTTGTCACTGTAAAGCATGTCTAATATGAAATATCAAATAGGCTACATGTAAAATATATTTGAATATATTGTCAACATATATTTGCTAAATAATTATTTTGTCATTTTCAAATTACCATATTTAAAAATTCTTCTTTGTATTTAAAATGTTTTCTTGTTTTTAATGTATTATTTGGTTTTTTATTACATTTTTATTTTTTATCTAATTGCCTGGTGTCTATGAGGGGTGCGATATAAATAAACTGGCATTGCCTTATACAAGTGTTGCATGATGGGAAATTATGAGTGAGAAAGGTATTGATGACTACGCCACCGAGGGTGCGTTATTCCCTAGGAAAGAATGATTTGCTAACCCTTACAGATCCATGAAGGCACACCAGTCTGTTAGCTCAAATTAGCACGAGACATGGCTACATCACTTAGTGAGATTTATATTGACACAACATAAAATACATAAACAAACACACACACACACACACGCACGCACATGCACACATACACACACACACACACACACACACAGGAGATGAGACAGGACAGAGCAGAGGCTCACCACTGGAGGGAGTCAACTAGCTCAGGTAATAAGCATCTAAAAAGTCACCAGACCCACATGCTTGATCTCTCCCACACACACACAGCAAAAATGGTTTGAACCAGTGGAGAAGCAGGAACTGCACAGGAAAAGTGATCCCACCACCATGAGAACCACTGGCAGTCAGGGACAAGAAAGGGTGTGTCTTAGAGAAACCAGGCTGCCCTCATGATTGGCTGTCAGCTGACTAGGGCTGATTGGTAATTAGGTAGATGAAGCCTAAACAAGGAGCTGAATGTGGTCCCTTCATCCTGCCACAAAAGGAATCTGACTTCATACCGTTCATTCACATCAAAATGTGACACACAGATGTGCAAATATGATGATATATTTCCAAAAGAAGCCCATAAATATGCTTTATATAGAAGAGACTCTGTACCCTACTGCATTAAATATAATAGGAGTGTAAGAAGCAACACTGAAATATGTTTGCCATTTTGAACTACTCCAAATAGACTAAATCACATTACACATTACAATAAAAGGATCTAAAAACATCATCATATATTCTCCATTAACAATTAGAAGAACACATAAGTAGCCTAAATCATCGCTGTTGCAGCAATGAATCGCTTATTGAATCGGTGGTTATTTTAGTTTAGTGACCCCTAACCTGTAATGCAGGCTCTGAGTAAACAAAACCCATGTAAATAAAAAGGGAGAACAGAACTACCACAATGGAGCCATCTGATAACACTCTTGGAAATTTACATTTTAGAAGTTAAAACGATGTGCAACTACATTTATAATTAGTTGCAACTGTTGTTACATTCCAGACATCTCATGTGCACCATGCATCACTGTGGGTTAAACTAAAGACTGACTTTTCCCCCCTTTGGCATTTGCTTATCCTTATATAATATAGTGATTCAACAGGATATTCCACATTCCATTGGTGCCTGTAAATGATATGCTGCCCTACCTGTTACAGGTGGTGTAAAGGGGGAGGGTTCAAAGAAAATGAAAGAAAATTAATGTGGCCATTTTGTGGAATATTCAGGGGTAATCGTTTTATGTAGTCTAGCTGTAAACCTCAAGTAGGCCTAAGCCTGCGTAGCCAGTGTCAGTTTGCGGAATATTGACTTTGATAACGAAAGGGGCTTGCTAAATGAGCAGGTTACTGGCCAGCCGTGTTTAGACAACTGGATCGAGTTGCTTCTTCGAAATGACGGAAACAACAAACCACGAAAGGTGAGGGGATTTTTTTCACACTTCATGCCAATGCAGCCTAACATAAACGAACAAGTTGCTGAATTAATATATAGGCTACAGCAAGCGAGCAATGTCTATGATTGTCTTATAATCTAAAGCAGGGTGGTAAAGGTGATAATGAAATCAGCCAAAATGAAGGCCCTTGAAAGGTAGAAAAAGGTAACAAATGCAATTTGATTTGGTAGTAAATTTATCACCAACACCAACTCAAATATTATGACTTTCCCGTTTGTGCGAAATATGTGGGTCTAAACATGTGGGTTTTGAAAAAATATATAATATTTCTGCGAGCAGGACCTGAGTCGGAGTCAGCGTGACGCTGACGGCATTGCTGGAGGGGTATACTGTAGTGGAATCAGTATAAAAAAGTTACAGTGTCCTTTTGAGGCAACTTTGTTAAACTGATCATCGGTAGTTTTCATACTTTCATACATTATTGAAGTCCATACACTGGAAGCACGAAACGTGTAGTTCATCTGGTATGGCTAGTGGCAACCAGTCGAGCGCGCAAGGAGGCCAAACTGGAGCGCACCTCCGTGTGTCAGAGCTGCTCAAGAATTGGACGGAGCTATTCGTTTTCCCATGCATATAATGCAATTTAGCCAATCTTATTTTGTTACATTTTTAATCAAAATGCCACAACGTTTCACAAATGATCAATCATGAGCACCGACGTTCTGACTCAACGGCATTTTCAGTAGCCTGATTACTTACTATTTTATTGTAAATGGTTGGCGAACATTAGATAAGTAGTCAATGCGCAACTTTAAAGCAAAACGCCACGAGATTTCGCAGAGAGGCACCTTTTGATTAAAATCCCTCTGAGCTTCAATTAAAATGACTCTTATTTGCCCCCCCCCCCCCTCTCCGTTTAACAAGTGTGATAATGTAAGCTATGAGTGAATTCATTCTTGAGACAGTGACGTGTCATTGGAGTAGAAAATGCGCAAATGACAAGCCTTTTAAACATTTAGCGCAACAGTTATCATGAGTGGACATCCATCAGTCCTTTCTAGTCAAAACCTCTCAGCAAGCAGAAGGGAGACTGTGTAGTAATGGCGGTTTATAATTTTAATTTATAGAGGCCAAGAAAATGTTTTAATGAAATCTCTGAGATGACAAGCATGGTGTAGTTGATGAAGATGGTTCAGCCACTGGCCATTTTTCTCAGTATATTTAGGGAGTGATTTTCTTTCATCACAGAAGCTCAGTGTGATTATGTGAATGGCCTAGACATACACTCCCAACAAAGTCTACATACCATCTTTGTTATGTCGGTAACCCTTTGGATTAGGGTACACATATTCTCCATTAACTAGCATCTTATTAACATGTAGATTAGTAACGTGCTAGTCATTAGTTAATCATTAGTAATCACTCATTAATACCTTGTTGTACATGACCTTATTCTACCCATAATAGAGCATTAACTAAGAATTTCTCCAATATAAACTCCTAATTACTGTTTATTCATAGTTAGTAAGTTAGACTTACATATGAATTATGATTTTGGGTTCAGGGAAAATGAAAGTAAACTGATATGGCCATCTTTAGGAAGGTGAAATCTTTATTAAATGTGTAATATGTAAAACTTTTAAACCTTGAGTAGGTCTTTTGGCATTAGTCCAACATGTTGCAGATTATTAACTTTGACAATGGCTTAACCTACAAACTGAACAAGCTATTTACCTTATAAGAAAAATGGGTTGAAAAGAATCCTTGATAAAACTCACGCACAACACTGAAGGATGAGTTATTTTTTTTGTATTTTTTTTTTTAAGTAGGCCTACTTCATTTGAAACGCTCATTTCAATAAAACCTCATCTGTTCAGTGTGCATAGCCTACATACATTAGTAGGCTACATGGTTTGTCTTTGAACTCTGTAGGCCTATGCTTTTTCATTGATGATTTCTCTGACACAATTTACATTTACATTTATGCATTTAGCAGATGCTTTTATTCAAAGCGGCTCACATTTTTTGTCAACTATGAATTGCCAGTCTTCCCTAGAGCAACTTAGAGTTAAGTGCCTTGCTCAAGGGCACAACAGTCGCAGCTGGGATTCGAACCCACAACTTTTCAGGCTACTTGCACACTAGCCAGGTTCTCTACGCTACCACCGCCCCTCACAACTAAGAAATAGGCCACATTGTTTCAATATAATGTGAAGTGAACTCGGAGGAGAATCAGGTTCTGCGTACCTAGTGAATATGCAAACCTTTTTGCACTTTTCGCAATTTCTTTGGTAGGCTACCATTTGATCTAGGTTTTTATCAAGTATAAAACACAGGCTTATAACATCAATTAAGCTTTGTAACTTTATGTGTTTAGAGACCCAATGCTAGAGGTGTGCCATTATGTTCTCTCATAGGCAGCCGCGAGAGAAGTTACAGAAAAACTGGACTAGAGTGCTTTGGGAAAGTGAAACTTTCTCTTCAGAAACAGAAACGCTTTGCCCCTAAAACCAAAACAACAGCAACACTTAGCCTACTTGACATTCTGCAGACAGAAACCTCTTCAAATGCTAATTGCTGTTAGTGCCTGCAAATGAACATTTGTTAAATATAAACAGCATAAAATGTTGTGCCACAAAATCTATTGTTGTAGGCTAGTTGTAGGCCTGTGTGACAGTTATGTGTAAGTGGTGCACCAAGTGGGACTGGAAATCTGGATAGACTAATCTCACGAGAATTATATTGTATTTTTCACCGTGTTGTGGCCGTTTTTATTGTTCTTTGTGTGTCTATTAGATGCCTTCATCTCATTCACAATAAACAAAGTAGGTCGGGTATCTATTTACATACAGCATCTACCATTAAATTCTTTTTTTAAATAATAGAAGTACAGGACAGATAATAGTATAGAGTGTGACATTGGTATTTTCTCTTGTTCATCCAGACTATTTTGATTATTATTTTTTTGTTATTCTTTAAAGTGAATCCTGATGACTAATCACTCACATTCCACTGGGTGTTCATGAAAAGTGACGATGGACAAACAAGTCAATAACAAACAGGGTGACAGTCCAGAGGGGCAGAGGTAGGATAACTGTGCACTTATAGGTTCTTCAACTGTGTTACACATACAGTACTTTAAACCACAGCCTCAGGTTCTGGGATTCAGCAGTGAGGATCATGTCATGATATTTAATCTGGACAGCATGTAATCCTCATGATTACTATGGCTAAATGGCCATGCAGAGTTAAATTAAAGAGTAGGTTCGGTTTTTTACACTGAAAGCCTTGTTTTCTAATCGTTTATGATGAAATGCAATGGTTAAGATTGAAATTTTGTTTTGATTGCCTCTGTTCTGAATTTTCAGTTGTTGCAGTAGCACCCCCCGCCCCCACCCCCCCACCTACAGAATAGCTGCATAGATGCACTGCTGCAGTTTTTTCTAAAACACATTAAACTTTAATTTGTAAAGACATGAAACTCACCAATTGGTCAGTAATGTTCACTGATATGTTGATATGCAACAACCGGAAATTCTCGGAACAGAGGCGTTCGTCAAAGTTTTTTAACTTAACAATCACATTTCATCATAAACGATCAGAAAACAAGCCTTTACATGTAAAAAAAAAAAAAATTGTCCTTTGAAGGAGAAATCTGGTGTGAATTAGTCAATAGCCCTGTTGTTCAAAGTCACTGAATGTTGTCTGCAGGGAAAAGAACCAGAAAATTTGATGCAACATATGCCAAATAACAAAGCAATAACTAATGTTAGCTGAATGGGGTATGGCAAAATGAAAATGAAAGTAAGTTGCTGTGCCCCTTTCACTTAGTGGTAGTTGCCTGTTCACTATTCGGTCTATGTTGAAATTTTCTTGTTCTTTTTCTTAATGACAGCACTTGGTGACCTCGAACAACAGGGCTATGGATTGATTCACACCAGATTTGGTGGTCAACAAATAGTTCAGGTCATCAGATTCAGACACCTTGCTATGAATTTCCTTTACCTTGAACATATTCAGTCAAAGCAAGGAAAATAAACTCAAATTGAGATGTCATATCACAGTGCTCATATCATGCTTGGAGCGCACAACATTCTCAAACCACATAATTGCACAATGTTCTCAAACCCCAAAAATAAATGGGTGCTTTTTTATACCACAGCCCACTCCAGAATGTGAGACCTCCATCGCCTGTGCCCACATGCATGTCCATGAAGAGTGACAAGTCACAAGATCGCGGCATCTCATTTCAGTGTTCAGGTGGCAATGACAGATCAAGGCAAGTCACTAAAAGAGAGAAACAATGTTTAAAAATCTGTAACACCTTACTGTATGTAGATTTAAGCAAGGAATTCTTGCAAATATTTTTGTTGTGAATGTAATGAATAAAAAATATATGGAGTGAAAAGCAAAGGGTTCTTGTAGACCTTTGGTTGTCAACAAATAATCTGATTTGTGGCAAGTCATAGGTAACAGATTCAGACACCTTGCTATGAATTTCCTTTGCAGAATATTCAGTCAAGTCAAGAAAAGTAAACTCTGTGAGATGTCATATCCTAGAATCATATCGGAGTGTTCATATCATTGCTTGGAAATGCACAACATTCTCAAAACCCAGAAATGTGCAACATTCTCAAACCCCCAAAATACTTTTTTTTTTTTATGTACCACAGCCCTCTCCAGAATATGAGACCTCCATCACCTGTGCCTACATGCCTTTCCATGAAGAGTGACAAGTCACAAGATCGTGGCATCTCATTCCAGTGTTCAGATGCCAATGATGGATTAAGGCAAGTTGCTAAAAGAGAGAAACGGTGGTTAAAAAGCTGTAACGCTGTAAAAGGTGTCAGCAAGGGATTGTTGCACATATATTTACAGTATGGTAACATTATCCTTACATTTAACACATGTTGTTGCCTAAAACCCAAGTGTTTTATATTAACCCAAGTGTTTTATATTAACCCATGTGTTTTATATTAACCCATGTGTTTTATATAAAAAGTATTTTATATTAGTTACTTTGGAAGTAAATGTGCACAACAAATGAATTTTACTTACTTAGCGTCATGAATAACAGTGGAAAAATATTTTCACTTTTTTTTGCTTTGTTGAATGAGGTGTTGCATGTCAATAGAGCTGTCATGAATATGAAACATGGTTGTGCCCTCCTTCACATGTAAATCTTACACTAAAGCCACCAATGACTGTATATATAGTTTTATGGTTGATGCGCTGTCCATCTATATATACAGTCATTGAAAGCGACTAATGGCAGAATAACAACAAAGCCAGACTGTGATGCAGTCAAGAAATCAGCTATAGTTTGCCTGTGGTTGCAAAAGCGGGCGCCACTTTACCAAAGCAAACTATTTCCACTCAACGCCTAAACATAAGGTTGTAATTAGGCTTGTAAAATTGCATCTGAGCTGATTTTTGATCAAATCGAAAAGGCCTTTTGTAGGGAGAAAACAACAAGCCTGTGCCTTGTCTCATCAATGCATGTCTTGAACTCAGGACAGAAGCATGTATTAATAGTAATAAATATTTTGCAAGGCTGACCTTGAATATTACCAAGTAGTTCACCAGCTAAAAGTACAACAGTAGCATGGCATAGGAGAAGATGTATGAAGTGGTGGAATAATGGATGATAAGCATTAAATCAGCCATAAACTCAAATGTATCAGTAGCAGTTAAACTGAATGCAAGTCATAATCAAATAAAACACAAACAATGAAATAACCAGACAACTCAAAACAAGAATAAACCAAAAATGTAAGGAATGTAAAGAAACCCAAGAGAGAGAGAGACAGAGAAGGGCCAAAGAGAAAGATGGCCTTCTAGCAACAGTAAGAGAGCAAAGAGAGGAGAACCAAGAGAAGAGTATAGAAAGGAAGAGTATAGGTGGAGTAGAGAAAAGAGGTAGAGAAGAGCAAAGAGCGAGAGGTAGACTTGAGAAGAGGCACCTTAACTAGTCTGTAATTGGTCAGCTGGCCTATGCCAGTGAAAGGTGTGAATTCATATTAGTACACAGACTACAATGTAGTTATTTGTGTATAACTGTGTACAGATACTATATATTACCAGTATGATCAGACTGCTGCCCACCTTATAAGGATCAGTTCAAGATCAAACATGACAATATCACATTCAGCCAGTATATTTATAGATTAGAGTTGAATCATAGGCATAGCACATGCAGAAAAAAGTTCATTCTATTCTAGTATAGCTGAGCTCTACAAAACCTGTTATCTGAACCATTCCTGCTGCATGCTTTCTTACCTTTCAGCACTCTAGGATATATTGATCATGATCATGATCATGTTTTTTTTTTTTTTTTTTTTAGAAATTTATATCAATGATTCTGGTTGGTTCTAGTGCTTGTTCTGATACATGGAAATAGGTGTCAGTGGAGGCAGAGTTGCAAAATGTAGGTTACATATTGTTAAGTTTTATTCAAATTCAAAGTAAATTATCTTTAAAACCATTCATCACCATTGGAAAGCTTAGATTGTGCAGTTCCATGTGATATGTGTATGTTGAGAACTTCATGAGCAATTTAGCAAAAATCAAAAATGAATGTCCATGCACTAGTCTGAATGCCAGTGTGAGGTGTGCAGAATGGTTTGGCTTAAGCCACCTTAGACAGACCTAAAGACGTCCATTTAGGACTATATTGGACGAAAGCATAGACAAAAAGTTAGCAAGAGAAAAGGCATTTAGGCACAGGAGTCTCACGTTGCCTGAGTCTCAGATCTGATTTTGCCTTGCGGTACCACGCACTGCCTCTGAATCTTTTAGGGGTGCGCAGTACCGGACTGCACCGGCCTACTTTCAAGTCCTTAAGCTGCCATTTATCGGTAATTAGGTCAGCTTTGGCTCACAGTGGCCAGATGAAGATGTGGATTTCAGTCAATTTTACCTTACAAGATACAGTGCTCTGTTCATCTATTCTATGTTACCTTTAATGTTTTTTTTGAGTGTGGAGCATTTGTGGATAGACTGGTTCCTACAGCCTCTTGTGGGATTTTGCTTACTTCTGAAATTAATATCCCTTTATAAAACATTAAACTTAGCTTAAATATCTTTTTTGTAAAGAAGTCATACACATAAAAGTAAGGAAAACCACTGTGTTATTTGTTGCATCCATTTTACTCAGAGGCCAAATGGAAGGATGGAAATCAAATGCTGTCAATGACCAGATTACCCAAAGTCAACAGGGAGACCTTGAGCACATATTCCAGGTTTGGAATTAGGTCACATCATTGCTATACTACTATTTGCCATAGAATAGTGTTTTCATATCAGACTTACTCAATCATTTAAAATATTTGGAAAGGTAATGATATGCTGGTATGTCTGATACCACTCTACTGTACCTCTGCTACAGTTAAGATATATAAATCTCATAAATCTGAATCTCAGTCTAACATTACATGTTATTCAAGACCTGGATGAATTCTATATGCACTCCAGGTGGTTGAACAGAAGATCATCAGCTTTGTGAGGAACGAGGTGAAGAGATTTAAGAGGATTGTGAGTCCAAATTACCAAGAAAAGTTTGAGAGTAAACCTGAGGATGAGCGTGATGCCAGAGAAGGGGTTCTGAAGATGGCACTGCACTTTCTCAGAAACATGAAGCAGCAAGATATTGTAGACAAACTGCAAGAAAGTAAGAAAACTGCTCACTTACTTAGAGCCGTAAGCTTCCCTAGGAAAGAGAACTTTCATTTGTAGAACTATTTGTTCTCATTGTCAGTGGCTGTCGGAAAATAATATTGATAATGATATGTTCTCTTTACAGATGAGCTGCATGTACTGTGTCAGACAGAACTGAAAAGAAATCTCAAGAAAAGGTACCAGAGTGTGTTTGAGGGAATACCCAAGCAAGGAAGCTCTACTCTGCTGGAAAAGATCTACACAGAGATCTACATCACAGAAGGAGGAAGTGGAAAAGTGAATGAAGAGCATGAAGTCAGACAGATTGAGTCAATATCCAAGAGACCAGCTGGACATGAGACTCCAATCAAATGCAAAGACATCTTTAAAGCCTTACCTGGCCAAGACAAACCAATCAGAAGTGTGGTCACAAAGGGAGTAGCTGGCATTGGTAAAACTGTTTCAGTTCAGAAGTTCATTCTGGACTGGGCTGAAGGAAAGGAAAACCAGGACATTCACTTTATATTCCCATTAACTTTTCGAGAACTCAACCTCATGAAAGGAAGACGGTACTCTTTGATAGATCTACTCCACAGCTTTTTTACAGAAATAAAGCTGTCAACTTTTCCCAGTCAGACGAACCACAAGGTCTTGTTTATCTTGGATGGTCTGGATGAATGTCGTCTCCAGCTAGACTTTCAGAAAAATGAAAGCTTGGCTGACGTGACAGAGGTCTCTCCATTGGATGTACTACTGACAAATCTTATCAAAGGCAGTCTATTTCCTTCTGCTCTACTTTGGATCACCTCTCGACCAGCAGCAACCAATCAAATCCCACCTGAGTGTGTTGATCGAGTAACAGAAGCACAAGGGTTCAGTGACCAACAGAAGGAGGAGTACTTCAGGAAGAGGATTAGTGACCAGAATCTTGCAAACAGAACCTTCTCTCACATTAAATCTTCAAGAAGTTTACACATCATGTGCCACATACCAGTATTTTGCTGGATTGCTGTTACTGTTCTTGGACATATTCTTGAGACCAGTGGTGTTGAACAAATCCCAAAGACTCTGACTGAGATGTACACACATTTCCTAATTTTTCAAACCAAGCAGAGGAGCTTTAAGTTTGAAGGAATTCATGACTCTGATCCACAGTGGAACCGAGGAGATCTCCTAGCTCTTGGGAAATTGGCCTTTGAGCAACTAGAGAGGGGTCATCTGATCTTCTATGAAAAAGACCTGAGAGACTCTGGCATTGATGTCAAAGAAACAGCAATACAGTGTGGCATCTGCACCCAGATCTTTAAAGAAGAATCAGGACTTCAGCAGAGAAAGGTGTACTGTTTTGTACATCTGAGCATCCAGGAATATCTTGCAGCTTTGTATGTGCTGTTGATGCTGACAGAGAAAAGCAAAGATGTCCTGTCCAAACCTAAACCTCCAACCAAAGGCCTTCAGTTTCTGAAACAAATATGGAGTAGTCCTCCAACAGTGGAGGATTCTATGATCATCTTGCAAAAGACTGCTGTGGACAAAGCTTTGGAGTGTGATGATGGACACCTTGATCTTTTCCTGCGTTTCCTTCTTGGCCTCTCTCTGGAGTCTATTCAGAATTTCCTTCATGGTTTACTACAGAGAGAACAAAATCAGATGGGCAATAAGGAAATAATCAGTTACATTAAAGAAAAGATCAGAGAAGTTCCTACATCAGAAAGAGTCATCAACCTCTTCCACTGTCTGAATGAACTCAATGATCACTCCTTAGTGGAGGAGGTGCAGAGTTTTCTGAGTGCAGGGACTCTTTCTAAATCCAAACTCTCACCTGCCCAGTGGTCAGCTCTAGTTTTTGTGCTGCTGACATCAGAAGAGAAGCTGGATGTGTTTGACTTGAAAAAGTACATCAGGTCTGATGAAGGACTGCTAAGACTACTACCTGTAGTGGAGGAATCACAACATGCACTGTGCGTATAGTGACAATGCACTTTTCTGTTGTTTCTTTGCCTTTTACCAGGTGATTTTAGTGTACTGATTTAGTGTACTGATTCTCTCTTTTATCTATGTGTATTTTAGATGTGTTATGCATTTATGTATTGTTTGCATATTATATCTTTTTTATAATTAATTTATAGCCATCCTCAGGGATGCCTGTAAATTGTAGAACTATTTTTTTAGATACCTCACAAAAGCGTAAAACCTCCGCCGCATATCTGAATCTAATGCAATGCACACTTAATGGCGGAGTAATATCAAAAAGCAATTAGTCTTCCAATAGAGACTGATGGGTTATGATAGTTGTTTTGGAACATCCGCAAAAACCACTAACCACTTGGTGAGCTGCACATTTTTTAAAATGAACATTTAGGGTTGTTTTAAGGACAGCATTGTGAATGCCCATAGATAGCCATTCTGAAGCAGGCGATTCTAAATGAGCCAAATAGCCGAGACACGACCAATCGTCAAACTTTTAGTATCAACCACTCTATTGCATCCTAGACAACCCAGAAAAGGGGCTCAAAGTGCAAAATACCAGAATTACTCTTTAAAAGACATTTGTGTGATGTTTTCTCCACCTTCGGCGTCGGGAAATATTTTTATAATATAATGACCGGCAGACAATAAATTATCCCAGGCATAATTTGAGATGCAACAATAAACTGAATTTCCCACATCACTAATATAGGTTTGTCAGTGTTATCAAAGTCATTGTCAGACATTTATTGGTGGATGTTCTCTTCTGAAGGCTCAACAGCTGTAGTCTCACAGAAGGGAGCTGTACAGCACTATCACATATCCTCTGCAAAGCATCTTCAAAGCTGAAACATCTAGACCTCAGCGACAACAGGATTGGAGATTCTGGGGTCCAAGAACTCTGTAGTGGACTGAAGAAACTAGACTGTGCACTGGAGACACTGAAGTAAGATATTTTGCATTGCTTGTATACGTACAGTAGATGTAGTGGAGGAGCGGTAACATTGCTGTTAGACTATTGATTGGCACACATTTAATTTTCAAATCTGTCATTGCGAGTCTTTGATGCTTTGACTAAAAGTGCCAGGGAAAAAAAAAAAATCTTCTGATCACTTCTGTGAGTTGATTTGTTCTGTTTTATTTTTTACTGAAATACTTTGGGGTAAAATATCACTGCAACTACAGACAGTACAGTTCCTTCTTATACAGCTCTCCAGAATGCTGGGGGATGTTCCTTTAACTTTGAATGGGCCTTCCTAACAATTGGAGGTCAGTTATTTCTGTATAAAGACCGCTGGGAAAGAATAATGTCTGCTGTCAATAGCAACAGGTTTGTTGCCTCAAATTCACAACTTCATAATTATTCTGCGAGCACAGATTCACTTATCGCAATGGAACTTCATTGAAAGAATGAAAGAACAAAACTTTGTTTTAAGTTTTTCTGTTTTTGCTTTGACAAGTAACCATGTAATAAGTGGGAGAGTGAAGCGTCCTTCAGAACAAAACAAGATCCCTCCACTGCTGCGTCAGGGTCCTGTCCGTCCTTACTCTGCTATAATGATTGGTGAACAATGCATTATCCCTTACATAGTTGTTGGACTAGAGGCGGAGCAAAGGTGAAATTACCCTGAAAATAGGTTTAAAAACCATGGCCTGGACCCAGACAATTCCAATAACTACAACTACTACCAATCAAAAATCTAAGTATCAGCTACATTATGTTAACAATAACAGTATGATAACAATATGTTCCCAAATCATTGCTGCATAAACCATCATAAACTGTTTTTTTAAGGAAATGAAATGACATTTTTGTGGGGTGGCAGGTTCTTCGGATAAATACATAATGTCAACAGTATGATATATTGTATATTGGAAAATTTGGCACCTACAGATTGAAATAGTTTTGTGATACTGTAAATGTAGTGTGATGAATGTTCACAGCAACAACAGTATTGGAGATGGGCTCCACGAGTTTTGTTGTGGACTGAGGAACCTGGGCTGTTTACTGGATACATATCTTGTACTTTTGTGTGTGGTGGAGCAGTGGTAACATTGTACATATTGCACACATTTGATTTCCAAACCTGCCATTACAAGTTTCTGGTGTCTTGAAAAAAGTGTCTGAAATCCCTCTCATTTTCACACTGTGGGATCATTTGTGCCTTTAGCACAAAATAGTTGCTGTGCAATATCCCAAACACAGAAACAGATGGATCAGTGTTTCTTAAACAGTTGTCAGACATCTGACAGCTAAAAAAAAAAATGAAAGGAAAGACCAACTTAGACCATCTAAAATACATGATGGTATATTAGGGTCACATACACTGTATTTAAATATATGTGTTTATGGGGTGGTGGTATTATTCTGAGAGAAAAGTCACAAATTTATGAGAAAAAAAATCTGATAATCTCTGACTTTTCAACTATTGCAAGAAAAGAACACACATATTTCTGAGAAAAAACTTTTTGACGTCATAAAAATTTGAAGAAACATCCAAGATATTAGCTGACTTCATAAAATTGTACATTCACAAACTCACAAACTTACAACAACAACAAAAAACCCCTCCTAAGGAGCCTATTATAGCCTAAGAAAGGGCTATAATATTCAAGGGTGCTATTTCATAAATTTAAACCACAACTTAGAGTGATTGTAATCTTGATTGTTTGAACCGCCATTCACAAATTTGATGTGTCTGGCCAACTTCAGATATTAAAAGCTTCCCAAATTGTTGCTGCAAAAGCATTGCTAAGTCAAAAAAATCACAAGATCATAAACTGTTATGGTTGAAATGGCAGGTTTCATTTCAGATATAATGTCAATGATAATTTTACAGTATTGCTCAAAGCTAGTCACTTACAGAAATAAATGTTTTACTATAATTGTCTTATGTTTTCTTTGTTTGAATTATCACTATAGACTTTCAGACTGCTGGATCACAGAACAAGCTTATGTTGGTCTGGCCTCAGCTTTGAGGTTAAATCCTAATCACCTCAGAGAGTTGGATCTCAGAGGAAATGATCCAGGGGAATCAGGCGTCAAAGCACTTTTAGATCTTAAGGAGGACCCACAGTGTCAGCTGAAAACTGTGGGGTAAGTATATCACAAGAAGAAAAGTTGAAGTACCAGTTTTCAAGTACAACAGTTCAAATTCCTTACATGACCATGTTTTATGAAGTAATTTAAATGATCTTTGACCATTCATAGAGACACAAGATAAGCTAAACTCCTGGTAAATGGCTCAGGACTATCAGTGTTTTAGGGACAATTTCTCTCCCTTCACTACAAGTCTGTTTAACAACATTTGTTAACATGCACAGGTTACTATATTATTCTGTATATATTTATTCATAGTAGTTGTTATTTCATGTGTATGAAGAAGCATTCAAGTAAGAATTTGATAATACTTGGTAAACTACCTTTTAAATATGACTATTAACTTTGAACTTGAAGGTTGTCAGCTATACCTGGCCAAACAGTAGCGAGGTATACTAAACACTTTCATGTCGTTTAACTTTGTGCAAAGTGTCTGGGATCCCTCAATCCCCTCAGACGTTTCTTTCCTCGTGGGCAGATACTTTCTGTGAACTTCAAAACTATCGGGCATGCCAGTGCCCTCTGTTTGCTGATTGATCACCAAAGAGAAATCCCTGACGCAGTGCTGTAGCTGAATGTGATATTGAGCCTAAGCACAAAGTGACCATAAGACATAATAAGTGAAATATTTGTAGCCAAAAAGAATGCCAATGCAGGTGTCTTCTGACTTGTTTTGAACACTGGAAGCCAGGGCTATAAGCAAACCGCTATGTTGCTGCTTGCACAAACACACAGTTTTAACCGCTTTTGTATTGATTTTGAGTCATACACACTATACTGCTGTGTATAAGATATCTGCTGATATTGCATAGCTTTTGGGGTGAGATTTGGAGCATGTTAAGATGCTAAAAACACAGTTTAAAATCCTGCCCCCATGGGTTAGATGTCAGTGCTTATTCTCCGTTCAAAGAGACCTAATGGGTTGGACCAAAATTTCTTGCATCTTTGGTATTGGAAAGTCTTGGGTACCTTGAGCAATAGAGCTGCATATTGAAAATGACCAAAACTATCCTTTAAACCCACTCATTCTGGCTTCAATTTCTGTTCACTGATTGGAAATTAAAAATCTATTTGAAGAAAACCAAAGCTTTAGGAGAATAGCCTGGCTAGTTCTGTATTGAAATGCAATATTGAGTGGAGGCACTAGGCAGCACTAGTCTGCCTCATCATGGAAAGTAAGTGTCTGTTCTTCATTTTTTAAAGGCTGAAAATGGAACTAGTGTGTCATCATATGATTTTGTCTCCTTCTCTGCAGGTTCCTTAAAAGTGCTGCTGCTGAGGAAGCCTGTGCTGCTGTGACCTCAGCTGTGGGTTCAAACCCCTTACTCATGACTAAGCTGGATCTGAGTAAACTCATACCAGGACACTTGGGAGTGACTCAGCTGTGTGCTTTACTGGAGGATTCCCACTGCAGACTGCAGAAGCTGAGGTCAGTGAATGATGCTACAGTCATTTTAAATTTACAGAGCTGGGGGTAAGGTTGTAATAAAGTGACTCTAGAAGTGGACATTGGAATTTGAGCACTGGAGCATTGGTGAAGTTAAAACTACCCAATCCTACTCCATAGGAACCCGCTACATCCTGTGGAAAAAATAATTGCGGGTTCATCACAGGTTCAGTAGGGCAGTGGTAGCGTAGCTGTTAAGCAACGCCACGGACACCAAGAAACTCTTTTCCACCTTTAAATCTTTACTAAACCCACCTCCTCCACCTCCTCCAACTAACCTCACAGCTGACACTTTTGCTGCATTCTTCACTAACAAAGTTGCAGCTATTAGTAGTCAGTTCTCAAACCAATCTACACAGGTTCCTTCTCCTAGCCTCTCTACACCAACTGCTTCCTTTTCTTCTTTCACTCCTCTCTCCGAGGCAGAGGTGTCTAAGCTTCTCACAGACAGCCGGCCTACCTCTTGTCTTCTGGATCCTATCCCAACAACCCTTCTTCAGGCCATAACCCCCACAATTGTGACAGCAACCACACGTGGTCAATGCGTCACTAACTAGGGGTACATTTCCCACTGCCTTCAAACAAGCCCAGGTAACACCATTGCTCAAAAAACCATCCCTCGCTCCCACTCAAGTGGAGAACTACCGGCCTGTCTCTCTTCTTCCCTTCCTTTCCAAAGCCATTGAACGAGCTGTCTTTAAACAGGTCACAGGATTTCTCACTCAGAACAACCTCCTCGACTCCAACCAATCCGGCTTCAGAAGTGGCCACTCCACTGAAACGGCGCTTCTGTCTGTGACGGAAGCACTAAAAGAGGCCAGAGCGGCAGGTCAGTCCTCAGTGCTCATCCTGCTGGACCTATCAGCAGCATTTGACACGATCAACCACAGCATCCTACTGGACAAGCTGACCAACATTGGGATTGATGGCACAGTGCACTCCTGGTTCAAGTCCTATCTTACTGGACGGTCGTTCAACGTATCGTGGCTAGGACAGACATCGGCACTTCACCAACTCACCACAGGAGTACCCCAAGGATCTGTGCTGGGGCCCCTTCGCTTCGCACTGTACATCACCTCGCTGGGCTCAATCATCCACTCCCATGGCTTCTCTTACCACTGCTATGCGGATGATACCCAGCTCTATCTGTCCTTTCCGCCGGACGACTCCACGGTGTCATCACGGATCTCGGACTGTCTCTCCGATATATCTGCATGGATGAAAGGACATCACCTCCAACTAAATCTCTCCAAAACTGAACTGCTGGTCCTCCCAGCCAAACAAGCCATACATCACGACATCAGTATCAAGATCGACTCCCTGTCTGTTCCTCCCACCAAAGTGGCAAGAAACCTAGGTGTCATGATCGATGACCAACTGACCTTTGCAGATCACGTTGCCTCTGTGGCTCGGTCGTGCCGTTTTTCCCTATTCAACATAAGGAAGATCAGGCTGTACCTAACCCAACATGCAACCCAGCTCCTGGTTCAGACCCTGGTTATCTCTCGTCTTGACTACTGCAATGTCCTCCTATCAGGCCTACCAGCCTGTGCAGTGAGACCGCTACAGATGATCCAGAATGCAGCTGCACGTCTGGTCTTTAACCAGCCAAAAAGGGCACATGTCACACCTCTGTTCATTGAACTTCACTGGCTGCCCTTGGCTGCTCGCATTAAATTCAAGGCACTTATGTTGGCCTACAGGGTGAATGATGGCTCTGCTCCCATCTACTTGAATTCTCTTCTGAAGCCCTATGTCACCCGACGACCACTACGCTCCTCTAAGGAACGTTTTCTAGCACGGCCAACACCTTGTGCAGGTCGGTCCAGACTCTTCTCATATCTGGTTCCGCGCTGGTGGAATGACCTCCCAAGTGCTACCAGATCAACTGATACCCTCTCCACCTTCAAGAAACTCGTGAAGACTAAGCTCTTCCAAGAATATCTCCTGGTGTAAACTTTGAGAATGCACTTAATAATTTAATTTCTCTACATTGTGTTACACTATTGCACTTTCAACTTAAAACAGCGCAGATTCTATGTTAGCAATATGCACTCCTTGTTAGTTCATTGTGTTGTAGCTTGAATGTTATCCTCTTTTGTAAGTCGCTTTGGATAAAAGCGTCTGCTAAATGCCTAAATGTAAATGTAAATGTAATGTAAGCAATCTGGCTAGCAAGGCACTTAAACCTAAGTTGCTCTAGGGGAGACTGGCCCTGAGCTAATTGATAGTTGACAAATGTAAGTTGCTCTGGGTAAAAAGAATTTTATAAAACACATCTGTGTTCAAAGGACTCAAGGTCTCCCTCCCTTTCTCTCTCTACAGCCTGAGTTCCTGTAGTATTGCAGAGGAAGGCTTCAGGTCTCTTGCATCAGCGCTGAGATCAAACCCCTCACACATAAGAGAGCTGCAGCTGAGTGGGAATAAAGCAGGAGACTCAGGAGTGAAACATCTTTCTTCTCTTCTGGAGGATCCCAAATGTAAACTGGAGAGATTAGAGTGAGTTTCACAAGACCACATATTGTGAAATGTGTATTTCACACATAAACATGCACACATACACACAAACTCAAACACACACTCACTCACGCACACTTGAACACACATATACACACACACACACACCGAAATGTTTTCGGCAAAATATATGAATGATGAATAATTAATTTTATAAAACACTTCTGTGTTCAAATGAATCGAGATCTCTTTCCCCTTCTCTCTCTACAGCCTACACCCACACACACACGCACACTCACACAAAGAAACATACTTTCTCTCACTCACTCACACATAGATTTAGTTCCAAACTACTTGCTATCACAAACACACACACACACATACACACGCACATACACTCGCACACAAAATGAGCAATAACCTCTTCGAACTAAATGAGGATAAAACTGAAATGCTTTTTTTTTTGTTTTAGGGCCTTGTAGGCCCTAAAGAGATGTTGTGATGTTGTGTCCCAAAAACGGATCTAGGATTCAGCATTAAGGAAGAGGTAACAAGTCTAGGTGTGATCCTACACTTGGACTTAACTTTTAAGTCTTATATAAGGAAAGTGACTCAAACTGCTTTCTTTTATTTAAGAAATATAGCTAAGGTACGGCCTTGCTCATCATAATTGGATGCAGAGAGACTCATACATGCGTTTATTATAAGTCGGCTAGACTATTGGAATATATTGTTTACTGGTCTTGAAAGAAATCTATTGATCAATTGCAACTGATACAAAACTCTGCAGCCAGACTTAACAAAAGCAAAAAGAAGAGAGCACATTACTCCTGTGTTGGCCACACTACACTGGCTCCCTGTGTTATTTAGAATTGATTTTAAAGTCCTTTTACTTGTTCATAAAGTGCTAAATGGCGTAGCACCTCCCTACATTGCTAAGTCCCTCTCATTTTACATTTTTACATTCCCTCATGCTCTCTTAGGTCCTCCTCAGCAGGTCTACTCTTTGTCCCAAACACCTTGCAAAATAAAAAATATCTTTTGCTCACTATGTGCAGAAACTGTGGAATACCTTTAAAAATATTAGATAATTGGGGTCAGTTAACATTTTTAAGTCAGCTGAAAATGATTTGCTTCAATTTAGCATATAGCTAGAAGAAATTATGCTTACAGTGTGAAACAGTTTTAATTTTACTTTTAATTATATTCTTAAATTTATGTTTCCATTTATTTAATTATGTTATTTTGTTTTTATTTATCTTTTTCTGTGTGTGTGTGTGTGTGTGTGTACTGTGTATTTGTATTTTGTTCTGGGCACACTAGCATTTCATGTGTATGTGCATGGGGGAGTGTAGTATGTTGTATGTATGAATGTATTGGCTTGATTGGTGGGAGCGAAGGACTACTGGGGGTTTGTCTAGTGGGGTTGTGTTTGTCTTAGTCTCATCACTCTTATTTTTCTGTGTTCAGCACTTTGAGCTGCAGTTTGTATAAATAGTGCTATATTAATTAAGTTGATTATTATATTACTATTATAGGATTATAATGTGATGGATAACAGGAGGCCAACACTGAAACATTGGTCTATGTATGAGTTTTCACAAACAGTATTTGTCTCCCAAAATGACAACTTTATACGTAAAGTCAGAATATCAGTGAGTTTTTTTCCCATACATTTTTGAGTGTTTTTTCTTGAGATATTGCTCCCTCCCCCCAAAAATACTTACATACCTGGCCCAAATACCAGTGTAAGATGTTTAAGTTGTTTTTTCCTTGCTCACAAAAGCTTCCCAAATCATTGCTGCTGAAGCATTGCTAAGACAAGAAAATCACAAAATCATAAACTGTTATGGAAACAGAGGTTGAAATGGCAGGTTTCATTTCAGATATAGTGTTAATGATAATTTTACAGTATTGCTCAAAACTTGTTACCTACAGCTGTAAATAGTGTTACTTTAAATGTCTTGTGATTTTCTTTCTTTGAATTATCATCACTGTAGACTCTCAGACTGCAGGATCACAAAGGAAGGTTATGTTGGTCTGGCCTCAGTCCTGAGGCTAAATCCCAATCATCTAAGAGAGCTGGATCTCAGAGGAAATAATCCAGGGGAATCAGGTGTTAAAGCACTTTTAGATCTTCAGGAGGACCCACTGTGTCAGCTGAAAACTCTGTGGTAAGTATATCTCAAGTCAAAATGTTGAAATATCTGTTTCAAACGGTTCCAAATTCCTTACATAGACACGTTTTATGAAGTTATTTAAACCATCCTTGGCCATACTTCAGGAGACCAGAGAGACTAAACTCCTGTTGAGAAAAATGAGCCCAAAGTGTGCTGAGAGCACTGCAAAGGGCCGTTTGCAAACTGCCCAAAAGATTACAGACTCACAGTTCTAAGTATCTACATCATACACTGCTAAAGGAAAAGAAGGGGCGTCATGAAACACTCTAGCTACCCTGCCCCAGCACTTTGCTCCTTTTTTTCCCTCTGGTGAATGGCTCAGGACTATCAGAACAGGTACAGTGGAGTTTAGCGACAACTTCTGTCCCGTCACCATAAGTCTGTTTTAATACTCAAAAGATTTGCTAACATGCACAGATTACTTTCCCCCCTCTGTTCTGCTGTTGATATGCATTGGTACTCTTTACGTTTATAAAGACGCGGTCAAGAGAATTTTATAGTACTTGGTAAAATACCTTTTAAATATGACTGTAAACGATATGAAGATTTACAGCTGCACCTGGCCAAACATGCCTATAATAGCTGAAAGAACTGTAGCCAAAAAGAATAATGTAATAATGTAAGTGTCTGTTCTTTATTTCCTAAGGTTGAAAGGCTGGAGTGTGTCTAGTGTGTGATCACATGATCTCATCTCCATCTCTGCAGGTTCCTTAAAAGTGCTGCTGCTGAGGAAGCCTGTGCTGCTGTGACCTCAGCTGTGGGTTCAAACCCCTTACTCATGACTGAGCTGGATCTGAGTAAACTCATACCAGAACACTTGGGAGTGACTCAGCTGTGTGCTTTACTGGAAGATTCCCACTGCAGACTGCAGAAGCTGAGGTCAGTGAATGATGCAACAGTCATTTTAATTAAAGGGTAGGTTTGGGATTTTACACTTAAAGCTTGTTTTTGAATCACTGATGATGAAATGCAATAGTTAATTTTGACAATTGTCTCTGTTCTGAGAATTTTCGGTTGTTGCCGTAGCAAAAGATTCCAGCAGTGCACCTATGCAGACGTTCTGTAGGTGCTACTGCAACAACTGAACATTCTTGGAACAGAAGCATTTGTCAAAATTTTCATCTTAACCATTGTATTTCATCATAAATAATCAGAAAACAAGGTTTTAAGTGTGAAAAACTGAACCTCTCCTTTAACAGAGCCGGGGGTAAATTTTTGCTAAAATGACGCTAGAAGCGACCATTGGTATTGGAGCACTGTTGTAGGAGAATGGAGTTAATACTAACCAATCCTACTCCATTTCTCTCTCTCTCTCCCTCCCTCTTTTTTTCTCTCTCTCTCTCCTCCTGTCTCCCCTCCTGTCCAGTCGACAAAGCCTGGAAATACCCAAGAATAAGCCTTGGGGGTGGGAACACTCTAGAAATCGCCCTATAATGCCAATGATAGAAAGTCATTAATCAGTGTAGTCTTGCCCATGTCAATTATTTCATTTTTCCCTGGCCAACATATTTACACTACAAAACTTTTCAGTGCACTGAGGCCTAAGCAACTAAATAATTGTTTATTAATTGTAATCAGTTAACTACAGAGGCATTTTTTATTTTGCCTCAGAAAAGTATCCAGACCAAACCCAATCTCAAATTGAGGCAGTTGTGACAAACAAGCTAGATTGATGCTGACACAGCTGTAAAATCTTATCACCCCGTGTCATTTTTTCATGTCAACACACACTCAGAAACACACACACTTTTTCTTACTCACTCACACACAAACACTTAAACAGTTTTGACCTTGTGTCAAAGGGTTTTTCTTTCATACGAACACGCACATACACCACACAAACTGTTTTGGAAAAACAAAACAGGTCACTGTGTTCAAACGAATCAAGGTATCCTTCCCCTTCTCTCTCTACAGCCTAAATAACTGCAGTATTGCAGAGGAAGGCTTCAGATCTCTTGTATCAGCACTGAGATCAAACCCCTCACACATCAGAGAGCTGCAGCTGAGTGGCAATGAAGCAGGAGACTCAGGAGTGAAGCACCTCTCTGATCTTCTGAAGGATCCCAACTGTAACCTGGAGAAACTAGAGTGAGTATCCGAAATTCACATACTGAGATACACTAAGTGATTTTAAAAGTGGAAACGTGCATGTATTTACATCTATGCATGCACACACACACACACACACACACACACACACACACAAATGCACACACATTTCATATGTAAAAGGATTGATGGTGATACACATGAAAAAATGTGTCACTCCTGTTCATTATCTTTTTTTTTTATGTGAGCACACTCAGGTAAACACACACATTTGTCTCACTCACTCACACACAGATTTATTTTTTAAATTGCTTGCTGTCACACAGACACACACACACACAGAAAAGAAAAAAATATATGAATTTGAATAAATACAACAAATTTAATGAATCTGTTCAAAAGAATCAAAGGCTCTTTTCCCTTCTCTCTCTACAGCCTGAATACTTGCAGTATTGCAGAGGAAGGCTTCAGTTCTCTTGCATCAGCACTGAGATCAAACCCCTCACACATCAGAGAGCTGCAGCTCAGTGGGAACAAAGAAGGAGACTCAGGAGTGAAGCACCTTTCTTCTCTTCTGGAGAATCCCAACTGTAAACTGAAGAAACTAAAGTACTGTAGTGGAGCTCTACCTTTTCTAAATTTCTTTAATGGGATTTTTTAATTTAGTCATTATAAATATAAAAGAATATAAAATAATTCATTTTCAAATTCATGAGGCGAGTTTAAAATGTACCTGACCTTTAAGAAAGCGCATCTTGATAGAGTGTCAGAGACGCTCAGGAGAGTAGAGAGGTTGCTGATGAGGGTTCTCAGAGAAACTAACATCGTTTGTCTCTCACACACAGTTGTACTTTTAAACTGTTTTGACCTTGTCTTAAACGGTTTTGTTTTCACACATATGCACACACACACACACACACAAAATGTTGCCTTTTTGGTGAAATCTAATGAATTTTATGGATCATATTTATTTTCAAAAGACTCAAGATCTCTTTCCCCTTCTCTCTCTACAGCCTGAGTTCCTGTAGTATTGCAGTGGAAGGATTCAGTTCTCTTGCATCAGCACTAAGATCAAACCCCTCACACATCAGAGAGCTGCAGCTGAGTGGCAATGAAGCAGGAGACTCAGGAGTGAAGCACCTCTCTGATCTTCTGAAGGATCCCAACTGTAACTTGGAGAAACTAGAGTGAGCATCACAAAACCACATTGTGAAATGTGTATTTCACACAAAAACATGTACACATACTCACACACAAACTCAAACACACACACACCCACACGCACACTCACACAAAGAAACATACTTTCTCACTCACACACAGATTTACTACTAAACTACTTGCCATCACAAACACACACATACTCTAGCACACAAACACACACTTAAAACACTTATTTTTTCAGTCTTTGTAGTTTTGCTGGCCGATTCCAGGTTGATAGACAGTTCAAATTGGCAATGTTTAATAGGCCATCTTGGAAGGCTCTCAGTACTCTGACAACTTGCCGATCCAGAAATAATCAATGGATTAACTTTTAGAACTAAATGACAAAACTGAAATGTTTTAGTAGTGTCCGGCACAGACTAAACACAACTCGACTTATACAAACAAAGGGGTTTTATTTACAAAATAATCACACAAAACGAAACTGAGGTCAACGTCAGCTACAGATAGCGGAGGACAAAGAAATAACTACAACGCTCAGAAGTTTAAGGGAGAAACAAAACTCAAGAAGATAACACAAGTGCTCAAAGTGCAAACTAAAGCAAACGGTAGAACAAAGGATTCAAGAATACCAAAACTGAGAGAGTCCAGGAACAAGGAGCGCAGGGCACAAAGACTTCACGGGAGACACAGAGTAACACGGCTGACTCGGAACAGATCCAGGGGAGGATTGACAAGACCAGACAACAGGGGATCCGGGAGAGATACTTAAATAATGTAGAGACCAGGTGAAACCAATTAATACTCAGGGGAAGGTGCACAGGAACCAGGAAGTGGCTGTAAACAAGGAGACGAGCTGTGAGTTTCTGAGGCAGAGTGAGGGGGCGTGGTTGTGGCCAGATCTGATGCAGACCTGACAAGTAGGCCCTAAAGTGAAAAGAGATGTTGTGTCCCAAAAACAGATCTAGGATTCAACATTAAGGAAGAGGTGACATGTCTAAGAGTGATCCTAGCCTCGTACTTAACTTTTAAGTCTCATATAAGGGAAGATACTCAAACTGCTTTCTTTCATTTAAGAAATATAGCTAAGGTATGGCCTTGTTTATCATAATCAAATGCAGAGAAACTCATACATGCGTTTATCACAAGTCGGCTAGACTATTGCAATATATTGTTTACTGGTCCTCCAAAAAATGTATTGATAAGTTGCAACTGCTACAAAACTCTGCAGCCAGACTCTTAACAAAAGCAAAATAAAGAGAGCACATTACTCCTGTGTTGGCCACACTACATTGGCTCCCTGTGTTATTTAGAACTGATTTTAAAGTCCTTTTACTTGTTCACAAAGCGTTAAATGGCGTAGCACCTCCCTACATTGCTAAGTCCCCCTCATTTTACATTCCCTCATGTTCCCTTAGGTCCTCCTCAGCAGGTCTACTCTTTGTCCCAAACACCCTGCAAAATAAAAATAGCAAAATATCTTTTGCTCACTATGTGCCTAAACTGTGGAATACACTTCTGAAAAATAATATATAAGTGGGGTCAGTTAACATTTCTATAAGTCAGCTAAAAACATTCCTCTTCAATTTAGCATATAGCTAAAAGTGCATATATAGCTATGTGCATGTGGGTGCTGTCATAAAAACCAGCCACCAGTGTAAGATGTTTAAGCTAATTTAATGGTGGAAACAGAAGTTAAAATGGCAGGTTTCATTTCAGATATAATGTCAATGATAATTTTACAGTATTGCTCAAAACTCGTCACCTACAACTGTAAATAGTGTTACTGTAAATGTCTTGTGTTTTCTTTTCTTTGAATTATCATCACTGTAGACTCTCAGACTGCAGGATCACAGAGAAAGGTTATGTTGGTCTGGCCTCAGCCCTGAAGTTAAATCCCAATCATCTAAGAGAGCTGGATCTCAGAGGAAATGACCCTGGTGACTCAGGTGTCAAAGCACTTTTAGATCTTCAGGAGGACTCACTGTGTCAGCTGAAAACTGTGTGGTAAGTATATCTCAAGGAGAAAAGTTGAAATATCTCTTTCAAACAGTTTCAAATTCCTTACATTAACATGTTTTATGAAGTGATTTAAAACATCCTCCAACAACCAGAGAAGCTAAACGCATGTTGAGAAAAATGAGCCAAGCGAGCAAGATTCAAGAGAGCACTGCAAAGGGTTGATTATAAGCACATAGTTCCCTACAATTCGATTCGACTTACGATTATAAGCACATGGTTCCCTACAATTCGATTCGACTTACGATTGTAAGCACATGGTTCCCTACAATTCGATTCGACTTACGATTGTAAGCACATGGTTCCCTACAATTCGATTCGACTTACGATTGTAAGCACATGGTTCCCTACAATTCGATTCGACTTGCGATTATAAGCACATGGTTCCCTACAATTCGATTCGACTTACGATTGTAAGCACATGGTTCCCTACAATTCGATTCGACTTACGATTATAAGCAAATGGTTCCCTACAATTCGTGATATCTAATATCACCTGCTGGCACAGGAAAAGATGGTGCATCAGGAAAGATTCTAGATACCCTGCCCCAGCACTTTTCTCCTTTCTACCCTCTGATAATTGGCCTAGGACTATCAGAACAGAAACAGTGGGGTTTAGGGACAATTTCTATCCCTTCACCATGAGTATGTTTATCACTCAAAAGATATGTTAACATGCTCAGGTTACTTTTTCCCTCTCTTCTGTTTAGATTTATTGATACTAGTTAACATCAAGTGTATAAAGAAGCATTCAAGTAAGAATTTAGTACTTAGGTAAGATAACATTTAGATGTGACGATACAGTTTGAATTTGAGGGTATACAGCTGGCCAAATATACCTCTAATTGGTGAAATATTTAATTTATTGCTACAAGTGTCTGTTCCTCCATTCCATTCTTAATGGCTGAAATTAACTTACTGTTGAGTGTGTCCTGTAAATATCAGTGTGTCTAGTGTGTGATCACATGATCTCATCTCCATCTCTGCAGGTTCCTTAAAAGTGCTGCTGCTGAGGAAGCCTGTGCTGCTATGATCTCAGCTGTGGGTTCAAACCCCTTACTCATGACTGAGCTGGATCTGAGTAAACTCATACCAGGACACTTGGGAGTGACTCAGCTGTGTGCTTTACTGGAGGATTCCCACTGCAGACTGCAGAAGCTGAGGTCAGTGAATGATGTTACAGTCATTTTAATTAACAGAGCTGGGTGTAAGGTGTATATTATACCTCATAATATGGCATTTATAAAAGAGCCGATGGACACATTGAATGAGAGTTCAAAGAAAAGGCCAAACCACAGTAGATTTGAAGCAAGGGGGAGTGTGCAGAACTTCAGCTCCTGGGATGTGAGTGCAGGGGGGCGGGGCTCAAAAATCATGTGGTTGGTCACCCCTGGGCACCCTTGTCATAGACAACCTGTGGCAACTACACTCTTTCACATTGGGTTTGAAGGAAACCGAGGAGCGCCACTTTGCTGAAACCTCAGCTAACTAGGGGCATGTTTGACATTCTTTTTTCACAAAAAAGGAGAATCTAGAACTTTAAATATGTGATTAATTGTGATTAATCATGATTAACTTAATTACTTTTTTATTGTGATTACTTAGATTAATTTTTATTACTTACTATTAATTGACATACTGTTATTTTCTATTCTCCTATTTCAGAAATATATAAATAACAGTCTTAATAGTCATTACAAAGTTAAACCCATGTTTGTTCTTTTCTGGAGGGTTCCAACTATAAAGTGGAGAAACTGATGTGACCAAAAGACTGTAAGAGAAAAGGAGTTGGAGAGCTCTTTGTTATGATGCAGTATTCAGGCTTTATTGTAGTAATGAGCATTAATGAAACATGTGAAACATACTCCATAGATTACTAGTTCACCTCCTTCACTCTATATATGAATGAATTACATTTCTCATGTCAACACATCTGATAACCATTTGTTGCTCTGTAAAATAATCAAGTTAATCTCTTCCTCTTGGCCTGTGATGTTCTCATACCCCCATGCCAACACTACAATTAGTGGTTGTTGTTCACAGTCACTTCAGCTTCTTCTTGGCACCTTATGTCTGAGAGACACTAGAGAATAGACTTTTCACGTCACCATGACAACATCACCTTTTGAGGCATTAATCTTTCACTATGAATCTCATATTCTGAGACAAGTATACATAAACTGGAAAAAGTAAAGTGAATATCCTCACTATCTTTATATTTTCACAAATACACACACACATACACACACACACACACACACACACACACACCTCATATGTAAAAGGATTTATGCTGATACAGGTGAAAAAACTTATCACTCCCCTGTGTCTTCTTTTTCCATGTGAGACACTCAAACAAACTCACATATTTTGTCTCACTCACACACACACAGATATTCTGTACTTCTAAAATATTTGCTTTCACACATGCGTGCTTGCTACTTTTTTGCAAAATATAGTGAATTAAACAAACGCCAATTAAACAAACAAAAGTAAAGATGCACTAATTGCAGTTTTCTGAGCTGATACCAATTTTTTTTATGGAGTTTGACCAGCCGATAACGATATTGGTTGATACTGATTTCATTTTTTTCCAAGACTTGATCAGCCTCTGGTCATTAAGAGTGCAAGAGGGAGATGTCCTTGATATTCATCTCAGAGGTCTGGTCACCTTACACTAGGCCTAACCTAGATGCTGGTAAAGTGCAGTAGCCTACTTTAGCGCAAGCAGTTTGTTCTGTCCAAATATCACAATAGTATATTATTTTTTAAGAAAGAGCATACAAGTCAAACCACAACTCAAATTTCCTGCTACAGTTCTGTTACTGCAATTTCGTTATTTTTGCGGAGCAACAGACAAATAAGATTCTAGATGATGGGAGAAGTCCATCTCCTCATCATAGCCAAGCTAAACTGTCCAGCACTAAGGTGCGTCAGCTCTGTTTGGAATCCATCAGTGACACGTGGTAAGCTCCGCGATTTTGATTCAGTCTCGCATCATGGCCCCAAACCCCAAACTGAAATTAAAATCTAAGACAAGAGACACTAAATAAAGGAACATACACATACAAACACAAAGTCATGCAAAGCACTGCAAGGCATTAACCCCAGTTAGGCACAAGCCAACATGAACTCAAGAAAGGAAATACAACATGAGTACATAAAGCACTGCACATAACTTAAAGCAGTGGCATGCAGACAATGCAAGCAGACTTATCAGCAACACACAACACAGGAAAGTAGGAATTGGGCCTCTGAGCCCACGAGACTACTCAGACATACCCACTCCAGATACGGTCACAAGATCAAAAAGATTCAATTCAATTCAGATTCATTTATACAGTGCCTTTTACAATAGTATTGTCTCATGGCGCTTTACAGAAGGAGCACCCAAGAGCAACAGGGGCAAGAAAAAATTCCCTCATGTTTAGTTAGTGTAGATAGAAACCGTGGGCAGATCCACGACTCGAGGGGCTAACCCAACTGCCAGGGGTCATGCAGGAAAAGATCACATACTGAGATAATCTTGGTGAATTTTAAAGCTGAAATATAGATGTTTTCATTCGCACAAACACACACACACACACACACGCACACACATACATACGCAACACTGTTTGAAAACTATAATTCCCCTGCATCATCTTTATTCATATGAGCACACACACAAACACACAAATTTTGTCTCTTTCACTCCCACACAGATATGCTTCTAAACTATTTGCGTTCTCTCTTTCACTCACACACAGAGTGCATAATCTGGTGAATTTGACAGATTTTGGTGTGTAAAGGAATCAAAGACTCCTTCCCCTTCTCTCTCTACAGCCTGTATGACTCCTGGCTTTGTGAATTTCATTGTGAATGTGAAATTCTGTAGGTTCCATGATGTCATTGTATTGTATTTCATGCATTCATGCACTGTATCTGCATGCAAACTCATGTGGTATAAAGTGATATTGTACCATGAGCTGACACAGCACAACACAGAGCTCAGGCATGTTTGGCATCATGGCAAACACTACATAGGACCATAAAGGTAGTGTTAAGCTTAGTGCTTTTTTTTTCCAACATCACTCTGATGAGTTTCTGTAACCATCTCATGAACAGAAGGTACAACTTAAACTTGTTGCAGAGAGTACACCATCATACTAGAATGCTTGAACTGAACTGTACTGAATAAAAAAGTGAACGCAACCCATTAGGTCTTTTACTTTATAGGATAACTAGTGGTTAGAGATGTATCCTTGCTTTATAAAGTCTCTCTCTCTTATAAAGTTAGGTTTTAATATGATGCCTCTGGTTGAGGACTGGACTGCATTTTACTTCTCACATTGCAGGCTGTCTCTCCTCTCCAAAGACTGTTAGTTTACTGCATGTTTGTTGAGCATATTTGTGGCCATCACACACCATCAGCTCTGCAGTTCTACCAAGTGGAGCTTTTGCGTCAGCTCAGTTCCAACCCTCTTTCAGATGCAGTGCTGTAACTGTAAGTCAGTGGACCTGCTGCTTCATGCTGTTTGGTGTTCAACACAGACCCATGCAGGCGCACATACAGCTTAGGCTCTCCAACACTTTAGTAACATGCATCCTCTTTAGTTCCAAGGTCATTAGTTTCAGAATCACAAATTTTAACTCTTAAAGGTGAGCCTACAGCTTCACAACATATCTGTGCAGCAGTCATATCCTCAAACTCTGGTGATTAGCTCATTGTAGTTCTACAACATATAACAGCCACTCATAACATACAACAATTTGGTAACACTTTACTTGACGGGTGAGTACATAACACATTCACAGCAGCTGTCACAAATTGCTCACAAAACATTCATGACAGTTTCATGAGACATGATTTAACATTCACATCCAGCATTTTATAAATGTGGCAGATGAATGGTGATAACTTGTGTACCAGTGTGTGTATAGTGAAGGTAAAGCTTGGCTATAGGAGAGTAAAAGTCCAATGGTGATGGTGCAAAAATGAAGAGTAGAAGTCCAGCACCAAAAACTGCCTGACAAAGAAAGATACAAAAACAGATACCAAGACCAAATAACAAAGTGACACAAATTGTGACATTGTAACCCACAAAGTGTGCAATTCTAGACATTTCCAACACACACAGTAGAATTAAAAACAAGGATTGCAAGGAAAGTTGTGCAATAGGGCTAATATAGTAAAAACAGAAAGACGGTCAAGTCACAGTCTAGGTGTAGATTGTATGATGTGGTGAAGGCTCTTTCACACACACAGACACACACACGCACACACACACCACACACACACACTCACACACACACACACACACTCACACACACACACACACACACACACACACTTGCCGCATGTAAGACATGTATATCAAAGTAATTTTTCAGACTAAAGGCATTAACACTTGAACTTTATAGAAATATTTAAATCTTCAATTTTATTTCAAACATTTATTATACAGGAAAATTTAAAAGTAATAGTCAGTTACAGTTTAAATGGGCCTGACTCAGCTTAAGCTGGTTTTCAGCAGGTTCCTGTTCTGCAGCACATTAAACAGAGTTCAGGTTTACAAGACACAGACACAAGATAGACAGATACAGACACCACTGTACAACAGCAACAACAACATCTTGGAATACAGACAAGAGTACAGACAAAGTAGACAACAATATTGTGTAGGCATTAACAACATTGTGTAGACATTGACAACATTGTGTAGTCATTAACAACATTGTATAGACATTAACGACATGGCGTTGAAATTCTAGTTGTTATAGTTACATTCATCCTCACATTCACTAGATGGCTGCAAAAGCACAAAATGTAACTCACAGGTGGGCCTGCTGCTTCACACCCTGTCTGTACAACCACCATATCCAAAAACTGTACTTCATAAAATTTCCACAATAATTAATGACAAATGTTTTAGTCTAATGTTGTCAAAACATCATTCTAGATAACACACTTTTGTTATTAAGAGTATTTCCACTGCAACTGAACTCTGCAGAACACACTCCTCTGCAAAGTGTTTTGAGGGTTTTATTACACACTGCTGTGCCCATGTCTCGTTCGCAAAAAATTGTAAAGTTGGAAATCACATTGTGTCAGAAAATAAAGAAAGACTATATTTCCTTTTCTTTTCACAGCTTGGCAAACTGCAGTATAACAGAGGAAGGCTTCAGGTCTTTATCAGCAGCACTGAGATCAAACCCGTCACACCTGAGATGGTTGAATCTGGGGGGGAATAAAGTAGGAGACTCAGGAATGAAGCATATTTGTTCTCTCCTAATGGATCCCAACTGTAAACTAGAGACCCTCCTGTAAGTATTACAAGACCAACCACTGAGATTCTGTGAGTGAATTTGATTAACAGTGATGGTGAATTGCCCTGCTCATTCACACATAGACACATATGTGTGCATGACATGCAGCATGCAGTGTTAGACACACTTATACTTCACAGTCATTTTCTAACTCAAAAATCATTAGCCCTTTAGCACTGGCATTGTTTATTCTCACCTACATTTTTCCTACTGGTTGGGTGTTGAAGTGAGACACCCTTCAGTTACAAGTTTGATTCCAAAGCCTTTCAGTGAATTATTAAGCAAATCAGAAACAGCTAAATAACAGAGACTTTTTGATCTCTGCTCGTTGAATCTGCCTCAGGGAAATGGAGATGATAAATAGATAGACAGACAGACAGACAGACAGACAGACAGACAGACAGGCACCTTATTTACCCAGAGGAAAATGAGGGTGTCCAGTAGCTTATACACACACAGACACACAGACTCAGAACGCTCACAGAAGACAACTGTACAGTGATAACAGATACCAGTGTGTGCATAGTGAAGGTAAAGCTTAGCTAGAGGAGAGGGAAAGTATCCAATGGTGATGGTGCAAAAATGAAGAGTAGAAGTCCAGCACCAAAAACAAAGACAGATACAAAAACAGACACCAAGACCAAACTACAAAGTAACAGAAATAGGAATTAAAGTGTGCAATTCTAGACATTTCCAACACACACAGTAGAATTAAAAACATATATTGCAAACAAAGTTGTACAATAGGGCTAATGTAGCCAGTAAAAACAGAAAGATGGTCAAGTCACAGTCTAAGTGTAGGCTGTATGATGTGGTGAAGGCAGAGAAGGACAGACAAGGACACTGTAAAGCTGGATGTCATGCTCTTTTACACACACACACACACACACACACACACACACACACACACACACACTTGCAGCATGTAAAACACATATTTCACAGTCTAAAAGCATTAACTTCTAGCACTTGAACATTATGCAAATATATACTCATGTTCTAGAAATATGTAAATAATGTCGTAGTTGCAACTATACTCTTTCACATTAGGTTTGAAGGAAACCGAGGAGTGCCACTTTGCTGAAACGTTTGCTAACCAGGGGCATGTTGACTTTTTTTTTTTTTTTACAACTGTCATTAATTGTGATTAACATTTTTATTGTGCTTAATTGTATTATTTACTATTAATTGACACACTATTACTACTCTCCTATTTCAGAAATATATAAATAACAGTCTTATAGTCATTACAAAGTTAAACCCATGTTTGTTCTTTTCTGGAGGGTCCCAACTGTAAAATGGAGAAACTAATGTGACCAAAAGACTGTAAGAGAAAAGGAGTTGGAGAGCTCTTTGTTATGATGCAGTATTCAGGCTTTATTGTAGTAATGAGCAGTAATGAAACATGTTAAACATACTCCATAGATTACTAGATCACCTCCTTCACTCTATATATGAATGAATTACATTTCTCATGCCAACACATCTGATAACCATTTGTTGCTCTGTAAAATAATCAAGTTAATCTCTTCCTCTTGGCCTGTGATGTTCTCATAGCCCCGTGCCAACACTACAATTAGTGGTTGTTGTTCACAGTCACTTCAGCTTCTTCTTGGCACCATATGTCTGAGAGACACTAGAGAATATAATCTTTCACTATGAATCTCATATTCTCAGACAAGTATGCAGAATTTCAACTGTAAAGAGGAAAAAGTAAAGTGAATATCACAAGATCACATACTGAGATAATCTAAGTAAATTTGAAAGTGTAAAATTTGGAATTTGTATGTTTTCACAAATACACACACACACACACACACACACTCACACACACCTCATATGCAAAAGGATTTATGCTGATACAGGTGAAAAAAAAAAAAAAAAAAAAAAAAAAATATATATATATATATATATATATATAGAGAGAGAGAGAGAGAGAGAGAGAGAGAGAGAGAAAGAAAGAAATTCAGCGTGACATCAAAATTAATTTCAGCACATTCAAACATTACTTGTTAAAAATATAAATTTGAGAAAAAAATCATCTCATGTTTGAAACTATGAAATGATATTTCCCCTTTTCTCTACAGCCTGAATGACTGCAGTATTGGAGAAGAAGGCTTCAGGTCTCTTGCATCAGCACTGAGATCAAACCCTTCACACATCAGAGAGCTGTTGGTGAGTTTCAATAAAGCAGGAGACTCAGGAGTGAAGCATCTTTCTTCTCTTCTGGAGGATCCCAACTGTAAACTGGAGAAACTACAGTGAGTATCATTCTAGAGTAGAGTTAGTGTCACAACAAGATCACATACACAGCTGTTGTACACGGATTTTAAATCGGAAAAGTGTACATTTTCACATGTGCATGTGCATGCACGTACGCACTCACGCACACACACACACACACACACACACATATTAATGCTGGTACGAGCTGTGGCAAAGCAGTAAGGAAGGGGAGTTTGAGTCTCCAACAGATAGTCCGACTATTCCACCCAGAGAACAGTTATAAATCTCCTCCCCAGGGACCATCAGAAAAGAAGCCCCCAACTGAACACCTGCACAAGTTCAATCCACTAGACAGTAGACATGAATTCCACTGAAAATTAGTTTGTTGAAAATAAGGGAAAATGGAAGGGGAGGAGCCTGTTGAGGAGGAAAGTCCGACGACTCTATGGTTAGACAAAATACAAAAAATATTTATTCATGTTTTTAACATATATTAAAATTCCTCAAAAGATTCAATGAATGACATATGGAGTGGAAACAGGCTCCACCGAGAGATTAAATGTGGCTTATCTGAGGGGCAGACTATCAGCTGGTGTAGACCTATTCCAACTCACACCGCTCGTGCAAGCATGCAATAAAGCAATTTCTGTAAAGAAACACACATCAAGAGTCACACACACACACACACACACACACATATACACACACAAAGGAGTGCAACATTCTTGATAGCACAGCACACCAAGCATGCAGTGATCCAGACCCGCCACCAGTGGACTACAGCCTCCCTTTGGGACTCCTGTGTCTGACAATTAAACAGACAAAAGTAGAGATGCACTAATTGCAATTTTCTGAGCTGATACTGATTTTTTCATGGAGTTTGACCAGCCGATACTGATTTTGGTTGATACTGATTTCATTTTTTTCCAACCACAGCACACACAAAACTGTATTTTCTTATTTTCATTTCTGTAATCATTCTCTAATCAACCAAACATTTCAACATAAAAAACATGATTTTCAATTATGGAAGACTTGAAAAACCTCTGGTCATTATGGTTAGGCAGAGTAGGTAGGTTAGGATGACCAGACTTCCCTGATTTCCAGGGACTCCGTTTTTGGTGGTCTGTCAGTGGTAAAATATAAGAAAACCCACTTTGTCCCTGATTTTTGAACATTTATTGTAATGATATTGACTGTAGAAATAGGAGTGTCCCCGGTTTTTCAGGAAATTTCAGGGAGGTGTCCTTGATAATTATCTCAAAGGTCTGGCCACCTTACCCTAGGCCTAACCCAGAAGCTGGTAAAGTTCAGTAGCCTTCTTCAGTGCAAGCAGTTTGTTCTGTCCAAATATCACATTGTATATTACTTTTTCAGAAAGAGCAAAAAAGTCAAACAACAACTCAAATTTCCTTCTACAGTTCTGCTACTGCAATTTCGTTATTTTTGTGAAGCAACTGACAAATAAGATTCTAGATGATGGGAGAAGTCCATCTCCTCATCATAGCCAATATAAACTGTCCAGCACTAAGGTGCGTCAGCTCTGTTTGGAATCCATCAGTGACATATGGTAAGCTCTGCCAAAATTGAATGATCACTGTTGTAGGTTCGCCCAGACACATTCAACATGTATCTGATGTTGTGCTGTATGCATACTTTTCACCACCATGAAATTGGAATGTTTTCGTCCCACCAGCCAATCACTGGTCATGGGCCATCATGTGATTTCTAAAACCTAATGATTCCAATCAGCAGCTGGTCAATCGGTGTATCTCTAACCAAAAGTTGAAAAGCAGAAGATGCCATGAAACAAGAGACACAAGATAAAGGAACATACACATACAAACACAATATTAAAGGTAAATGAAACTAAACAAAATTCATGCAAAGCACTGCAAGGCATTACCCCCAGTTAGGCACAAGCCAACATGCACTCAAGAAAGGAAATACAACAGGCGTACATAAAGCACTGCACATAACTTAAAGCAGTGGCATGCAGACAATGCAAGCAGGCTCATCAGCAACACACAACACAGGAAACAAAAATAAACAAAAGAAACCAACTGTCAGACTCAGACAGGCGGAGGCAGCAAATAAACACAAGAGTCTTTATTAAAGTAAAGAACAAAGGGGTAACAAAAGTCACGTCCGTTACTATAACGGAGAAAACGGAAAAGAACAACGCTCAGAGGTTTGAGAAAAACTAACACACAGGAGTAACAGGAGTCAAACACAAAAGTACTAATTTCAATGATCAAGATACACGGAGAGGGACAATATCAACTGGGGAGTCTAGGCTTACGGGAAAGGAGATACGGGCGATCACGGGAGACGAGGGAAGCACACGAACACGCAGGAATCAAGGTAACATCGACGAGACCAGACACCAAGTGAAGCAGGAGGGAGGCTTAAGTAGGGTGGAGACCAGGTGACACCAATTAGAACTCAGGTGAAGGTGATCGTGCTTGAGGAGGTGAGTGCAAACGAGGAGATGAGCTGTGAGACCGTGGCGTTGAGTGAGGGGGCGTGGCCGTGACCAGGTCCGATGCGGACCTGACATTACCCCCCCCTTCAGGGGCCGCTCCTGGAGCACGACGGCCCGGGCGCCGGGTACGCCGGCTGGGACGACCCCGACCTCGGGGAGCGGGACGGTCCGGATGCTCCGCGTGGAAGGCGGTGAGCAGGTTGGGATCCAAGATGTCCTCCCTCGGGATCCACGAGCGTTCCTCCGGACCGTACCCCTCCCAGTCCACCAGATACTCCAGGCGACCTCGACGGCGCCTGGAGTCGAGGACGGAGTCGACCACATAAGCCGGGCCGTCGTCCAACAGGAGCGGCAAAGGAGGCTCAGGCCGCGCATCGGGAGCTGGGGAGAGAGGAGAGACATTGTGAGGTGCGTGATAGGGTTTAAGTAGGGACACATGGAAAGTGGGGTGAAGGCGGTAGTGAGGGGGCAAACGTAACTTATACGTGACCGGGTTGACCTGCTGCAGGATGTCGAAGGGACCGATGAACCGGGGGCTGAGCTTCCTAGAGGGCAGTCGGAGGCGGATGTCCCGAGTGGAGAGCCAGACCTTCTGGCCAACCTCATAGGTGGGTGTGGGTCTTCTCCGCGCGTCTGCGTGGTGTTGGAAGCGTTGGACTGCCCTCTGGAGCTGCTGATGTGCTCTTGCCCAGACCCTACCACTCTCCTGGTACCAGTTCTCCACGTTGACCACCGCGGTGGGTTCGGTGTGCCAGGGGAAGAGGGGTGGCTGGTAGCCGAGTGTGCACTGGAAAGGGGTGAGTCCGGTGGCGCGTTGGCGTAAGGAGTTCTGCGCGTATTCGGCCCAGGGTAGGAAGTGGCTCCAACGGTTCTGGTGTTGGGAGCAGAAGGTGCGTAGGAACCGGCCGATCTCCTGGATCTTACGCTCCGTTTGGCCGTTGGTCTGTGGATGATACCCCGAGGTGAGGCTGACGGCCACACCCAGGCGCCCTAAGAAGGCCCGCCAGAACCTAGATATAAACTGGGGTCCCTGATCGGACACCACGTCCTCGGGTAACCCGAAGTGGCGAAAGACATGAGTAAAAACCGCCTACATTTTTCCTACTGGTTGGGTGTTGAAGTGAGACACCCTTCAGTTACAAGTTTGATTCCAAAGCCTTTCAGTGAATTATTAAGCAAATCAGAAACAGCTAAATAACAGAGACTTTTTGATCTCTGCTCGTTGAATCTGCCTCAGGGAAATGGAGATGATAAATAGATAGACAGACAGACAGACAGAGAGACAGACAGGCACCTTATTTACCCAGAGGAAAATGAGGGTGTCCAGTAGCTTATACACACACAGACACACAGACTCAGAACGCTCACAGAAGACAACTGTACAGTGATAACAGATACCAGTGTGTGCATAGTGAAGGTAAAGCTTAGCTAGAGGAGAGGAAAAGTATCCAATGGTGATGGTGCAAAAATGAAGAGTAGAAGTCCAGCACCAAAAACAAAGACAGATACAAAAACAGATACCAAGACCAAACTACAAAGTAACAGAAATAGGAATTAAAGTGTGCAATTCTAGACATTTCCAACACACACAGTAGAATTAAAAACATATATTGCAAACAAAGTTGTACAATAGGGCTAATGTAGCCAGTAAAAACAGAAAGATGGTCAAGTCACAGTCTAAGTGTAGGCTGTATGATGTGGTGAAGGCAGAGAAGGACAGACAAGGACACTGTAAAGCTGGATGTCATGCTCTTTTACACACACACACACACACACACACACACTTGCAGCATGTAAAACACATATTTCACAGTCTAAAAGCATTAACTTCTAGCACTTGAACATTATGCAAATATATACTCATGTTCTAGAAATATGTAAATAATGTCGTAGTTGCAACTATACTCTTTCACATTAGGTTTGAAGGAAACCGAGGAGTGCCACTTTGCTGAAACGTTTGCTAACCAGGGGCATGTTGACTTTTTTTTTTTTTTTACAACAAAAGGAAAACACTGGAACTTTAAATATGTGATTAATTGTCATTAATTGTGATTAACATTTTTATTGTGCTTAATTGTATTATTTACTATTAATTGACACACTATTACTACTCTCCTATTTCAGAAATATATAAATAACAGTCTTATAGTCATTACAAAGTTAAACCCATGTTTGTTCTTTTCTGGAGGGTCCCAACTGTAAAATGGAGAAACTAATGTGACCAAAAGACTGTAAGAGAAAAGGAGTTGGAGAGCTCTTTGTTATGATGCAGTATTCAGGCTTTATTGTAGTAATGAGCAGTAATGAAACATGTTAAACATACTCCATAGATTACTAGATCACCTCCTTCACTCTATATATGAATGAATTACATTTCTCATGCCAACACATCTGATAACCATTTGTTGCTCTGTAAAATAATCAAGTTAATCTCTTCCTCTTGGCCTGTGATGTTCTCATAGCCCCGTGCCAACACTACAATTAGTGGTTGTTGTTCACAGTCACTTCAGCTTCTTCTTGGCACCATATGTCTGAGAGACACTAGAGAATATAATCTTTCACTATGAATCTCATATTCTCAGACAAGTATGCAGAATTTCAACTGTAAAGAGGAAAAAGTAAAGTGACTATCACAAGATCACATACTGAGATAATCTAAGTAAATTTGAAAGTGTAAAATTTGGAATTTGTATGTTTTCACAAATACACACACACACACACACACACACTCACACACACCTCATATGCAAAAGGATTTATGCTGATACAGGTGAAAAAAAAAAAAAAAAAAAAAAAATATATATATATATATATATATATATATAGAGAGAGAGAGAGAGAGAGAGAGAGAGAGAAAGAAAGAAATTCAGCGTGACATCAAAATTAATTTCAGCACATTCAAACATTACTTGTTAAAAATATAAATTTGAGAAAAAAATCATCTCATGTTTGAAACTATGAAATGATATTTCCCCTTTTCTCTACAGCCTGAATGACTGCAGTATTGGAGAAGAAGGCTTCAGGTCTCTTGCATCAGCACTGAGATCAAACCCTTCACACATCAGAGAGCTGTTGGTGAGTTTCAATAAAGCAGGAGACTCAGGAGTGAAGCATCTTTCTTCTCTTCTGGAGGATCCCAACTGTAAACTGGAGAAACTACAGTGAGTATCATTCTAGAGTAGAGTTAGTGTCACAACAAGATCACATACACAGCTGTTGTACACGGATTTTAAATCGGAAAAGTGTACATTTTCACATGTGCATGTGCATGCACGTACGCACTCACGCACACACACACACACACACACATATTAATGCTGGTACGAGCTGTGGCAAAGCAGTAAGGAAGGGGAGTTTGAGTCTCCAACAGATAGTCCGACTATTCCACCCAGAGAACAGTTATAAATCTCCTCCCCAGGGACCATCAGAAAAGAAGCCCCCAACTGAACACCTGCACAAGTTCAATCCACTAGACAGTAGACATGAATTCCACTGAAAATTAGTTTGTTGAAAATAAGGGAAAATGGAAGGGGAGGAGCCTGTTGAGGAGGAAAGTCCGACGACTCTATGGTTAGACAAAATACAAAAAATATTTATTCATGTTTTTAACATATATTAAAATTCCTCAAAAGATTCAATGAATGACATATGGAGTGGAAACAGGCTCCACCGAGAGATTAAATGTGGCTTATCTGAGGGGGCAGACTATCAGCTGGTGTAGACCTATTCCAACTCACACCGCTCGTGCAAGCATGCAATAAAGCAATTTCTGTAAAGTAACACACATCAAGAGTCACACACACACACACACACACACACACACACATATACACACACAAAGGAGTGCAACATTCTTGATAGCACAGCACACCAAGCATGCAGTGATCCAGACCCGCCACCAGTGGACTACAGCCTCCCTTTGGGACTCCCGTGTCTGACAATTAAACAGACAAAAGTAGAGATGCACTAATTGCAATTTTCTGAGCTGATACTGATTTTTTCATGGAGTTTGACCAGCCGATACTGATTTTGGTTGATACTGATTTCATTTTTTTCCAACCACAGCACACACAAAACTGTATTTTCTTATTTTCATTTCTGTAATCATTCTCTAATCAACCAAACATTTCAACATAAAAAACATGATTTTCAATTATGGAAGACTTAAAAAACCTCTGGTCATTATGGTTAGGCAGAGTAGGTAGGTTAGGATGACCAGACTTCCCTGATTTCCAGGGACTCCGTTTTTGGTGGTCTGTCAGTGGTAAAATATAAGAAAACCCACTTTGTCCCTGATTTTTGAACATTTATTGTAATGATATTGACTGTAGAAATAGGAGTGTCCCCGGTTTTTCAGGAAATTTCAGGGAGGTGTCCTTGATAATTATCTCAAAGGTCTGGCCACCTTACCCTAGGCCTAACCCAGAAGCTGGTAAAGTTCAGTAGCCTTCTTCAGTGCAAGCAGTTTGTTCTGTCCAAATATCACATTGTATATTACTTTTTCAGAAAGAGCAAAAAAGTCAAACAACAACTCAAATTTCCTTCTACAGTTCTGCTACTGCAATTTCGTTATTTTTGTGAAGCAACTGACAAATAAGATTCTAGATGATGGGAGAAGTCCATCTCCTCATCATAGCCAATATAAACTGTCCAGCACTAAGGTGCGTCAGCTCTGTTTGGAATCCATCAGTGACATATGGTAAGCTCTGCCAAAATTGAATGATCACTGTTGTAGGTTCGCCCAGACACATTCAACATGTATCTGATGTTGTGCTGTATGCATACTTTTCACCACCATGAAATTGGAATGTTTTCGTCCCACCAGCCAATCACTGGTCATGGGCCATCATGTGATTTCTAAAACCTAATGATTCCAATCAGCAGCTGGTCAATCGGTGTATCTCTAACCAAAAGTTGAAAAGCAGAAGATGCCATGAAACAAGAGACACAAGATAAAGGAACATACACATACAAACACAATATTAAAGGTAAATGAAACTAAACAAAATTCATGCAAAGCACTGCAAGGCATTACCCCCAGTTAGGCACAAGCCAACATGCACTCAAGAAAGGAAATACAACAGGCGTACATAAAGCACTGCACATAACTTAAAGCAGTGGCATGCAGACAATGCAAGCAGGCTCATCAGCAACACACAACACAGGAAACAAAAATAAACAAAAGAAACCAACTGTCAGACTCAGACAGGCGGAGGCAGCAAATAAACACAAGAGTCTTTATTAAAGTAAAGAACAAAGGGGTAACAAAAGTCACGTCCGTTACTATAACGGAGAAAACGGAAAAGAACAACGCTCAGAGGTTTGAGAAAAACTAACACACAGGAGTAACAGGAGTCAAACACAAAAGTACTAATTTCAATGATCAAGATACACGGAGAGGGACAATATCAACTGGGGAGTCTAGGCTTACGGGAAAGGAGATACGGGCGATCACGGGAGACGAGGGAAGCACACGAACACGCAGGAATCAAGGTAACATCGACGAGACCAGACACCAAGTGAAGCAGGAGGGAGGCTTAAGTAGGGTGGAGACCAGGTGACACCAATTAGAACTCAGGTGAAGGTGATCGTGCTTGAGGAGGTGAGTGCAAACGAGGAGATGAGCTGTGAGACCGTGGCGTTGAGTGAGGGGGCGTGGCCGTGACCAGGTCCGATGCGGACCTGACATTACCCCCCCTTCAGGGGCCGCTCCTGGAGCACGACGGCCCGGGCGCCGGGTACGCCGGCTGGGACGACCCCGACCTCGGGGAGCGGGACGGTCCGGATGCTCCGCGTGGAAGGCGGTGAGCAGGTTGGGATCCAAGATGTCCTCCCTCGGGATCCACGAGCGTTCCTCCGGACCGTACCCCTCCCAGTCCACCAGATACTCCAGGCGACCTCGACGGCGCCTGGAGTCGAGGACGGAGTCGACCACATAAGCCGGGCCGTCGTCCAACAGGAGCGGCAAAGGAGGCTCAGGCCGCGCATCGGGAGCTGGGGAGAGAGGAGAGACATTGTGAGGTGCGTGATAGGGTTTAAGTAGGGACACATGGAAAGTGGGGTGAAGGCGGTAGTGAGGGGGCAAACGTAACTTATACGTGACCGGGTTGACCTGCTGCAGGATGTCGAAGGGACCGATGAACCGGGGGCTGAGCTTCCTAGAGGGCAGTCGGAGGCGGATGTCCCGAGTGGAGAGCCAGACCTTCTGGCCAACCTCATAGGTGGGTGTGGGTCTTCTCCGCGCGTCTGCGTGGTGTTGGAAGCGTTGGACTGCCCTCTGGAGCTGCTGATGTGCTCTTGCCCAGACCCTACCACTCTCCTGGTACCAGTTCTCCACGTTGACCACCGCGGTGGGTTCGGTGTGCCAGGGGAAGAGGGGTGGCTGGTAGCCGAGTGTGCACTGGAAAGGGGTGAGTCCGGTGGCGCGTTGGCGTAAGGAGTTCTGCGCGTATTCGGCCCAGGGTAGGAAGTGGCTCCAACGGTTCTGGTGTTGGGAGCAGAAGGTGCGTAGGAACCGGCCGATCTCCTGGATCTTACGCTCCGTTTGGCCGTTGGTCTGTGGATGATACCCCGAGGTGAGGCTGACGGCCACACCCAGGCGCCCTAAGAAGGCCCGCCAGAACCTAGATATAAACTGGGGTCCCCGATCGGACACCACGTCCTCGGGTAACCCGAAGTGGCGAAAGACATGAGTAAAAACCGCCTCGGCGGTCTCCGCCGCCGAGGGGATAGCTTTCATGGGAACGAGTTTGCATGACTTTGAGAATCGATCCACCACCACTAAAACACAGGTAAAATCATTGGATCTAGGCAGGTCAGTAATAAAATCAACGCCTAGGTGTGACCATGGCCTCTGGGGTATCGGGAGAGGCTGGAGCTTACCCTCTGGGAGATGTCGGGGAGTCTTTGCCATGGCACACTCGGCACATCCAGCCACATACCTCTGGACGTCACGGTGCATCTGCGGCCACCAGTACCGATCGCGGAGGAGAGAGAGGGTCTGGGCAGCCCCCGGATGGCCAGTGCCCAGGGAGGTATGGAGGCTTTCGAGCACCTCCTGTCGAAGCCCGGCGGGCACAAACTGACGATCAGCCGGGGTCTTGGGGGGCGCTGGTTCCTGGGCCACCGCCTGGGCGACGTGGCTGTCCAGAGCCCACTGGATGGGGCTCACGATGAGGTGTGCCGGCAGGATTGGTTCGTGGGACTTGGGGGAGTCCGCATCCCCGTGGACTCTGGACAACGCGTCGGCCACGACGTTCTTGGACCCCGGCCTGTAAGACAGAACAAAGTCAAAACGGGTGAAGAATAGCGCCCACCGGGCTTGACGAGGGTTCAGGCGTTTGGCCTCTCGGAGGTATGCCAGGTTCTTGTGGTCGGTGAGGACTCGCAAGGGGTGTTGGGCTCCCTCCAGCCAGTGGCGCCACTCCTCCAAGGCAAGTTTGACGGCGAGTAGTTCCCGGTTTCCAATGTCATAGTTCTGTTCGGCCGGGGTAAACTTGCGGGAAAAGTAGGCGCATGGATGTAGTCTGGCTGGAGACCCGCTTTCCTGGGACAGGACCGCACCCGCTCCGGTTGTGGAGGCATCTGCCTCCACGACGAAGGGCTTGGTAGGGTCCGGGAGCGTGAGGAGAGGAGCCGAAGCGAAGGAGGCCTTGAGGTCTTGGAGCGCCCGCGCCGCCTCGGGGGACCACTGGAGGGTCTTGGGCTTGGACCGGAGCAGGTTGGTGAGTGGAGCGACCACTAGGCTGTAGTTCTTGATAAAGCGGCGATAAAAGTTGGCGAAGCCTAACAGAAGTTCTTTGACCGTAGTGGGAGACGGCCAGTGGAGTACGGCGTCAACCTTCCCCTGGTCCATCTTAACACCCTGGGCGGAGATGTTGTACCCCAAGAACTGGACCTGACGCACGTGGAAGACGCACTTCTCCGCCTTGAGGTAGAGGTGGTGTTCACGGAGCTTGCGGAGTACCTGTGCCACGTGCTGTTGATGTTCGGCTTCGTTCCGGGAATAGATCAAAATGTCATCGATGTAGACTAGGACGAACCGGTGGAGATATTCCCGGAACACCTCATTCATATATGCCTGAAATACAGAGGGGGCGTTGGCTAGCCCGTAGGGCATGACCCGATATTCGTAGTGGCCGTTGGGGGTGATGAAGGCCGTCTTCCACTCATCCCCCTCTCGTATTCTGATGAGGTTGTAGGCACTCTGCAGGTCTAGCTTCGTGAACACCACCGCCCCACGAAGCTGTTCCAGAGCGGCCGGGACCAGGGGGAGAGGATGGCGGAACTTTACCGTAATCCGATTCAGGGCTCGGTAGTCGATGCAGGGTCGCAGTCCTCCGTCCTTCTTGGCTACAAAGAAGAAGCTGGAGGCGGCGGGTGAGACTGATGGGCGAATGTACCCCTGGCGCAAGGCCTCCCGGATGTATTCCTCCATGGCCGCTTGTTCAGGCAAGGACAGCGGGTAGACCCTACCCCTAGGCACTGGTTCTCCCGGCAGCAGGTCAATGGCACAATCCCAGGGCCGGTGTGGAGGGAGTTGTGCGGCGCGTGCGGGACAGAACACCTCGGCGAAGTGACGGTAGTCGTGGGGAATGACGGTGCTATGGGCCGAGTGTGGGCTTTCGACCGAGGTTGACCCCACCACCAGGGAGGAGTGACTGAGACGGGACCTAGGAACAGGGAGACAAGACAAACACTGATCATGACAAGAATCACCCCATTTTAAGATCTCTCCGGTGGCCCAATCCACCACCGGAGCATGCTGAACCAACCATGGGCGGCCCAGGATTAAGTCCACGGTGGCCTCCTCGAGGACCAGAAAGTCAATACTCTCCTTGTGGCTGGCTCCAATCTGGAGTGTCAGGGGGCCCACGGCATGCCGGATGGTCCGTCGGGTCATGGGCCGACCCACTACGGAGTGCATGACGTAGGGGTGGGGACTCTCCCGACGTGGTAGCTTCAGGCGTCGGCAGAGGGAGCCGGCTATGAAGTTCCCGGCGGAGCCAGAGTCGAGGAGGGCCCGGGCTGAGAGGGAGACATTGGTGGTAGACAGGGTTATGGTGATCAACAAGGGTGATAAAATTGACGGTTGCAGACTGGCTCCACTCACCTGGACGCGAGGCGGGCGCACAGGGCAAGCGCGGATGTGGTGTCCTGAGGCCCCACAGTAGAGGCACAGGCCCTGTTCGACCCGCCTGCGTCGTTCGGTGGAAGTGAGCTTGACTGAGTCGACCTGCATGGGGGTCTCGGACGCGGAGTCGGTAGGAGCGGGTCGGAGGGGAGACGGAGCGACACGGGAGACAGGTGGCAGGCAGCCCTCCCTCCGGTGCGCCACCCGAATGGCGAGCTGGATAAAACGCTCCAGGCCGATGGAATCATCGTATGCCGCCAGGTGGAGGCGCAGGGTGGGTTCCAGGCCCAGGCGGAAGGTGGTGAGAAGGGCCGGTTCGTTCCACCCACTGGCGGCGGCAAGGGTCCGGAAGCGGAGAGCGTACTCGGTGATGCTGGTCCCACCCTGTTTCAGGTGGTGCAGCTGCTCCTGGATGGTGGAGTCGCCGACCGGAGCCTGGAAGACCTCCCGGAAGTGTTTAAGGAAGGCGTCCACAGACTGTGTGGTGGGTCCCGCCTGCTGCCAGACACTCTCTGCCCACTGGAGGGCCCGGCCGTCCAGGCGCGAGATGACATACGCCACCTTGCCACGTTCAGTGGGGAAACGGCGCGGGTCCATCTCCAGGGCGAGAGTGCACTGCAGCAGGAACCCACCACAGGCCTCCGGGTCTCCGGAGTAAGGCGGGGGATCCGGAGTGGGCGCGACGGCGCTGACTGGCGGCGTCACGTGAGTCAACAAGCTACGGCGCAGTTCGTCGACCAAGGCTTGAAAGGGGTCGGGGTTCTGAGCCTCCATGATTATATTACGGTCTGGTCTTCTGTCAGACTCAGACAGGCAGAGGCAGCAAATAAACACAAGAGTCTTTATTAAAGAAAAGAACAAAGGGGTAACAAAAGTCGCGTCCGTTACTATAACGGAGAAAACGGAAAAGAACAACGCTCAGAGGTTTGAGAAAAACTAACACACAGGAGTAACAGGAGTCAAACACAAAAGTACTAATTTCAATGATCAAGATACACGGAGAGGGACAATATCAACTGGGGAGTCTAGGCTTACGGGAAAGGAGATACGGGCGATCACGGGAGACGAGGGAAGCACACGAACACGCAGGAATCAAGGTAACATCGACGAGACCAGACACCAAGTGAAGCAGGAGGGAGGCTTAAGTAGGGTGGAGACCAGGTGACACCAATTAGAACTCAGGTGAAGGTGATCGTGCTTGAGGAGGTGAGTGCAAACGAGGAGATGAGCTGTGAGACCGTGGCGTTGAGTGAGGGGGCGTGGCCGTGACCAGGTCCGATGCGGACCTGACACCAACATGTAGGAATCCCAAATATGGTCGGTCCGATCAGCTGGTATGGGGCCGTGTCACAGACTAGACAAAACAGCAACACCTGTAGGAATTGGCCTCTTAGTCCATGAGACTACTCAGACACACCCACTCCAGATACGGTGGTGGTGAGGTCACGAATCCTCACTAAACTAACAGGGAGACAATTACAGCACAACAGGAGTAGTGGAGGAAGGCGTGTTGATGAATCCTCTGTGAAAAATTTCCCTGCATCACCTTTTGTCAGCACGCTCACACGAACACACACACTTTCTCTCACTCACACAGATATACTTCTATACTACTTTCTAATCATATTTTGCTTGGTTGGCTGTTTTACCCCTTTAGAATAAGGTTTTACACATGACATACATTTGTATCACATTATTATTATTCTCTTTTACTCTTCCAGGATATTACAGATTTTCCTACAAGCACACACACAAACACACACATTTTGTCTCTTTCACTCACACACAGATATACTTCTAAACTATATGCGTTCTTTTTTTTCACTCACACACAAAGTCCTTTATGCTAAATCTAGTGAATTTGATAGAATTTGGTGTTTAAAGGAATCAGAGACTCCTTCCCCTTCTCTTTCTTTTAAGACACATATTTCATAGTCATTATAGTCTCATCACAGTCTTATAGTTCTTATAGTTACATTACATTCATACTTCTAAACTATTTGCGTTCTCTCTTTCACTCACACACAAAGTCTCAAAGACGGAATAAAAGACTCCTTCCCCTTCTCCCTCTACAGCCTGTATGACTCCTGGCTTTGTGAATGTCATTGTGAATGTGAAATTCTGTAGGTTCCATGATGTCATTGTATTGTATTTCATGCATTCATGCACTGTATCTGCATGCAAACTCATGTGGTATAAAGTGATATTGTACCATGAGCTGGCCCAGTCCAACACAGAGCTCAGGCATGTTTGGCATCATGGCAAACATCACATAGGACCATAAAGGTAGTGTGAAGCTTAGTGCTTTCATTTTTCACCATCACTCTGATGAGTTTCTGTTACCATCTCATGAACAGAAGGTACAACTTAAACTTCTTAGACCACAAGCTCTCTGATTTCATATTGATATTCAACTGACTTCAGCATCTGTATCAGAGACATATCAGAGACCTCAGATTAGATTTAATTTGTATTGTCAATGATTAGGGCATCGTGGTTAAACTCTGCTTTGTTGGTGTTGCTGCACTCATGTGGTTGAGAGCCCTGGCTAATGTGCTGTATGTGGTGTCCCTTTGACCAGAATACGCTCAGGCATTGCTTCCTCCCTGCTGCACATACTAGCCGCATCTCTCTGAACTTTCTGTGCACTTTGTCAGTTTGTCCAGTCTTGAGGTTTACCTTTGCCTCTGGAGACGAGAATGTCTTCTTGCCTGATTCTGACAGTAATGTCATACTAGGGCTCACAAAAAATGCTCTTGGTGCAGCTGGATCTCAGAGGTTGCAGAGAGTACACCATCATACTAGAATGCTTGAACGGAACTGTACTGATAAAAAAAGTAAACGCAACCCATTAGGTCTTTTACTTTATTGTATAACTAGTGGTTAGAGATGTATATCCTTGCTTTATAAAGTCTCTCTCTTATAAAGCTAGATTTTATATGATGCCTCTGGTCGAGGACTGGATTGCATTTTACTTCTCACATGGCAGGCTGTTTCTCCTCTCCAAAGACTGTTGGGTTACTGCATGTTTGTTGAGCATATTTGTGGCCATCACACACCATCAGCTCTGCAGTTCTACCAAGTGGAGCTCTTGTATCAGCTTAGTTCCAACACTCTTTCAGATGCAGTGCTGTAACTGTAACTCAGTGGACCTGCTGCTTCATGCTGTTTGGTGTTCAACACAGACCCATGCAGGCGCACATACAGCTTAGGCTCTCCAACACTAACATGCATCCTCTTTAGTTCCAAGGTCATTACTTTCAGAATCACAAATTTTAACTCTTAAAGGTGAGCCTACAGCTTCACAACATATCTGTGCAGCAGTCATATCCTCAGACTCTGGTGATTAGCTCATTGTAGTTCTACAACATATAACAGCCACTCATAACATACAACAATTTGGTAACACTTGACGGGTGAGTACATAACACATTCACAGCAGCTGTCACAAATTGCTCATAAAACATTCATGACAGTTTCATGAGACATGACTCAACATTCACATCCAGCATTTCATGAATGTGGAAGATGAATGGTGATAACTTGTGTACCAGTGTGTGCATAGTGAAGGTAAAGCTTGGCTATAGGAGAGGAAAAGTCCAATGGTGATGGTGCAAAAATGAAGAGTAGAAGTCCAGCACCAAAAACTGCCTGACAAAGAAAGATACAAAAACAGATACAAAGACCAAACAACAAAGTAACACAAATTGTCACATTGCAACACACAAAGTGTACAATTCTAGACATTTCCAACATACACAGTAGAATTAAAAACAAAGATTGCAATCAAAGTTGTGTAATAGGGCTAATGTAGCCAGTGAAAACAGAAAGACACAGTCTTTCTAGATGTAGACTGTATGATGTGGTGAAGGCAGAGGACAGACAAGGACACTGTAAAGCTACATGTCATGCTCTTTCACACACACACACACACACACACACACACACACACACACACACACACACTTGCAGCATTTAAGACACATATTTCATAGTAATTTTTCAAAGTCTAAAGGCATTAACTTCTAACGGTTGAACATTATGCATTATACTCTCGCGTTCCAGAAATATTTCAATCTTCTATTTCAATTCAAACATTTAATATACAGGAAATTTTTAATGTCAGTTACAGTTTAAATGGGCTTGACTCGGTTCTGGTTTACAAGACACAGACACAAGATAGACAGATACAGACACCACTGTACAACAGCAACAACAACATCTTCGAACACAGACAAAAGTACAGACAAAGTAGACAACAACATTGTGTAGGCATTAACAACATTGTGTAGACATTAACAACATTATATACACATTAACGACATGGCGTAGACATTATAGTTGTTATAGTTACATTCACCCTCACATTCACTAGATGGCTGCAAAAGCACAAAATGTAACTCACAGGTGGGCCTGCTGCTTCACACCCTGTCTGTACAACCACCATATCCAAAAACTGTACTTCATAAAATTTCCACAATCATTAATGACAAATGTTTTAGTCTAATGTTGCCAAAACATCATTCTAGATAACACACTCTTGTAATAAAGAGTATTTCCATTATATATTCCAACCTGACTGCAACTGCATTTTGCAAAACACTCTCCTCTGCAAAGTGTTTGTGAGGGTTTTATTACACACTGCTGTGCCTATGTCTGGTTTGCAACAAATTGTGAAGCTGGAAATCACATTTTGTCTGAAAATAAATAAAGACTATATTTCCTTTTCTTTTCACAGCTTGGCAAACTGCAGTATAACAGAGGAAGGCTTCAGGTCTTTATCAGCAGCACTGAGATCAAACCCGTCACACCTGAGATGTCTGTATCTGAAGGGGAATAAAGTAGGAGACTCAGGAATGAAGCATATTTGTTCTTTCCTTGTGGATCCCAACTGTAAACTAGAGACCCTATAGTAAGTATTACAAAACCAACCATTAAGTTTCTGTGAGTGAATTTGTTTGACAGTGACAGTTAGTTTCCATGCACATTCACATAGACACATGTGTGTGCATGACATGCAACATGCAATGTTAGACACATTTATACTTCACAGTCATTTTCTAACAGAAAAATCATTAGCCTTTTAGCACTGGCATTATTTATTCTCACCTACATTTTTCCTACTGGTCAGGTGTTGAAGACACCCTTCAGTTACAGTTACAGTTACACAGTTACTTCTACTTCTACTTCTACACTCATGCAGAAACACACACACTTTGTTACTCACTCACTCATGGAGAGATATATTTCTTTCTAAGTATGCGTTCTCTCTCTCTCTCTCTCTCTCTCTCTCTCTCTCTCTCTCAGAATTCTGTGTTCAAAGGTATTAAGGACTCTACTACTTGCTTTCATACACACACACACACACCACACACACACACACACACACACACACACACACAATTCCAACTATAAATTTGAGAAACGAGAGGGAGGATCACAAGATCACATACTGAGAAACTCTTAATGAATTTTGAAATGTGTATGTTTTCACAAAGCTGAAATGTGTATGTTTTTACACATCTACATCTATATCCACACACACACACACACACACACATTTGAAAACTGAAAATTTGAAAATGTATTTTTTTCCCCTGCATCATCTTTTTTAATGTGAGCACACACACACAAACACACAGATTTTGTCTCATTCACTCATACACAGAAATACTTCTAAACAATTTACTTTCTCTCTTCCACTCACACACAAAGTTTTTTTCAGCAAAATATAGTGAATTTGACAGAATTTGGTGTTGAAAGGAATCGAAGACTCCTTCCCCTTCTCTCTCAGCTCAGGCATGTTTGGCATCATGGCAAATACCACATAGGACCATAAGGGTTGTGTGAAGCTTAGCGCTTTCATTTTTCACCGTCACTTTGATGAGTTTCTGTAACCATCTTATGATCAGAAGGTACAACTTAAACTACTTAGACCACAAGCTCTCTGATTTTATATTGATATTCAACTGACTTCAGTTTCTGTGTCAGAGACGTCCCAGAGACCCCAGATTAGATTTAATTTGTATTGTCAATGACTGCGGAATCCTGGTTAAACTCTACTTTCTTGGTGTTGCTGCACTCATGTGGTTTAGAGCCCTGGTTAACTGACATGTGCTGTATGTGGTGTCCCTTGGACCAGAATGTGTGCCTTTGGTATGCTCACAATGCGAGACTCTCAGTGACTCTGGGCTCCAGGCCAGTGGAGGAGACACAAGCCGCATCTCTATGAACTTTCTGTGCACTTTATCAGTTTGTCCAACACTAGTAACATGCATCTTCTTTAGTTCCAAGATCATTCCAAGGTCCATAACACATTCACATTCACATTCATAAATTGCTCACAAAACATTCATGACAGTTTCATAAGACATGACTCAACATTCACACCCAGCATTTTATAAATGTGGAAGACAGAATGGTGATAACTTACCAAAATAAAAGTCCAACAGTCTCAAAGCAGCGATGTTAGAAACACTTATACTCCACCGTCATTTTCTAACACAAAAAGCATTAGTCCTTTAGCACTGGCATTATTTATTCTCTCCCATTTTAGAAATATACATGTGGTCTATTTTCATATCTGTATAATATTGAGTCATGTCTTATTAAACAGTCATGAATGCTTTGTGAGTAATTTATGACAGCTGCTATGAATGTGTTATGTACTCAAGTAAAGTGTTCCCATTTATTTTGATGTTGCCAGAAATACTCCAGATAACATATCAGACTGTAGATAACACTGTAGATAACATATCAGACTGTAGATAACACTGTAGATAACACCCTTTTTTGGAATGGAAAGTATTTTCAGTATAAAATCCCATCTGACTGTAACTTGATTCTGCAGAGCACACTCCACTGCAAGTATTTGTGGTGGTCATATTACATACTGCTACGGGCAATGTATTTGTGATGGTCATATTACATACTGCTATGGGCCATGTATTTGTGGTGGTCATATTACATACTGCTATGGGCCATGTCTAGGTTGTAACAAAATTTTGACTGAATGTAAATAAAGACTATTTATAGCTGTGAAAAGAAAAGGAAATTTTCAGTTTCAGGAATACAGATGTGGTCTATTTTTATATCTTGTGTCCAACATGCACAGATAGAACTTACTGTAGAAACTGCTCCCTTCCTAGTCCTCATGTGTGTCCCTATGGTGATCTAATTAAATCTCTCCAAAACTGAACTGCTGGTCCTCCCAGCCAAACAAGCCATACACCACGACATCGGTATCAAGATCGACTCCCTGTCTGTTTCTCCCACCAAAGTGGCAAGAAACCTAGGTGTCATGATCGATGACCAACTGACCTTTGCAGATCACGTTGCCTCTGTGGCTCGGTCGTGCCGTTTTTCCCTATTCAACATAAGGAAGATCAGGCCGTACCTAACCCAACATGCAACCCAGCTCCTGGTTCAGACCCTGGTTATCTCTCGTCTTGACTACTGCAATGTCCTCCTATCAGGCCTACCAGCCTGTGCAGTGAGACCGCTACAGATGATCCAGAATGCAGCTGCACGTCTGGTCTTTAACCAGCCAAAAAGGGCACATGTCACACCTCTGTTCATTGAACTTCACTGGCTGCCCTTGGCTGCTCGCATTAAATTCAAGGCACTTATGTTGGCCTACAGGGTGAATGATGGCTCTGCTCCCATCTACTTGAATTCTCTTCTGAAGCCCTATGTCACCCGACGACCACTACGCTCCTCTAAGGAACGTTTTCTAGCACGGCCAACACCTTGTGCAGGTCGGTCCAGACTCTTCTCATATCTGGTTCCGCGCTGGTGGAATGACCTCCCAAGTGCTACCAGATCAACTGATACCCTCTCCACCTTCAAGAAACTCGTGAAGACTAAGCTCTTCCAAGAATATCTCCTGGTGTAAACTTTGAGAATGCACTTAATAATTTAATTCTCTACACTGTGTTACACTATTGCACTTTCAACTTAAAACAGCGCAGATTCTATGTTAGCAATATGCACTCCTTGTTAGTTCATTGTGTTGTAGCTTGAATGTTATCCTCTTTTGTAAGTCGCTTTGGATAAAAGCGTCTGCTAAATGCCTAAATGTAAAATGTAAATGTAAATTAACTAATTCCTTACTTTCTCTCTACAGCCTGTGGAACTGCAGTATCACAGAAGAAGACTTCAGATCTTTAGCAGCAGCACTGAGATCACATCCATCAAGTCTCAGAGAGCTTTGCCTGTGGGATAATAAACCTGGACCCTCAACACTGCAGCTCCTCTCTGAACTTAAGCAACATCCAAACTGTAAACATGTCCAAATATATGGACCCTACTGATTCCATTCACATTTTATTCCACATGGGCAGGACATATCTCCACACTGGGCAGGGTCAAATAATCAATTAAAAAATGTCTACGTTTGATGTTTTGTCAGTAGTAATTAGAATGTACATACAGTACTGTTGATACTTTGTGTCTCACATTTTGAGGAATTGTTGTTCTTATTTCTGTACTATGTGCAAAGGGATATGTTTCCCCAAATAATTTTATTTTCACATAATAATGTTCAACAATATTATAATCTATTCAATAATTGTCTTCACATACTTCTCAGTTGTTGTTAAGGGTACAAGTAGGTGCAGTGACAAGTCTACTGTTTGGCTAAGAAATGTAAAAGTATATAGCATTACACACACACACACAAAGCATACAATTGAATTAAAAAATAGTGCATTGAAAAAAGCAGGTGTTACTCAACTTTTGAATTACCATTATTTTTTCAGTTTTAATAATGATAGTCCTGGGAAATCACAAGTAACTTAAAACTAAGTTATGTTTGATATTTTCTGAAGTTTTTTCTTTTACACTGCAGTTGCATAAATAGAATGTTGACATACAAAATATACAGATCAGTCTAAAGTAATCTAATTATTTATTTGACATTGTTACAAACTAAATAAACTGTAATATTGCAAAACTGCTTTGGCAGCTACATAACTGCATGTAAATAATGAGATGAGCACTGAGATTATGTCATTAAAAATAATAATAAATATCAAATCATAATTTTTTTCAGCTCACTGAAACTTTTTTAATAAAAAAAAAATCACATAAAAAAAGCATACAGGTTAAAGGTGTGTGTCTGCTATTGGGATACGTCGCAGCTCAACAATCTGGGACTCGGCTGTACTTTCATCATGGCTCCCCTGGATGGACTCATCATCAGTGATGTTAAGGCCAGAACCTGAGGAGAAGAGACCACCAGAGGGGGAGAGATGATAACATGGATAGAGTCAGCTGAAAGGAGGTTTCAAAGGAGGTTTCTTTCTGAGTCATTTTACATACAGTAACATGAATTGTTTCTGCACCTACTTTATGTTAAGTAAACAGTTAAACTTGGCAGAGGAAAATGCCCCCTCTGCTCCATTATTTGCACTGAGTAAAGAGTAATGTTGTTAAGTCTCACCGGTCTTTAAGGCAAATATAAGGTCATCAAAGTCCTGTGACTCTTCATCAGCTGTGAGGGCGTTAAGTAATTCTTGATCTCCATGGTATGGCTGGCTTGGCAATGCTGATGTGTACATACTGCTGAGATGACTGCTACGCCTCAGGGATGCCTGTTCCCAGTCAGCAGATACCTGGGAGTACAGAGACAGAACAACTGCTGTTTGCTTTTCTTGGACACAGCATGACAGTTATCAAGTGAACTTTAGAGCAGTTGTTTGACTGGCATTCGTGTTAAAATTTAAAGTTAACTAATATTTAGTAGGCCCTTTTTTCAAACCAACAAACATTTGCAACTGCCTGTTTGGGAATCAGTCACTCGATAGTCAGTCTGTAACATTAACGCTGATCCACCACACCAACACACATACACAACTAAAAGCTGTTCAAATAGTGTGTAAGAACTGCAGTGGAGTTGGTAGGGTTAATACTTATACCTCTTCCATGGCACTGATGAGGTACTGGGTGGATTTACTGATCTCACTTGCCACTGTAACAGCACCTGTGCCTGAGTAAGCGGAGTTGGCCCTGTTCAGGCCATTCATGTCCACAGTGTAACTGGCTTTAGTAGGCCAGCATAACTGGTTATGCAGGATGAAATAAACAGCAAACACATACAGACCCTGCCAAAAAAAAACTGAAAATGAAACAGGACGTAGTTTTTAGACTTTTAGACAAATCTTAAACAACTGGAAACAAATTAATTCAAAATGATTTGCCTCTTCTTTTAGCACTATGTATACTGGAATGTGTAAAAAAAATGACTTGATGATGATTGACAAGCTGTTACCAACAAGATGTTGAAGACGATGTAAAGGATCTGCATCCAGAGGAATCTGTAAGCCATATGCAGTCCTGCCCAGAGCCACACTAGAGAGACCAGAGCAAACAGATAGAGGACCATGGGGATCTCTGAAATAACACAACCCAACCCAACACAGCACAGAAGTTTTAACAGACACAGGGAGACCTTCAAACTGCAAACTCATTTATGACTTTTTTCTCATGTATGTGTATAATTATGACCGCCGCTAGCGAAGCTAGCGAAAGCGGTCATATTGGTGTTGCTGCACGTTTTTCCCTTTTTTTTTTTTTTTTTTTTTTCACCGATTTTCCGTCAACGATTCCCGGGACACTGAAACTCAGGGGGAGATGAATGTTTGTAGGCATGTAGCCCTAGAAGTTTGTGAGCGAATATGAGCTTTTGGCCCCCAAGGCCCCCCCCCCCCACTGTGCCAGTGTCCGTCAAAGAGGGGGAGACCGGCAAAAGTTTTCGCTGAATAACTCGATGAACCTTTCACCCAACAACACGAAATTTTTGTAATATGTCGGTGTTACAGAGACGTATCGACCCAGCCCATAAACACTCACTTGAAGCATAGCGCCACCTACTGATATGGGTAAATGCAAAAATTGGGATTTTGAGTTGGCAATATCTTGGACCGAGAAGCTGGGAACTGCGCAAAATATGTCATGCACGATCACCCTAAAGACTTCTAAAACCACAGCACAAGCCATGAAATTTGGACCATAGGGGGCGCTGTAATTGCAGAAAATGTCATTTTGCCTATTATCTAGAGAATGCTAATGTTTACAGCAATTTTTTTTATTGTGAAAACTACTGACCCTCACGCATTGAAAACACTGGTCGACGCCCACTTCCAACGAAAACGGTTTACGTGAAATTTTAACATTGCCAAAACGAATCTGAACGAACTCGTCATAGGCCGTTAATGTGAATCTCACCAAATTTGGTATACGTCATCTACAGACAATGCTGACAAAAAGTAATCAAAGGATTTATCTTGAGATAAATTGTTTTGAAGTTACACGTCAATGAACATTGAACACGTAGCTTAAAATTTTTTAAAAGTACATATCTTGGCTTTTAATCGCTCAAATTTGGTCAAACTTGGCATGCCATCTCTAAACTGCTTTTTTGTCATGTGTACTAAATTTTGTGACATTTCGTCATAGAGGGCGCTGTTTATCGCCGAAGCTAGGTGTCAAAAAACAGTTTTTGTTAAATAACTCGTTAACATTTTTGCCCATGATAATGATTTTGTGTTAGTATGTTGGTGTTACAGAGACGTATCGACCCAGCCCATAAACGCTCACATGAAGCATAGCGCCACCTAATGATAAGGGTAAATGCAAAAATTGGGATTTTGAGTTGCCAATATCTTGGACCGAGAAGGTGGGAACTGCACGAAATATGTCATGCACGATCACCACAAAGACCTCTGAAACCACAGCACATGCCATAAAATTTGGTCCATAGGGGGCGCTGTAATTGTAGAAAATGTCATTTTGCCTATTATCTAGAGAATGCTAATGTTTACAACATTTTTTTTTTTATCGTGAAATCTATTGAACCTCACGCATGGAAAACACTGGTTGACGCCCACTTCCAACGAAAACAATTTACATGAAATTTGAACATTGCGAAAACGAATCTGAACGAACTCGTCATAGGCCGTTAATGTGAATCTCACCAAATTTGGTATACGTCATCTACAGACAATGCTGAGAAAAATTTATCAAAGGATTTATCTTGAGATAAATTGTTTCGAAGTTACACGTCAATGAACATTTAACACGTAGCTTAAAATTCTTTAAAAGTACATATCTTGGCTTTTAATTGCTCAAATTTGGTCAAACTTGGCATGCCATCTCTAAACAGCTTTTTTGTCATGTGTACTAAATTTTGTGACATTTCGTCATAGGGGGCGCTGTTTATCGCCGAAGCTAGGTGTCAAAAAACAGTTTTTGTTAAATAACTCGTTAAAATTTTTGCCCAAGATAACGATTTTGTGTTAGTATGTTGGTGTTACAGAGACGTATCGACCCAGCCCATAAATGCTCACGTGAAGCATAGCGCCACCTAGTGATAAGGGTAAATGCAAAAATTGGGATTTTGAGTTGCCAATGTCTTGGACCGAGAAGGTGGGAACTGCACGAAATATGTCATGTACGATCACCACAAAGACCTCTGAAACCACAGCACATGCCATAAAATTTGGTCCATAGGGGGCGCTGTAATTGTAGAAAATGTCATTTTGCCTATTATCTAGAGAATGCTAATGTTTACAACATTTTTTTTTTTATCGTGAAATCTATTGAACCTCACGCATGGAAAACACTGGTCAACGCCCACTTCCAACGAAAACAATTTACATGAAATTTGAACATTGCGAAAATGAATCTGAACGAACCCGTCATAGGCCGTTAATGAGAATCTCACCAAATTTGGTATACGTCATCTGCAGACAATGCTGACAAAATGTTATCAAAGGATTTATCTTGAGATAAATTGTTTCGAAGTTACACGTCAATGAACATTGAACACGTAGCTTAAAATTTTTCAAAAGTACATATCTTGGCTTTTAATTGCTCAAATTTGGTCAAAGTTGACATGCCATCTCTAAACAGCTTTCTTGTCATGTGTACTAAATTTTGTGACATTTTGTCATAGGGGGCGCTGTTTATCGCCATATATAGGTGTCAAAAGACCTATATATATATATATATATATATATATATTTTTTTTTTTTATATAATACTCCATACAAGACAATCTTATGACTACCATCTCTACACAAACACCAAGTGGCAAGAGTTCAAATTAACACATGTAGGCTACATACATACTATGACAACACCTACCCTTTCATAAATCACTCCTACACACTACAAAATCACACACAATCTTATTCATTCAAAAAACACATCCATACCCACTTCCAAGACATAATTTCCAATCTAATTCCCACCTCACAACACTGTTCTACCACACACTTGTCATGCCAACAGTTCTCACATTTCAATACATTGCGGCGGTCATACCATGTATCGCTATGCGGTACATCTAGTATTTTTAATACAATTGCAGCAGTAACAAATATCTGTGGTGGAAAATGTGGTGAGATTATGGCTTCTGCCTCAATTTAATTATCCTAAAATATGTGAATAGAATTACCATTACATTTAATACACATTCACTCATTCCAGTTCTGGGGGGCACAGAGGGAACAAAGGGCAGCATACATGTTAGGGATGAAACACCTGAGAGGGAAATATGTTATGTCAAAAACTCATTGCATGTACATTGACGTTACTGGAAAATTATTTGATCTTCTGCTTGCTATTGTACTCTGAAACTCATAGCATTTCCATTACCAGCTATGTGGAAAATATACTGCACAGGAATGACTTACAGCCCCAGTTCATGATTCATGGGGCCCAATGGGATTTGGCTTTACAAATAACTCAGTTCTCCATTAACAAGGCCATTGGCATCATGGATGCTCCAACCATATCCTCCCAGGAGCACAATGACCAGTATGATGATGACCAGTGCTGGAAGCCCCCAGCTTAGGAGGATGAAGAGAAGATACCGCCACTTTGTTTTTAAAATTAAAATTTGGATAAATGCCTCTGTTTTTTGGTTGTTGTGGAAGCCCCCCCCCCCAATCTTTGCAAAGATGCATTAAAGTTAAGTAGGCATTCATCAAAATGTTCATCTTAACCATTGTATTTCATCATAAACGATCAGAAAACAAGGCTTTCAGGTCAGCTGCAATGTATCCCAATAGCAGACACACACCTGTATGTTTATTATGACCACCACTAAAAGCGCGAAAGCAGTCATATTGGTTTGTCAAATGTTTTTTCACTTTTATTTTTTCACTGATTTTCCGTCAATGTTTGCTGGGACAATGAAACGCTGAGGGACATGAATCTTTGTAGGCATGTAGCCCTAGTAGGATGTGAACGACAAGAAGCTTTTAACCCCCCCCCCCCCCCACACACGCTGTGCCAGTGTCCGTCAAAGTGGGGGACACAGCCAAAAGTTTTTGCTGAATAACTCAATGAACGTTTCACCCAACAACGTGAATTTCAAATTGTGATTTTGAATTGCCAACATCTTGGGCGAGAAGGTGGGAACTGCACAAAATGTGTCGTGTATGATCAGCACAATGACTTCTGAGAGCACAGCAAGCACATCAAATTTGGCCCATAGGGGGCGCTGTAATTGTACAAAATGTCATTATCTATGGAACGCTAAAGTTTATCTTTACAGTTTCAAAGTTACATGTCAATCAGAATTCAAACCGTAGCTTAAAATTCTTCAAAAGAGCATATCTTGGCTTCTAATTGCTCAAATTTGATTAAACTTGACATGCAAACTCTAAACAGCTTTCTTTTCATGTGCACCAAATTTTGTAACATTTTATCACAGGTGGTGATGTTTCTCATCGAAGCTAGGTGCCTAAACACTGTTTTTGTTAAATAACTCGTCAAAACTTTTGCCCAAGACAACGATTTTGTGTTAGTATGCCGGTGTTGCAGAGGCGTATCGACCCAGGCCTGAAACACTCACTTGAAGCATAGCGCCACCTAGTGATACGTGTAAATGTAAAAATTGGGATTTTGAGTTTCCAATATCTTGGACCGAGAAGGTGGGAACTGCACAAAAGATGTCATGCACGATCCGCACAAAGACCTCTAAGAGCACAGCACATACCATAAAAAACTTCTTACTACTGTAGAAAGATGATGCTTTCACAAATCACTCTTACATGCTACACAAACACACAGAATGTAATTCATTCAAAACCCACGTCCATTCACACGTCTAGCAAATCAATTCCACACAAATTCTCACCTCACAACACTGACCTACCACAAACTCATCATGCCAACAGTTCCCACATTTCAACAAACTGCAGTGGTCATACCATACCATACATCTAGTTTTTATCAGATTTTTTATTTAAACATTTTCAGTGAGTTGAAAAAGTGATGCTTTGATATTTATTATTATTTTTAATTGCATAATTTCTGTGCTGCTGTATGCACTGTATTTCCTGTTCATTATTTACATGCATTGCCATGTAGCTGCCCAAACAGATTTGCAATATAGCAGTTTATTTAGTTTGTAACAATGTCAAATAAATGATTAAATTACTTTCGTCTGTTCTGTATATTTTGTATGTCAACATGCTATTTATACAGCTACACTGTAAAACCAAATGTTAAAACTTAAGAAAATATTAAACATAAGTTAGGTCTTGAAAATCGCAAGTAACTTAAAACTATGATTTTTGAAACACAAAATTAATGGTTTAAAGGAAAGGGTAATTCAAAAGTTGAGTGATGTCTGCTTTTTCAATGCACTATTCTTAACTGTATGCTTAGTGTGTGTGTGTGTGTGTGTGTGTGTGTGTGTGTGTGTGTGTGTGATACTACCTTTTATACTTCTTAGTCAAACAGAAGACTGTAACTGCACCTACTTGTACCCTTAACAACAACTCTGAGAAGTGTGTGAAGATAAAACAAATAGATAACAGATCATCCTTGCATTTATAGACAGATATCCCTGTGGTATCATACATCTCTATTTACAAAGATTTTGTTGAACATTATTGTGTGAAAATAAAGTTATTTAGGAACACATATCCCTCCTCACATAACACAGAAACAGGAATGACAACAATTCTTCAAAATATCCGGCACAAAGTATCAACAGTACTTTATGAACAGGTGACATTATTCTGATTATCATAGACAAAACATCAAACATAAACATTATTTAATTGATTATTTAACCCTGCCCATTGTGGAGATATTTCCTGCCTATGTGGAATAAAATGTGAATGGAATCATTTGGACATGTTTACAGTTTGGATGTTCCTGAAGTTCAGAGAACTGCAGTGTTGAGGGTCCAGGTTTATTACCCCACAGCCAAAGCTGTCTAAGACTTGATGGATGTGATCTCAGTGCTGCTGCTAAAGATCTGAAGCCTTCCTCTGTGATACTGCAGTATGACAGGCTGTAGAGAGAAAGAAAGGAATTAGTTTATTAGATCACCATAGGGACACACACGAGGACTAGGAAGGGAGCAGTTTCTACAGTAAGTTCTATCTGTGCATGTTGGACATGAGATCTGTATCTGTATCTCTGTATCTCTGCATCTGTATTTCTGAAATTGACGAGTGTAAAAAATTCAAGTGCTGGAGTATCTGGAGTGTTTCTGGCAACATTAAAATAAATGGTAACACTTTACTTGACACATTCATAGCAGCTGTCATAAATTACTGACAAAGCATTCATGACATTTAATAAGACATGACTCAATATTACACCTTACATTAACAATGCAATTGTCTCATGGTGCTTTACAGATATGAAAATAGACCACATCTATATTTCTGAAATGGGAGAGAATAAATTATGCCAGTGCTAAAGGACTAATGCTTTTTATGTTAGAAAATGACTGTGAAGTATATGTGTGTCTAACAAGTTATCACCATTCTGTCTTCCACATTTATAAAATGCTTGGTGTGAATGTTGAATCATCTCTTACAAAACTGTCATGAATGTTTTGTAATTGGAATTGGAATACAGTTTTCACATGATGGCCCATGACCGACGATTAGCCAGTGAGACGAAAACATTCTGATTTCATGCCAGTGAAATGCATGTGTACAGGGAAACATCAGCAGCACAGATACACACACACGTTGAGAATTTGCACAAGGTAACCTACAACAGTGATCATCCAATTTTGGCAGGCCTGCAAAGACTATCAGAGCAGACAAGATGAACCAATATTTTCTTGTGTCACCATGAATGAAAACTAGTCGCTTGTGCCATATAGGCCGACATTACACACTGACTGTTTACTTTCACTTTCTAAGTGGAAATCCAGTTATGGCCAATGGTGAATTTGTTGATGTTATAAATTGTTGGAACTGTGTAAAGCAAGCACAACTTCATAGTTTAGTTTTCAGAGTTTCATTTCAGATTTGAGTTTGGGGCCATGATGTGAGACTGAATCAAAATGACAGAGTTTACCATATGTCACTGATGGATTCCAAACAGAGCTGACTCACCTTAGTGCTGGACAGTTTATATTGGCTATGATGAGGAGATGGACTTCTCCCATCATCTAGAATCTTATTTGTCTGATGCTTCACAAAAATAACAACATTGCAGTAGCAGAACTGTAGCAGGAAATTTGAGTTGTGGTTTGACTTTTATGCTCTTTCTGAAAAAATACTATGTGATATTTGAAAAGAACAAACTGCTTGCATTAAAGTAGGATACTGCACTTTACCAGCATCTAGGTTAGGTCTATGGTAAGGTGACCAGACCTCTGAGATGAATTTTCCTGAAAAGCCAGGGACACTCCTATGTCAACAGTCAATATCATTACAATAAGTGATGTTTTAGCTTCAAAATTCAGAGACAAAGTGTGTTTTCTTGTATTTTACCCAGGACAGACCACCAAAAATGGGCACTGTCCCTGAAAATCGGGGACGTCTGGTCACCCTAACCTATTGCACTCTTAATGACCAGAGGTTTTTCAAGTCTTCCATAATCGAAAATTAGGTTTTCAATATTAAAATGTTTGATTAGAGAAATGAAAATATAATAAGTTATATTATATATTATATATATTATAATAATAAGAAAATACATTTTTGCGTGTGCTGTGGTTGGAAAAAAATGAAATCACTATCAACCAAAATTGGTCTCAGCTGGTCAAACTCCATAAGAAAATCGGTATCAGCTCAGAAATTTACAATTAGTGCATCTCTACTTTTGTTTGTTTAATTGGCAGACACAGGAGGCCCAAAGGGAGGCTGTAGACCACTGTTGGCGGGTCTGGATCACTGTATACTTGGTGTGCTGTGCTATCAAGAGTGTTGCACTCCTTTGTGTGTGTCTGTGTGTGTGTGTGTGTGTGTGTGTGAGAGAGAGAGAGAGACTTGCTGTGTATTACTTCACAGAAATCACTTTATTGCATGCTTGCATGAGTGGTGTGAGTTGGAATAGGTCTACAGCAGCTGATAGTCTGCCTCCTCAGATAAGCCACGTTTAATCCCTGTTTCTACTCCACATTTCATTGAATCTTTTGAAGAATTTTAATATATGCTAAAAATATGAATACATATTTTTTTTGTATTTTGCCTAACCACTGAGTCGTCTGACTTTCCTCCTCGACAAGCTCCTCCCCTTCCCTTTTCCCTTGTTTTCAATAAACAAATTTTCAATGGAATTCACTGTCTGTTCTACTGTCTAGTGCATTGAACTTGTGCACGTGTTCAATTGGGGGCTTTTCTTCTCATGGTCCCCGGGGAGGAGATTTATAACTGTTCTCTGGGTGGCATAGTCGGACTATCTGTTGGACACTCAAACTCCCCTTCCTTACTACTTTGCCACAGCTCGTATCAGCATTAATACATAAGCATGTCAGTTGTGTGTGTGTGTGTGCGTACGTGAATGCATGTGCACATGTGAAAATGTACACGTTTCTGATTTAAAATCCATGTATACCAGCTCTGTATGCGATCTTGTACTCACTGTAGTTTCTCTAGTTTCCAGTTGGGATCCTCCAAAAGAGAAGAAAGATCTTTCACTCCTGAGTCTCCTGCTTTATTCCTACTGAGCTCTAGCTCTCTGATGTGTGAGGGGTTTGATCTCAGTGCTGATGCAAGAGACCTGAAGCCTTCTTCTCCAATACTGCAGACATTCAGGCTGTAGAGAAAAGGGGAAATATAATTTGATAGCTTTAAACATGACATGATTTTTTCTCAAATTTATATTTTTAACATGTAATGTTTGCATGTGCTGAAATTAATTTTGATGTCACACCAAATTTCAATAATGAGAATTAAGTTTCTGACAAAGCATGCATAAAATGCCTAGTGTGCTTTTAATGTATAAGTAAGTTTAATTATGTGTAAGTGAAACCAATCTAACCAAAGAAATCTCATTGTACAATCTAAGCTCTTCAGTCCAGTGCAGAGCTCATGGACCGCAGTATCTCCAATACTGTTGTTACTGAGGTCCAGATCTTTCAGCTTTGAAGATGCTTTGCTGAGGACAGATGACAGACCTCCACAGCTCCTCTCAGTGAGCCTACAGTTACTGATGAGTCTTGAGGGGAAGAACAGCCATCGCTGACTATATGGAAAGGACTCTAATACCGAATGTAGCCTATAGATACATCATTACTTTTAAGAGGAAAAAATTGTGTGAATGTGGTCACATGAAAAAAGGTGATACAGGGAATACGTTTTTTCACCTGTATCAGCATCAATCCTTTTACCTATGAAATGTGTGTGTGTGTGTGTGTGTGTGTGTGTGTGTGTGTGAGAGAGAGTGTGTGTGTGTTTGTGTATGTGCATGGGTGAAAACATACTCATTTCCACTTTCAAATTAACTAAGAATATCTCAGTATGAGGCCTTGTGATGCTTACTTTAGTTTCTCCAGTTTACAGTTGGGATCCTCCAGAAGAGAAGAAAGATGCTGCGCTCCTGAGTCTCCTGCTTTATTCCCACTGAGCTGCAGCTCTCTGATGTGTGAGGGGTTTGATCTCAGTACTGATGCAAGAGAACTGAAGCCTTCCTCTGCAATACTGCAGTCATTCAGGCTGTACAGAAAAGGGGAAATATAATTTCATAGCTTTAAATATGACATGATTTTTTCTCAAATTTATATTTTTAACAAGTAATGTTTGCATGTGCTGAAATTAATTTTAATGTCACACTGAATTTCAATAATGAGAATAAAGTTTCTGACAAAGTATGCATAAAATGCCTCGTGTGCTTTTAATGTATAAGTAAGTTTAATTATGTGTAAGTAAAACCAATCTAACCAAAGAAATCTCATTGTACAATCTGAGCCCTTCAGTCCAGTACAGAGCTCCTGGACCCCAGTATCTCCAATACAGTTGTCACTGAGGTCCAGATCTTTCAGCTTAGAAGATGCTTTGCTGAGGACAGATGACAGACCTCCACAGCTCCTCTCAGTGAGCCTACAGTTACTGATGAGTCTTAAAAGGAAGAACAGCCATCGCTGACTATATGGAAAGGACTCTAATACCAAATGTAGCCTATAGATACATCATTATTTTTAAGAGAAAATAATTGTATAGAATTACAGAAATATATATATACATATATTCTCATTTTAATTATACATAAGTACTTTTAGTTGTTTCTTTTTTGGCTTCATGATTCACTGAAAGGCTTTGCAACCAGACTTGTACGTCCGAGGGGGGCTGGTTTGATCCCCGACCAGTAGGAAAACTGAGGATGTGGGAAGTGATTGAACATCGCTCTCACATGTCCACGTGTACAGCTGAGGTGTCCTTGAGCAAGGCACTGCTCCCCAGGCACCGTAGCAGAAGGCCCCCTCTGTTTGGGATAGTGTGTTCTTCACCTCACTGTGTGCTCACTGGGCGCTGTGTGTAGTTTTTTTTCACTGTATCATATTATCTATCTATCTATCGTTTTATATGTGTCAAATGTGTGTATGTGTGTTTGTGTGGATGTAAATGTGTGAAAACATACATATTTCAGCTTTGATTATCTCAGTATGTGATCTTTTGATTCTCACTCTAGTTTTCCAGTTTACTGTTGGAATTGTGTGTGTGTGTGTGAAAGTAAGTAGTTTAGAAGTATATCTGTGTGAGTGAGAGAAAGTGTGTGTGTATGTGAGTGAGAGAAAATGTGTGTGTTTATGTGAGCGTGCTGACATGACAAAAGGTGATATAGGGAAGTTTTTCACAGAGGATTCATCAACTCTACTTCCTCTACTACTCTTGTACTCTTGTTGTGCTGTAATTGTCTCCCTGCTAGTTCAATAAGGATTCATGACCTCGCCGCCACCATATCTGGAGTGGGCGTGTCTGAGTAGTCTCGTGGGCTCAGAGGCCAATTCCTACAGGCGTTGCTGTTTTGTCTAGGCTGTGACATGGCCCCATACCAGCTGATCGGACCGATCATATTTGGGATTCCTACATGTTGGTTTCTTTTGTTTATTTTTGTTTCCTGTGTTGTGTGTTGCTGATGAGCCTGCTTGCATTGTCTGCATGCCACTGCTTTAAGTTATGTGCAGTGCTTTATGTACGCATGTTGTATTTCCTTTCTTGAGTGCATGTTGGCTTGTGCCTAACTGGGGGTAATGCCTTGTAGTACTTTGCATGATGTTGTGTTTGTATGTGTATGTTCCTTTATCTAATGTCTCTTGTTTAATGACATCCTCTGCTTTTCAACTTTTGTTTAGGGCCGACCTACCGACTGACCAGCTGGTGATCGGAATCATACAGTTTTCACATTATGGCCCATGACCGGTGATTGGCCGGTGAGATGAAAACATTCTAATTTAATGCTGGTCAAATGCATGTGTACAATGCAACATCAGCAGCACAGATACACACACACGTTGAACACGCACAGGCTCAGTGATCATCCAAGTCCGCTATCAGAGCGGACAAGATGAACCAATATTTTCTTGTGTCACCAGCAGTCCTGAATGAAAACTAGTCGCTTGTGCCATATAGGCCAACATTACACACTGACTGTTTACTTTCACTTTCTATGTGGAAATACAGTTATGGCCAATGGTGAATTTGTTGTGTTTACAGATTGTTGTAACTGTGTAAAGCAAGCACAACTTCATAGTTTATTTTTTTAGATTTTAATTTCAGATTTGAGTTTGGGGCCACGATGTGAGACTGAATCAAAATCGCGGAGCTTACCACATGTCACTGATAGATTCCAAACAGAGCTGACACACCTTAGTGCTGGATAGTTAAAATTGGCTATGATGAGGAGACTGAAGTACTGTACTGCACTGAAGTAGGCTACTGCACTTTACCAGCATCTAGGTTAGGCCTAGGGCCCAGGCCTAAGGAGACCAAAACTCTGAAATGAATACCAAGGGCATCTCTGAAATTTCCTGAAAAACCAGGGACACTACTATTTCTACAGTCAATATCATTACAATAAGTGATGTTTAGCTTTAAAAATCAGAGACAAAGTGGGTTTTCTTGCATTTTACCCGGGACAGACCACCAAAAATGGCGACTGTCCCTTGAAATCAAATTTAACGGTCAGACAGAACAGAAAACATTAGGCTTTTGAAACCCTTTGTAATGCTTCCATTGTCCCATTGGTTGCCATGTAAAATTCTAGAGCATAGGGCCCTGGGAACATAGGGCTGACCCCATTTTCCAGCAGGGCAGTAAGCAAGCTTTTGTCACTGAAATCCTACCTGAAAATTTTTTTTAGAAGTGAATTTTTTTTTTCAGAAGTGACTAGAGCATAAAAAAGTAAAGGTTTTCAGAGACTTTTATCCAGGATATCAGAAACTTACAGTGGCAGATTTAGAAATTAAATGTGTGTCAATCAATTGTCAGACAGCAATGTACCGCTGTTCCTCCACAACTATAAGCAAAATTACAAAATATCTTACTTCAGTGTATCCAGGGTACAGTCTAGTTTCTTCAGTCCATTACACAGTTCTTGGACCCCAGAATCTCCAATACTGTTGTTGCTGAGGTCAAGATGTTTCAGCTTTGAAGATGCTTTGCAGAGGACAGATGACAGTGCTGAGCAACTCCTTTCTGTGAGACAACAGCTGTTGAGCCTTCAGGAGAAAATATCCATACATCATACTCACAGAGCCTTTTGTGATTCTTTCACTACAGGTAGCAGTCTTAGCAGTCCTTCGTCAGACCTGATGTACTTCTTCAAGTCAAATACATCCAGCTTCTCTTCTGATGTCAGCAGCACAAACACTAGAGCTGACCACTGGGCAGGTGAGAGATTAGATTCAGAAAGTGATCCTGCACTCAGGAAGCCCTGCACCTCCCCCACCAATGAGTGATCACTGAGTTCATTCAAACAGTGGAAGAGCTTGATGACTCTTTCTGATGTAGGAACTTCTCTGATCTTTTCTTTAATATAACTGATTATGCCCTTTTTGCCCATCTGATTTTGTTCTCTCTGTAGTAGACCATGAAGGAGAGTCTGGTTAGTCTCCAGAGAGAGGCCAAGAAGGAAACGCAGGAAAAGATCAAAGCGTCCATCTTCATACTCCAAAGCTTTGTCCACAGCGCTCTTTTGCAAGATGATCATAGAATCCTCCACTGTTGGACTGTTCCATCTCCATTTCAGAAGCTGAATGCCTTTGCTTGGAGGTTTAGGTTTGGACAGGACATCTTTCCTTTTCTCTGTCAGCATCAACGGCACATACAAAGCTGCAAGATATTCCTGGATGCTCAGATGCACAAAACAGTACATCTTTCTCTGCTGAAGTCCCGATTCTTCTTTAAAGATCTGGGTGCAGATGCCACACTGTACTGCTGCCTCTCTGACATCAATGCCAGAGTCTCTCAGGTCTTTTTCATAAAAGATCAGACGACCCCTTTCTAGTTGCTCAAAGGCCAATTTCCCAAGAGCTAGGAGATCTTCCTGGTTCCACTGTAGATCAGAGTCATAAATTCCTTCAAACTTAAAGCTTCTCTGCTTGGTTTGAAAAATGAGGAAATATGTATACATTTCAGTCACTGTCTTTGGGATTTGTTCAACACAACATGTCTCAAGAATATGTCCAAGAACAATAACAGCAATCCAGCAAAATACTGGTATGTGGCACATGATGTGCAGACTTCTTGAAGATTTAATGTGAAAGAAAGATTCTGGTCACTAATCTTCTTCCTGAAGTACTCCACATTCTGTTGGTCACTGAACCCTTGTGCTTCAGTCACTCGATCAAGACACTCAGGTGGTATTTGACTGGCTGCTGCTGGTCGAGAGGTGATCCAAAGTAGAGCAGAAGGAAACAGATTGCCCTTGATGAGATTTGTCAGTAGTACATCCAATGAAGTGACCTCTATCACATCAGCCAAACTTTCATTTTTCTGAAAGTCTAGCTGGAGACGACATTCATCCAGACCATCCAAGATAAACAAGACCTTGTGGTTTGTCTGTCTGGGAAAAGTTGACAGCTTTATTTCTGTAAAAAAGCTGTGGAGGAGATCTATCAAAGAGTACTGTCTTTCTTTCATGAGGTTGAGCTCTCGAAAAGTTAGTGGGAATATAAAGTGAATGTCCTGATTTTCCTTTCCTTTAGCCCAGTCCAGAATGAACTTTTGAACTGAAACAGTTTTACCAATGCCAGCTATTCCTTTTGTGACCACACTTCTGATTGGTTTGTCTTGGCCAGGTAAGGGTTTAAAGATGTCTTTGCATTTGATTGGAGTCTCATGTCCTTCTGGTCTCTTGGATATTGACTCAATCTGTCTGACTTCATGCTCCTCATTCACTTTTCCACTTCCTCCTTCTGTGTAGATCTTTTCCAGCAGAGTAGAGCTCCCTTGCTTGGGTATTCCCTCAAACACACTCTGGTACCTTTTCTTGAGATTTCTTTTCAGTTCTGCCTGACACAGTACATGCACCTCATCTATAAAGAGAACATATCATGATCAATATTATTTTCAGGCATCCACTAATACTGAGGTCAAGTAGTTCTATAAATGAAAGTTCTCTTTCCTAGTGTAGCTTAGTGATTGAAGTTCTCTCCCAAAGTTCTCTTACTTTCATGCAGTTTGTCTACAATATTTTGCTGCTTCATGTTTCTGAGAAAGTGCAGTGCCATCTTCAGAGCCCCTTCTCTGGCATCACTCTCATCGTTAGATTTACTCTCAAACTTTTCTTGGTAATTTGGACTCACAATCCTCTTAAATCTCTTCACCTCACTCTTCACAAAGCTGATGATCTTCTGTTCAAGCACCTGGAGTACATACAGCTTATCTGTGAATAACTCACTTCACAACATCACACAACATTATCATCACAAACATCAATGAAGTGTACTGTGTTGCTGTGGACTTGTGGGACTTATGCAACATAAACCTAATGGTGGCAGAAATATACAAAGCACTTTGTGATTGATTTTGTTACTGTAAACACAGTGTTATTCTCCACTTATCAGCAGCGCAGGAATAACATGAGTAAATCCAGACCTGGAATATGTGCTTGAGGTCTTCCTGTTGACTTATTCGATCGGTGATAGCATCTGGTTTGTATCCCTTCATTTGGCTTCTGAGTATGAAAGTTACAGATGACACATTAGTTTTCATTACTGATGGGAGTATGATATTTAAGGAGGATCAAATAAAATGCAATACACAGTCCAGGTCAAAAATGTTCTACTTTCTTGCTCTACAAATGAGGGCAAAAAATCTTACATATACATACATTACATATATGCATTTAGCAGATGTTTTTATCCAAAGCGACTTACAAAAAGAGGATTAACATTTAAGCTACAGCACAATTAAAAACTGTCTGAGAGTGCAACTGGCAAACATGAAATTGGCAGGAGATGAAAGTGTGATAAAAGTGTAGTAGAGAGAGAGTAGGGGTGCATTGTAAGTGCATTCCAGGTATTCAGAAGTTTTAAGCCAGGAAATTCTTGGAAGAGCTGGGTCTTGAAGAACTTCTTGAAAGTGGAGAGGGTTGCTCTGGTGGCACTTGGAAGGTCATCAGTTAAGATCAGACTGACGTACCCCCCTCGAATGATGAAGACATGGTGAGGTCAGTAAACGGACTCTGGTAACAACGGCAGCTGCTGGAAACAACTGCTGGATTGTGTACATGTACACACGCAAAACAATGAAAAGTAAAGTATGTACGAAATGTACCTACAGTGCTGCAGCGCTGGCCATCTCTGATATCAAATATCACCATAGTCTTCAAACTTACATTGGAAGTTTGGTTTAGCATAACATCTTTGGATTAGCCATAGACAGTAAAAGAATTAGCCACAACTAGACTGGTAGAAAGACAAACTGGAGTACACTGTTATGGAGTCAAGCGGACTTCGGTCAATAATTAAATTTTCTTTCCATGCATGTATACTCAGATTACTTGGATCCTCAAGTAAAATCATTAGCTTGGTTATTGCCAATAGCTCGGTTTAGACGTGCATGTACATGTAATAATTGTGAGCACACACAGATTAAGCCAGAGCAACGGGCAGTCTACTGTTACAGAACCACATGAGGGGTTTGGTACCCTGCACAAGGACACCTCAGCTCTGAACAAGGGAGAGTGATGTTCGACTATTTCCCCTGCCCACATTTTTCCTACTGGTGGGGATCGAACCAGCCATCCTTCAGTCACTTCAATCAAGTCTGAGACCTTATGCAATAGGCTCTGAATGGCAGCATATTCAATTCAATTCAGTTTATTTGTCAGACTCATGTCCACAAGACAGGACAGATAAAAGAGGATAAAAAACACAAAAAAGGAACTAAATAACATACAAACATTTCAGCCAATGCACCCTCAGCCTGAATGTGTAACAGGAACAACTAACAATGAGATTTAGAAGTGCAACCACGATACTGTTGGTGGATTCATCCAGACACTGAATAAACTTAAACATCAGGTATCTTAAAAGTCCTTTAAGTGTGCTCACTCCTACGGATACAAACATCTGACTAGTACTCCCTCCTCGGGGAATCTTCAGTAAAATTCTCATTGTATCATTACAGGCAACTTGTGACTTTTTTTAAAAAACATTTTTAAAACATTTTTTATAAAATTTTTAACATTTGTTATAAAATGACCAGAGATGGGCAGTGTAGAGTGGTGTACAGTATGCTTTGAACAGAGCCACTTTAACTTGAGTAGAACAACAGCAAAACTTATGTGCAATGGCGTTTGTCTGTGCATATACCTTACACACTGTGTGTATATATCATCACCATTCATATTGTCTGTGTCATATGTCACATGCAGTACTGCATTATCTGCATTGTACTCATTAGCAAACCTAACAACATACTGCAGTCAATATACTGAATGTTCTATAGTGACAGGCATGAACACACGTGGACACAGGGGATGGAGGTCTCACATGATGGCATGGTCTGTAGTATAGAAAAAACACCCATTCTTTTCTGCAGATTGTTTTTTTTTTTTTACATTGTAATTACTTAACAAATCTATTTCATAGACTTACCTTGATTCATCCATGGCATCTCCATGTTGGAACTCGATACCACGATTCTGTGACTGGTCACTCTTCATGGACACACAGGTGGGCACAGGGGATGGAGGTCTCACCTGAAGGGGGCTAAGATAAAATAAAATATATATATTTTTATTGTTTGCGAATTATCTATAACAAAGTCCCAAATTTTGCATGAATACACATGCATTTTATGTAAGTTATCTCATGGTGTTTACACCCTGACAATACTTTGTCGGGCCAAAAATGTAACTGATTCTGCTGAGCCAGCACTTGTGCCACAAGGTTTGCTGAGTCTGCAGAAGTTTAAGCAATAAAGCACGGCCAGGCCTCTTTACTATAATTGTTTTAATCCATTCTTTAGTTCACTGAAAACTTTATCTTTTTTAACACTGATTCATCAACTTTTCATACCTTTTCACATCCTCATCCCAACTTTTCTAAGACATTGTGGGCATGCATAAAATTTACTCAACTGTCCAATATTTTGGGGGGGGAGTCGAGAAACAGAGGTCTTTCTGTGCCCTACATTTTCTTCATAGTTTCAAAGTACAACAGTAAGCAGAAGATCTAATAATTTTCCAGTAACGTAAATGTACATGCAATGAGTTTTTGACATTTTAGGCATTTTCCCTCTCAGGTGTTTCATCCCGAACGTGTATGCTGCCCTCTGTTCAGCTGCTTTGGTGCCACTCATCTGTCTGTGATGGTGGTCAGGTGATCAGGTTACTCAGCAGTGGTAGGCTTATGATGACATTTACAGGGGTCGCACCAACAGCTCAGGTCTATGTGGAAGAGTGTGTGAGAATTGGAATGAGTGAATATATATTTAATGTAGAATTTTGACATGCCATGGTAATTCTATTCACATATTAAATTAAAACAGAAGAAGGGACTCCATAATCCAAGCACATTTTCTACCACAGATATTTCATGCTTGCTGCAAATGTATTTAAAAAATATATACACATACATAAGAAAAAAAAATCTAATGAATTTATACATTTCTGTGGTCTCTCTCTGTGTCTGTGTTAAACCCTTTCAGAGATCCCCACGGTCCTCTAGTTGTTTGCTCTGGTCTCTCTGGTGTGGCTCTGGACAGGACTGCATATGGCTTACAGATTCCTCTAGATGCAGATCCTTTATATCATCTTCAACATCTTGTTGGTAAGAGCTTGTCAATCATGAAGTCATTATCATGCACTCCATTATGCATAGTGCTAAAAGAAGAGGCAAATCATTTAGAATGAGTTTCACACAGAAATCCATTCATTTTCCAATTATTTAAAGAAGAAATTGGGTGTGAATCAATCCATAGCCCTGTTCTCCAAGGTCACAAGATTTGATACAACATAGACCGAATAGTGAACTGGCAGTGAACACTAGACAGACAGCACTCTGTGACCTCAACAGGGCTATGGATTGAATCACACTGGATTTCTCCTTTAAGATTTGTCTAAAAATCATTTCCTGTTTTTCATCTTGTGCTTTTCTTTTGGCAGGGTCTGTATGTGTTTGCTGTTTATTTTATCCTGCATAACCAGTTATGCTGGCCTACTAAAGCCAGTTTCACTGTGGACATGAATGCTTGAATGTGGACATGAACTCTGCTTACTCAGGCACAGGTGTTACAGTGGCAAATGAGACAGCAAATCCACCCAGAACCTCATCAGTGCCATGGAAGAGGTGGGAACATTAACCCTACCAACTACACTGCAGTTCTTACACACTATTTGAACTGCTTTTAGTTGAGCATGTATAGATGTGGATGAGCAGCAGTAAAGTTACAGACTGTTTCACATTTCAAAAAGCATTGCCAAATCTGAGCAAGTTACAGTAAGCATAGCAGTACATTAAACCTGGAATATGAGCTTCAGGTCACTCTGCAGCCCAGTTAGAGGTTAAGGAATGGTTTTTAATAATTCAGTATGTTTGTCCCATTGGATGAAAAGAAAAAATATTAATTTTTCATTGGGTGGGCAAGACACACATTTGTATTGGCTCAGTTCCCCTCTGCACCCCTTCAGAACCGAGCATGATATCAGGTAAAATACCCTTCACCAAATCATCCTACCATCCCTTATTTATACAGGCTTACATCTGTAGCAAGAAGTATGTTTACCTTAATTCATCAATGTAATCTGCACTCTGGAAGTTGATCATGCAGTGCTCTGAATCATCACCCCTCATAGGCAAACAAGTGGGCACAGGTGATGTGGTCAATAAATAAATAATGCACTCCATTTAAGAAGAAAGAAAAAACAACAGAAATCAATTTCCAAAACACTGGAAACAATCACATCTGCTTATTTGGCATGGGGTGCATATGAAAAGATATAGATAGATAGATAGATAGATAGATAGATAGATAGATAGATAGATAGATAGATAGATAGATATACTTTATTTATCCAGAAGGAAATTAAGGTGTCTAGTAGCTTATACACAACATACATACGCATAGGCACACAGACATGTGACACACACACACATACATCAAATGCATCACATACATTCAAAAATACAAAGGAAGAAATCAGTTGTGTGCCACAGTACAGTAAAGTTAGGTTGTAACGTGTGAAAGGTGCAGCCTATTGGAGAAGAAAGCCTGGCATGTGTGGGGGGCCAGCGTGTATGATCATGAACAGGCTTGTTGTCACTTTGTCAGTTTGTAGAGAAGCACGATTAATTTAAATATTTAAATATGAAAAGCTAGATTGGAAAAGCAAGCTTTGTAGCATGTGTGGTATCATCAGTGTGTGTGTTGCTGAGTTGGTTTAATGTGGCCAAGTTAATGAATGAACATAATAGATTTGTAGCCTGATAAAAAAATATGTGATGCAATTTTGGAAAAAGACACATACATGTGAAAACCTTAGGAAGAAAAACTTTGGACTTTCATTTCAAACTTTCAAAATTCCAATTTGATTTTGAAGAATTCAGGATTCAGGATTTCCCTTAAATGTCGGTGTGTTCATACATCCTACTGTCATGAAACTTTGCCATATAAAAGTTAGGGACACAAACTTGAGGTCACTACTGTGGCAAACTCAAACTCAAGGCGCTGTTCTCTGGGGTCTGTTCAAAACTGCCCATTTACACTTTTGTACCATTATCAAGTGCCTCTCACATCTCACGACACTCAAGTCTTATGAGTTGCACATCTATGTACACTTTGGGACCTCCTCCTCCTTTGGAATTCACACCAACAGTGCTGACACGATTTTGCTCTTGGGTGTTTCTTACTGTAAAATGCCAGGAGACAATAGTGTTGTAAAAGGTGCTGTATAAATAGAATGGAATTGAATTGAATCCTCAGAGGTGATTATTTAAGAGAAGAATGAAAATGTATGCCATTTTACAAATCCATATCACCATCAATCAAATCAGCTGTGCAGTTAACCCAAGTAAAACAAAGTGGTAGCCCAGCTTGTGTAAATGTATGTGGACTGAGATGAAGAAGAATACCTGTTAGAAATCTTGCAAGTCAAAACTAAGAACATGGCATGTGGATCTACATACAGTGTAAAAGGACAACTGTCTCACCTAACATTTTAATTGAGTTATATGATGGACTTTTCAATCTTTTTTACCCTTGAGCCCTTTCCACCAAAGCTCCATATCAAGGCTTGTGTTGTGACAAGTTTGTACACATTCCTTTTGCACTTCTAACACGAATCACATCACAGAATTTTATTGTTACCTAGAAGAGGAACGGTTCTTCTTTCTGATTTTTGTGCTGGTTGTTTTGGCTGCTATTTCCTCCATTCTTACGGGAGGGCTGGTGTGACAAAACCATATCTGTGGATCCCACATTCATTCTATTTCAAGACAAGCATAACTGAAAGTGAAGATAACAGAAAATGTTTAGGTGAGATTTTCATTCACTCCATCTTGCAATAGGTTTTAACTTCCACTTTTGCCAATATATGAAAAAGTAACGTTAGGTTATGATGAAATAACCTCGGTTCTCTCAAGGAGAATACAAGGTGCCACCTGTTGGGATATCACCTTGTCAAATCCAATTCCGCTGAACCATTTACCACCAAGCTTGACGTACCCATGCATTAGGTGTGCATACGCTGATCTCAGCCCTTAGGCTATAAAACACAGGTGCATACACATCTTCCTCTTTCACACTTGAAGCATAGTAGCTGCAGTTTGCGGACGGAAAGTAGATGCATTTTGTGTTCTCCTTCAAAGAACTGAGGTTATTTCACAATAACCTAACGTTCTCTATCAGTCGAAGCACTTCCATGCCACCTGTTGGGAACATGCATACAACACAGCCTTTTGAATACGGTGTTGCCCATCCCACAAACAGACAGCACTGAGTGAACGTCGCCACGCAGTCAGCACTCATGCCAGCCCTCTCGGTATCAGACTCGAACAGTCGGGCAGGGCGAGCCTTAGGCACGCACATAACATCACAACCTTGTGCAATGAGGTGTGCGCAAGATGGTCACGCCACGCCAGACTAGACATGGTGAGTGAAGGCACAGCAAGCAACAGACATGCACATGAGATTCAATATCACATCAGACACATAGTGAGTGGGTATAGCAAACCAGAGGCGCACATACAGCCTCCGCACCACAGGATTGGAAACGAAGCTCACATCCGCAGACAGGACGGAGTGGGTCACAGGTGTGTTAATGATGCCCAAGCTGTAGAAGGTGTTATTGCTGGCCCAGCTGGCCGACAAATGTCCTGCACAGAGACGCCTTTCCATACGGCCCACGGCGCAGAGATGCTCCTTGTGGAGTGGGCTCTCAGCCATTCAGGTGGATGTACGCCAGACGCATCATATGCCAGGCCTCTCACCTTGACAAGCCAATGCAGGAGACGCTGCTTCAACTAACTTTCAAACTTAAATTAATCCTGGAAAATCGCAAGTAACTTAAAACTATCCTTTTTAAAACTCAAAAATTAATGGTATAAAGGAAAATTCCAAAGTTGAGTAACACCTGCTTTTTTCAATGCAATATTTTTTTATTAAACTGCATGCTTAGTATGTGTGTGTGTAATGTTACCTTTTACATTTCTTAGCCAAACAGTAGACTGTAACCACACCTGCCTGTGCCCTTAACAACAACTCTGAGAAGTGTGTGAAGATAAAACAAATAGATAACAGATCATGCTCTCATTTACAGACAGATATTTGTGTGGTATCATACATCACTATTTACAAAGATTTTGTTGAACATTTATATGTGAAAAGAAAATTATTTGGGGACACATATCCCTCCTCACACAGAAATAAGAATAACAACAATTCTTCACAAAGTATCAACAGTACTGCGTGAACAGGTCATATTATTCTGATTATCATAGACAAAACACCAAACAAACATTTTTTAATTGATTATTTGTCTGGAGATATTTCCTGCCCATGTGGAATAAAATGTGAATGGAATCAGTAGAGTCCATGTATTTGAACATGTTTATAGTTTGGATGTTTCTTAAGTTCAGAGAAGAGCTGCAGTGTTGAGGGTCTAGGATCATTACCCCACAGCCAAAGCTCTTGACTTGATGGATGTGATCTCAGTGCTGCTGCTAAAGATCTGAAGCCTTCTTCTCTGATACTGCAGCATGACAGGCTGTAGAGAGAAAGAAAGGAATTAGTTTATTCGATCACCACAGGGACACACATGAGGACTAGGAGGGGAGCAGTTTCTACAGTAAGTTCTGTCTGTGCATGTTGGACATGAGATATAAAAATAGACCACATCTGTATTTCTGAAACTGAAAATTTCCTTTTCTTTTCACAGCTATAAATAGTCTTTGTTTACATTCAGCCAAAATTTTGGCCCCTAGCAGTATGTAATATGACCACATATGACCACATTACAAATACTTGCAGTGGAGTGTGCTCTGCAGAATCAAGTTACAGTCAGATGGGATTGTATACTGAAAATACTTTCCATTCCAAAAAGGGTGTTATGTACACTCTGGAGTGTTTCTGGCAACATTAAAATAAATGGTAACACTTTACTTGAGTACATAACACATTCATAGCAGCTGTCATGAATTGCTCACAAAGCATTCATGACATTTAATAAGACATGACTCAATATTATACAGCGCCATTTAACAATACAATTGTCTTGTGGTGCTATGAAACTGTCATGAATGTTTTGTGAGCAATTAATGAATGTGAATGTGAATGTGTTATGTACCTTGGAATGATCTTGGAACTAAAGAAGATGCATGTTACTAGGAGAGCCTAAGCTGGACAAACTGATGAAGTGCACAGAAAGTTCAGAAAGATGCAGCTTGTGTGTGCTGCAGGGAGGACTGGTGAGTCTTGTGTCTCTTCCACTGGCCTGGAGCCCAGAGTCACTGAGAGCCTCACAGTGTGGGCACACCAAAGGCACACAGAGCAATGACTGAGCATATTCTGGTCCAAGGGACACCACATACAGCACATGTCAATTAGTCTGGGCTCTCAACCACATGAGTGCAGCAACATCAAGAAAGTAGAGTTCAACCAGGATTCCGTAGTCATTGACAATACAAATTAAATCTATCTGGGGTCTCTGGGATGTCTCTAACAAAGAAACTGAAGTCAGTTGAATATCAATATGAAATCAGAGAGCTTGTGGTCTAAGTAGTTTAAGTTGTACCTTCTGATCATAAGATGGTTACAGAAACTCATCAAAGTGACGGTGACAAATGAAAGCACTAAGCTTCACACAACCCTTATGGTCCTATGTGGTATTTGCCAGTGAATGAGACAAAATCTGTGTGTTTGTGTGTGTGTGCTCACATTAAAAAAGATGATGCAGGGGAAAAAAATACATTTTCAAATTTTCAGTTTTCAAATGTGTGCGTGTGTGTGTGGATATAGATGTAGATGTGGAAAAACATACACATTTCAGCTTTGTGAAAACATACACATTTCAAAATTCACTAAGAGTTTCTCAGTATGTGATCTTGTGATCCTCCCTCTCGTTTCTCAAATTTATAGTTGGAATTGTGTGTGTGTGTGTGTGTGTGTATGTGTGTGTGTGTGTGTGTGAAAGCAAGTAGTAGAGTCCTTAATACCTTTGAACACAGAATTCTGAGAAAGAGAGAACGCATACTTAGAAGTCTATCTCTCCATGAGTGAGTGAGTAACAAAGTGTGTGTGTGTTTCTGCATGAGTGTAGAAGTAGAAGTAGAAGTAGAAGTGTTTTACTGTCACTATGCAAAGTATAGTGAGATGTCATTTAGAACAGCCCACAGATGCACAGAGAAGCAGTATAGGTACAGCAATATATCCAAACTACAAACTACTAAACAATATATACAAATATGGTTGATATATATACAAATAAGGCTATGATGGGCAATAAACGGGTGACGGGTGCGCATTATTCTGAAGCATCTGCCAGATGGCCGCGTGGCAAAGAACCTGTGACCTGGGTGCGTATGATGCCTTAAGTATGTTCTTTGCTCTGCCCGCACACTGTGTGTGATAGATCTCCTCTAGCGTGGGGAGCTGGGTACCAATGATACGCTGAGCAGTTTTAATGATGCGCTGCAGCGCCTCCTTATTGTTCGAGGTGCAACTGGAGTACCAAGCCGTGATGCAGTATGTTATGACAGATTCGATGGTGCACCGGTAGAAGTTGACAAGCAGTTTTTGGGTGCCCTTTTTGGCCACTGAAGAAGTGTTGGTGGCCCATGACAGGCATTGACTGATGTGCACTCCCAAGAACCTGAAGCTCTGTACCACCTCCACTGTCTCCCCTCCGATGCTGATGGGTAGGTGGTCGCCCTGGCACTGTAGTCTGAAGTGCAAGATCACCTCCTTCGTCTTCTTGGAGCTCAAAGCCAAATTGTTGTCTTGGCTCCAGCGTACTAGATGCTCCACCTCCTCCCTGCAGGCCGTCTCGCTGTTGTCTGAGATCAGACCAATCACAGTGGTGTCGTCAGCAAATTTCACAGTTGTGTTGGTACTGTGCTTTGGAACACAGTCGTGTGTGAAGAGGGAGTATAGGAGAGGGCTGAGAACGCACGCTGTGGCGCGCCCATGTTCAGGGTGATGGATCTGGAGCAGAGTTTGCCCATGTGCACAGACTGAGGTCTGTTGCTAAGGAAGTCCAGTATCCAGCTGTGAGCTGAGACCAAGATTGTTCAGCTTAATGGCCAGCTTGAGGGGGGGGGGTGTTAAAAGCAGAGCTTAAGTCAAGGAACAGCATCCGCACATAGCTGTTTGGTTCCTCCAAGTGTGAAAGGGCAGTGTGAAGGGCTAAGGAGATGCCATCCTCCGTTGACCTGTTAGCCCTGTATGCAAATTGGTGTGGGTCCAGGGACGGGGGGGGGTGAGTTTTCATATGCGCCAGCACCAATCGTTCAAAACGCTTCATTACAATGGGCGTGAGTGCCACTGGACGATAGTCGTTCAGAGACTTGAAGGCTGCCTGCTTGGGGACAGGAACAATGGTGCTGGTTTTCAGGCAAGTGGGGACTGCGGCTTGTTTCAGGGAGATGTTGAACAGGCTCGTAAAGACTGCACTCAGTTGGCCTGCGCAGTATTTTAGAGCCCGCGCGGGAATGCCATCCGGTCCTGGTGTCTTACAAGGGTTAATGCTGCATAGTGCTCACCAGTACCTGTGATGCAGTCTCTGTAAGTCCAGTGAGATGGTGGGGGATGGGTCCTTCATCATTTATATGGATAAAGATGATGACAGAAAAGGCATAAAAGCGCTAACTGAATGAACAGGATTGACGGTGGTGTTTGTGTTTGTGCCCCCTCCCCTCCTGTTGATGCAGATGATCCTGTTCTTATGTGCCTTGTAACTGCAGCCTTCAGCTCCACTACGTCAGTAGCTCCCCTAATATTCCTCTTCCTGGCTACCAGAGGATTCATCAACTCGCCTTCCTCTACAACTCTTGTTGTGCTGTAATTGTCTCCCTGCTAGTTCAGTGAGGATTCCTGACCTCATCACCACCGCATCCGGAGTGGGTATGTCTAAAGTAAATGGGGACTGACCCTGGAAATCAAGGACGTATGGGCACCCTACCCTAGGGGACTCTAATTGCACTCTTAATGACCAGAGGCTATTCAAGTTTATCATAATTGAAAGTTTGGTTTACGATGTTAAAATTTTGATTAGAGAAATGAAAATAAGAAAAAAATGTGTGTACTGTAGATATTGGTGCTGTGCTATCAAGAGTGTTTTTTGTGTGTGTTTCTGTGTGTGTGTGTGTGTGTGTGTGTGTGTGACTTGTGTATTACTTCACAGAAATCACTTGCTTGTGCGAATGGTGTGAGTTGGAATAGGTCTACACCAGCTGATAGTCTGCCCCCTCAGATAAGCCACATTTAATCCCTCTGTGGAGCCTGTTTCTACTCCACATTCCCACACTGAGGAATTTTAATTAATATCCGCTAAAAATATTAATCAATTATTTTTTGTATTTTGCCAACAGTAGAATTGTTGGACTTTCCTCCTCAACAGGCTCCTCCCCTTACCTCTTCCTTACTGCTTTGCCATAACCTGTATCAGTGTCAGTCCGTCTACAAATCAAATGTGTGTGTGGCTGGAGAAAGAGAAGGGGAGGGAGTCACTGATTCCTTTAAACACAGTGACCTGTTCTGTGACATTCACTACATTTTGCAAAAAAGACATAGTTTTGTGTGTGTGTGTTTATTTGTTTGTGTGTGTGTGTGAGTGAGTGAAATGGAAGAGAATGAATAATGCCAGTGATAAAGGGCTAATGATTTTTGTGTTAGAAAATGACTGTGAAGTACAAGTGTGTCTAACATTGCATGTTGCAGGTCATGCACACATATGTGTTTATGTGTGAATGAGCAGGGAAACTTACTGTCACAGTCAAACAAATTCACTCAGAGAAACTCAGTGGTTGGTCTTGTAATACTTACTGTAGGGTCTCTAGTTTACAGTTGGGATCCACTAGGAGAGAACAAATATGCTTCATTCCTGAGTCTCCTACTTTATTCCCCTGCAGATCCAGCTCTCTCAGGTGTGACGGGTTTGATCTCAGTGCTGCTGATAAAGACCTGAAGCCTTCCTCTGTTATACTGCAGTTTGCCAAGCTGTGAAAAGAAAACGAAATATAGTGTTTCTTTATTTTCAGACAAAATGTGATTTCCAAATTCACAATTTTTTGCAAATTAGACATAGGCATAGTAGTGTGTAATAAAACCCTCACAAACGCTTTGCAGATGAGTGTGTTCTGCAGTGTCTTTCTGTTTTTACTGGCTACATTAGCCCTATTGCACAACTTTTGTTTGCAATGTTTGTTTTTAATTCTACTGTGTGTGTTGGAAATGTCTAGAATTGCACACTTTAATACCTATTTGCATTACTTTGTTGTTTAGTCTTGGTATCTGTTTTTGTATCTGTCTTTGGCAGGTAGTTTTTTGGTGCTGGACTTCTACTCTTCATTTTTGCACCATCACAATTGGATACTTTTCCTCTCCTCTAGCAAAGCTTTACCTTCACTATACACAGACTGGTATCTGTTATCACTGTACAGTTGTCTTCTGTGAGCGTTCTGAGTCTGTGTGTCTGTGTGTGTATAAGCTACTGGACACCTTCATTATCCTCTGGATAAATAAGGTGTCTGTCTGTCTGTCTGTCTGCCTGTCTGTCTGTCTATCTGTCTGTCTGTCTGTCTGTCTGTCTATCTATTTATTATCTCCCGTTTCCCTGAGGCAGATTCAATGAGCAGAGATCAAAAAGTCTCTGTCATTTAGCTGTTTCTTATTTGGCTTAATAATTCACTGAAAGGCTTTGGAATCAAACTTGTAACTGAAGGGTGTCTCACTTCAACACCCGACCAGTAGGAAAAATGTAGGTGAGAATAAATAATGCCAGTGCTAAAGGGCTAATGATTTTTGAGTTAGAAAATGACTGTGAAGTATAAGTGTGTCTAACATTGCATGTTGCATGTCATGCACACATATGTGTCTATGTGTGAATGAGCAGGGCAATTCACCATCACTGTTAATCAAATTCACTCACAGAAACTCAGTGGTTGGTCTTGTAATACTTACCATAGGGTCTCTAGTTTACAGTTGGGATCCACTAGGAGAGAACAAATATGATTTATTTCTGAGTCTCCTACTTTATTCCCCTGCAGATCCAGCACTCTCAGGTGTGACAGGTTTGATCTCAGTACTGCTGATAAAGACCTGAAGCCTTCCTCTGTTATACTGCAGTTTGCCAAGCTGTGAAAAGAAAAGGAAATATAGTCTTTATTTATTTTCAGACAAAATGTGATTTCCAACTTCACAATTTTTGCAAACCAGACATAGGCATAGCAGTGTGTAATAAAACCTCCACAAGCATTTTGCAGAGGAGTGTGTTCTGCAGAATTCAGTTGCAGTCAGGTGAGAATATATACTGGAAATACTCTTTATTGCAAGAGTGTGTTATCTAGAATGATGTTTTGACAACATTAGACTAAAACATTTGTCATTAATTATTGCAGAAATTTTATGAAGTACAGTTTTTGGATATGGTGGTTGTACAGACAGGGTGTGAAGCAGCAGGCCCACCTGTGAGTTACATTTTGTGCTTTTGCAGCCATCTAGTGAAAGTGAGGGTGAATGTAACTATAACAATTATAATGTCTATCTAATGTTGTTAATGTCTACCCAATGCCGTTAATGTCTACACAGTGTTGTTATTGTCTGCACAATGTTGTTAATGTCTACCCAATGTTGTTGTCTACTTTGTCTGTACTTTTGTCTGTGTTCCAAGATGTTGTTGTTGCTGTTGTACAGTGGTGTCTGTATCTGTCTATCTTGTGTCTGTGTCTTGTAAACCAGAACCCTGTTTAATGTGCTGCAGAACAGGAACCTGCTGAAAACCAGCTTAAGCTGAGTCAGGCCCATTTAAACTGTAAATGACTGTTACTTTTAAATTTTCCTGTATAATTAATGTTTGAAATAAAATTGAAGATTTAAATATTTCTATAAAGTTCAAGTGTTAATGCCTTTAGTCTTTGAAAAATTACTTTGAAATACATGTCTTACATGCGGCAAGTGTGTGTGTGTGTGTGTGTGTGTGTGTGTGAAAGAGCCTTCACCACATCATACAATCTACACCTAGACTATGACTTGACCGTCTTTCTGTTTTTACTGGCTACATTAGCCCTATTGCACAACTTTGATTGCAGTCTTTGTATTTAATTCTACTGTGTGTGTTGGAAATGTCTAGAATTGCACACTGTGTGTTACAATGTCACAATTTATGTTAATTTGTTATTTGGTTTTGGTATCTGTTTTTGTATCTTTTTTTGTCAGGCAGTTTTTGGTGCTGGACTTCTACTCTTCATTTTTGCACCATCACCATTGGACTTTTACTCTCCTATAGCCAAGCTTTACCTTCACTATACACACACTGGTACACAAGTTATCATCATTCATCTGCCACATCTATAAAATGCTGGATGTGAATGTTGAGTCATGTCTCATGAAACTGTCATGAATGTTTTGTGAGCAATTTGTGACAGCTGCTGTGAATGTGTTATGTACTCACCCGTCAAGTGTTACCAAATTGTTGTATGTTATGAGTGGCTGTTATATGTTGTAGAACTACAATGAGCTAATCACCAGAGTCTGAGGATATGACTGCTGCACAGATATGTTGTGAAGCTGTAGGCTCAACTTTAAGAGTTAAAATTTGTGATCTCTTCTGAGATCCAGCTGGACCAAAAGTGTTTTTGTAAGCCCTAGTATGACATCACTGTCAAAAGCAGACAAGGAGACCTCCTCGTCTTCAGAGGCAAAGGTGAACCTTAAGACTGGACAAACTGACAAAGTGCACAGAAAGTTCAGAGAGATGTGGCTAGTGTGTGCAGCAGGGAGGAAGCAATGCCTGAGCGTATTCTGGTCCAAGGGACACCACATACAGCACATGCCAATTAGCCAGGGCTCTCAACCACATGAGTGCAGCCACATCAACAAAGCAGAGTTTAACCAGGATGCCCTAGTCATTGACAATACAAATTAAATCTAATCTGAGGTCTCTGAGACGTCTCTGACACAGAAGCTGAAGTCAGTTGAATATCAATATGAAATCAGAGAGATTGTGGTCTAAGTAGTTTAAGTTGTACCTGCTGATCCTGAGACGGTTACAGAAACTCATCAGAGTGACGATGAAATAATGAAAGCGCTAAGCTTAACACTACCTTTATGGTCCTATGTGGTGTTTGCCATGATGCCAAACATGCCTGAGCTCTGTGTTGCGCTGGGCCAGCTCATGGTACAATATCACTTTATACCACATGAGTTTGCATGCAGATACAGTGCATGAATGCATGAAATACAATACAATGACATCATGGAACCTACAGAATTTCACATTCACAATGACATTCACAAAGTCAGGAGTCATACAGGCTGTAGAGAGAGAAGGGGAAGGAGTCTTTTATTCCGTCTTTGAGACTTTGTGTGTGAGTGAAAGAGAGAACGCAAATAGTTTAGAAGTATGAATGTAATGTAACTATAAGAACTATAAGACTGTGATGAGACTATAATGACTATGAAATATGTGTCTTACAAGAAAGAGAAGGGGAAGGAGTCTCTGATTCCTTTAAACACCAAATTCTATCAAATTCACTAGATTTAGCATAAAGGACTTTGTGTGTGAGTGAAAAAAAGAACGCATATAGTTTAGAAGTACATTTGTGTGTGAGTGAAAGAGAAAAAATGTTTGTGTTTGTGTGTGTGCTTGTAGGAAAATTGGTAATATCCTAGAAATTAATATCAGCAAAAGAGAATAATAATGTGATACAAATGTATGTCATGTGTAAAACCTTATTCTAAAGGGGTAAAACAGCCAACCAAGCAAAATATGGTTAGAAAGTAGTATAGAAGTATATCTGTGTGAGTGAGAGAAAGTGTGTGTGTTCGTGTGAGCGTGCTGACAAAAGGTGATGCGGGGAAGTTTTTCACAGAGGATTCATCAACTCACCTTCCTCTACTACTCTTGTTGTGCTGTAATTGTCTCCCTGTTAGTTTAGTGAGGATTCGTGACCTCACCACCACCGTATCTGGAATGGGTGTGTCTGAGTAGTCTCGTGGGTTCAGAGGCCAATTCCTACAGGTGTTGCTGTTTTGTCTGGGCTGTGACACGGCCCCATACCAGCTGATCGGACCGACCATATTTGGGATTCCTACATGTTGGTTTCTTTTGTTTATTTTTGTTTCCTGTGTTGTGTGTTGCTGATGAGTCTGCTTGCATTGTCTGCATGCCACTGCTTTAAGTTATGTGCAGTACTTTATGTACTCATGTTGTATTTCCTTTCTTCAGTGCATGTTGGCTTGCGCCTAACGGGGGGTAATGCCTTGCAGTGCTTTGCATGAATTTTGTTTAGTTTCATTTACCTTTAATATTGTGTTTGTATGTGTATGTTCCTTTATCTTGTGTCTCTTGTTTCATGGAATCTTCTGCTTTTCAACTTTTGGTTAGAGATGCACCGATTGACCAGCTGCTGATTGGAATCATTAGGTTTTAGAAATCACATGATGGCCCATGACCAGTGATTGGCTGGTGCGACGAAAACATTCCAATTTCATGGTGGTCAAACGTATGCGTACACCACATCAGCAGCACAAATACACACTCATGTTGAATGTGTCTGGGCGAACCTACAACAGTGATCATTCAATTTTGGCAGAGCTTACCATATGTCACTGATGGATTCCAAACAGAGCTGACTCACCTTAGTGCTGGACAGTTTATATTGGCTATGATGAGGAGATGGACTTCTCCCATCATCTAGAATCTTATTTGTCAGTTGCTTCACAAAAATAACAAAATTGCAGTAGCAGAACTGTAGAAGGAAATTTGAGTTGTTGTTTGACTTTTTTGCTCTTTCTGAAAAAGTAATATACAATGTGATATTTGGACAGAACAAACTGCTTGCACTGAAGTAGGCTACTGAACTTTACCAGCTTCTGGGTTAGGCCTAGGGTAAGGTGACCAGACCTTTGAGATGAATATCAAGGACACCTCCCTGAAATTTTCTGAAAAACCGGGGACACTCCTATTTCTACAGTCAATATCATTACAATAAATGTTCAAAAATCAGGGACAAAGTGGGTTTTCTTATATTTTACCACTGACAGACCACCAAAAACGGAGTCCCTGGAAATCAGGGAAGTCTGGTCATCCTAACCTACCTACTCTGCCTAACCATAATGACCAGAGGTTTTTCAAGTCTTCCATAATTGAAAATCAAGTTTCTTATGTTGAAATGTTTGGTTGATTAGAGAATGATTACAGAAATGAAAATAAAAGAATACAGTTTTGTGTGTGCTGTGGTTGGAAAAAAATGAAATCAGTATCAACCAAAATCAGTATCGGCTGGTCAAACTCCATGAAAAAATCAGTATCAGCTCAGAAAATTGCAATTAGTGCAGCTCTACTTTTGTTTGTTTAATTGGCAGACACGGGAGGCTGTAGTCCACTGGTGGCGGGTCTGGATCACTGCATGCTTGGTGTGCTGTGTTATCAAGAGTGTTGCACTTCTTTGTGTGTGTGTATGTGTGTGTGTGTGTGTGTGTGTGTGTGTGTGTGTGACACTTGATTTGTGTTACTTTACAGAAATTGCTTTATTGCATGCTTGCACGAGCGGTGTGAGTTGGAATAGGTCTACACCAGCTGATAGTCTGCCCCCTCAGATAAGCCACATTTAATCTCTCGGTGGAGCCTGTTTCCACTCCATATGTCATTCATTGAATCTTTTGAGGAATTTTAATATATGTTAAAAACATTAATAAATATTTTTTGTATTTTGTCTAACCATAGAGTCGTCGGACTTTCCTCCTCAACAGGCTCCTCCCCTTCCCTTTTCCCTTATTTTCAACAAACTAATTTTCAGTGGAATTTGTGTCTACTGTCTAGTGGATTGAACTTGTGCAGGTGTTCAATTGGGGGCTTCTTTTCTGATGGTCCCTGGGGAGGAGATTTATAACTGTTCTCCAGGTGGTGTAGTCGGACTATCTGTTGGAGACTCAAACTCCCCTTCCTTACTGCTTTGCCACAGCTCGTACCAGCATTAATATGTGTGTGTGTGTGTGTGTGTGTGTGTGTGCGTGAGTGCGTACGTGCATGCACATGCACATGTGAAAATGTACACTTTTCCGATTTAAAATCCATGTACAACAGCTCAGTATGTCATCTTGTTGTGACACTAACTCTACTCTAGAATGATACTCACTGTAGTTTCTCCAGTTTACAGTTGGGATCCTCCAGAAGAGAAGAAAAATGCTTCACTCCCGAGTCTCCTGCTTTATTGAAACTCACCACCAGCTCTCTGATGTGTGAGGGGTTTGATCTCAGTGCTGATGCAAGAGACCTGAAGCCTTCTTCTCCAATACTGCAGTCATTCAGGCTGTAGAGAAAAGGGGAAATATCATTTCATAGTTTCAAACATGAGATGATTTTTTTCTCAAATTTATATTTTTAACAAGTAATGTTTGAATGTGCTGAAATTAATTTTGATGTCACGCTGAATTTCTCTCTCTCTCTCTCTCTCTCTATATATATATATATATATATATTTTTTTTTTTTTTTCACCTGTATCAGCAGAAATCCTTTTGCATATGAGGTGCGTGTGAGTGTGTGTGTGTATTTGTGAAAACATACACATTTCAAATTTTACATTTGCAAATTTACTTAGATTATCTCAGTATGTGATCTTGTGATATTCACTTTACTTTTTCCTCTTTACAGTTGAAATTCTGCATACTTGTCTGAGAACATGAGATTCATAGTGAAAGATTAATCCCTCAAAAGGTGATGTTATCATGGTAACATGTGAAAAGTCTATTCTCTAGTGTGTCTCAGACATATGGTGCCAAGAAGAAGCTGAAGTGACTGTGAACAACAACCACTAATTGTAGTATTGGCACGGGGGTATGAGAACATCACAGGCCAAGAGGAAGAGATTAACTTGATTATTTTACAGAGCAACAAATGGTTATCAGATGTGTTGACATGAGAAATGTAATTCATTCATATATAGAGTGAAGGAGGTGAACTAGTAATCTATGGAGTATGTTTCACATGTTTCATTACTGCTCATTACTACAATAAAGCCTGAATACTGCATCATAACAAAGAGCTCTCCAACTCCTTTTCTCTTAGTCTTTTGGTCACATTAGTTTCTCCACTTTTCAGTTGGGACCCTCCAGGAAAAAACAAACATGGGTTTAACTTTGTAATGACTATTAAGACTGTTATTTATATATTTCTGAAATAGGAGAGTAGAAAATAACAGTATGTCAATTAATAGTAAATAATAAAAATTAATCACAATGAAAATGTTAATCACAATTAATGACAATTAATCACATATTTAAAGTTCCAGTATTTTCCTTTTGTTGTAAAAAAAAAAAGTCAACATGCCCCTGGTTAGCAAACGTTTCAGCAAAGTGGCACTCCTCGGTTTCCTTCAAACCTAATGTGAAAGAGTATAGTTGCAACTACGACATTATTTACATATTTTTGGAACATGAGTATATATATGCATAATGTTCAAATGCTAGAAGTTAATGCTTTTAGACTGTGAAATATGTGTTCTACATGCTGCAAGTGTGTGTGTGTGTGTGTAAAAGAGCATGACATCCTTTACAGTGTCCTTGTCTGTCCTTCTCTGCCTTCACCACATCATACAGTCTACACTTAGAAAGACTGTGTCTTTCTCTTTTTACTGGCTACATTAGCCCTATTGCACAACTTTGATTGCAATCTTTGTTTTTAATTCTACTGTGTGCTGGAAATGTCTAGAATTGCACACATTAATTCCTATTTGTGTTACTTTGTAGTTTGGTCTTGGTATCTGTTTTTGTATCTGTTTTTATCAGACAGTTTTTTTGGTGTTGGACTTCTACTCTTCATTTTTGCACCATCACCATTGGATACTTTTCCTCTCCTCTAGCTAAGCTTTACCTTCACTATGCACACACTGGTATCTGTTATCACTGTACAGTTGTCTTCTGTGAGCGTTCTGAGTCTGTGTGTCTATGTGTGTATAAGCTACTGAACACCTTCATTTTCCTCTGGATAAATAAGATGTCTGTCTGTCTGTCTGTCTGTCTAACTATCTATTTATCATCTCCCATTTCCCTGAGGCAGATTCAACGAGCAGAGATCAGAAAGTCTCTGTTATTTAGCCGTTTCTTATTTGGCTTAAAAATTCACTGAACGGCTTTGGAATCAAACTTGTAACTGAGGGGTGTCTCACTTCAACACCCGACCAGTAGGAAAAATGTAGGTGAGAGTAAATAATGCCAGTGCTAAAGGGCTAATGATTTTTGTGTTAGAAAATGACTGTGAAGTATAAGTGTGTCTAACATTGCATGTTGCATGTCATGCACACATATGTGTCTATGTGTGAATGAGCAGGGCAATTCACCATCACTGTCAAACAAATTCACTCACAGAAACTCAGTGGTTGGTCTTGTAATTCTTACCATAGGGTCTCTAGTTTACAGTTGGGATCCACTAGGAGAGAACAAATATGCTTCATTCCTGAGTCTCCTACTTTATCCCCCCGCAGATTCAGCACTCTCAGGTGTGACGGGTTTGATCTCAGTGCTGCTGATAAAGACCTGAAGCCTTCCTCTGTTATACTGCAGTTTGCCAAGCTGTGAAATGAAAAGGAAATCTAGTCTTTCTTTATTTTCAGACAAAACGTGATTTCCAAATTCACAATTTTTTGCAAATTAGACATAGGCATAGTAGTGTGTAATAAAACCATCACAAACGCTTTGCAGAAGAGTGTGTTCTGCAGTGTCTTTCTGTTTTTACTGGCTACATTAGCCCTATTGCACAACTTTGTTTGCAATGTTTGTTTTTAATTCTACTGTGTGTGTTGGAAATGTCTAGAATTGGACACTTTAATTCCTATTTGTGTTACTTTGTTGTTGGTCTTGGTATCTGTTTTTTATCTGTCTTTGTCAGGCAGTTTTTTGGTGCTGGACTTCTACTCTTCATTTTTGCACCATCACCATTGGATACTTTTCCTCTCCTCTAGCTAAGCTTTACCTTCACTATGCACACACTGGTATCTGTTATCACTGTACAGTTGTCTTCTGTGAGTGTTCTGAGTCTGTGTGTCTGTGTGTGTATAAGATACTGGACACCTTCATTTTCCTCTGGATAAATAAGGTGTCTGTCTGTCTGTCTGCCTGTCTGTCTGTCTGTCTACCTACCTATTTATCATCTCCCATTTCCCTGAGGCAGATTCAACGAGCAGAGATCAAAAAGTCTCTGTTATTTAGCTGTTTCTTATTTCCTTAATAATTCACTGAACGGCTTTGGAATCAAACTTGTAACTGAAGGGTGTCTCACTTCAACACCCGACCAGTAGGAAAAATGTAGGTGAGAATAAATAATGCCAGTGCTAAAGGGCTAATGATTTTTGTGTTAGAAAATGACTGTGAAGTATAAGTGTGTCTAACATTGCATGTTGAATATCATGCTATCATAATATGTGTCTATGTGTGAATGAGCAGGGCAATTCACTGTCACTGTCAAACAAATTCACCCACAGAAACTCAGTGGTTGGTCTTGCAATACTTACTCTAGGGTCTCTAGTTTACAGTTGGGATCCACTAGGAGAGAACAAATATGTTTCATTTCTGAGTCTCCTACTTTATTCCACTGCAGATTCAGCCATCTCAGGTGTGACGGGTTTGATCTCAGTGCTGTTGATAAAGACCTGAAGCCTTCCTCTGTTATACTGCAGTTTGCCAAGCTGTGAAACGAAAAGGAAATATAGTCTTTCTTTATTTTCAAGCAAAATGTGATTTCCAACTTCACAATTTGTTGCAAACCAGACATAGGCACAGCAGTGTGTAATAAAACCTTCACAAGCACTTTGCAGAAGAGTGTGTTCTGCAGAATTCAGCTGCAGTCAGGTGGGAATATATGATGGAAATACTCTTTATTATAGGAGTGTGTTATCTAGAATGATGTTTTGGCAACATTAGACTAAAACATTTGTCATTAATTATTGTAGAAATTTTATGAAGTACAGTTTTTGGATATGGTGGTTGTACAGACAGGGTGTGAAGCAGCAGGCCCACCTGTGAGTTACATTTTGTGCTTTTGCAGCCATCTAGTGAATGTGAGGGTGAATGTAACTTACTCACAACTATAATGTCTACACAATGTTGTTAATGTCTACACAATGTTGTTAATTTAACTTTTGTCTGTGTTCCAAGATGTTGTTGTTGCTGTTGCACAGTGGTGTCTGTATCTGTCTATCTTGTGTCTGTGTCTTGTAAACCAGAACCCTGTTTAATGTGCTGCAGAACAGGAACCTGCTGAAAACCAGCTTAAGCTGAGTCAGGCCCATTTAAACTGTGCTGCAAGTGTGCGCGTGTGTGTGTATGTGTGTGTGTGTGTGTGTGTGTGTGTGTGTGAGTGAGTGAGTGAGTGAGTGAGTGAGTGAGTGAGTGAGTGAGTGAGTGAGTGAGTGAGTGAGTGTGTGTGTGTCAGTCTGTCTGTGCCTTCACCACATCATACAATCTACACCTTGACCATTTTCTGTTTTTACTGACTACATTAGCCCTATTGCACAACTTTGCTTGCAATCTTTGTTTTTAATTTTTTAATTTTTAATTGTTTTAATAATTCTACTGTGTGTGTTGGAAATGTCTAGAATTGCACACTTTGTGTGTTACAATGTCACAATTTGCGTTACTTTGTGTTACTTTGTGTTACTTTGTTGTTTGGTCTTGGTATCTGTTTTTGTATCTGTCTTTGTCAGGCAGTTTTTGGTGCTGGACTTCTGCTCTTCATTTTTGCACCATCACCATTGGACTTTTACTCTCCTATAGCCAAGCTTGACCTTCACTATACACACACTGGTACACAAGTTATCACCATTCTATCTTCCACATTCATAAAATGCTGGATGTGAATGTTGAGTCATGTCATGAAACTGTCATGAATGTTTTGTGATTAATTTGTGACAGCTTCTGTGAATGTGTTATGTACTCACCTGTCAAGTAAAGTGTTACCAAATTGTTGTATGTTATGAGTGGCTGTTATATGTTGTAGAAATATAATGAGCTAATTAGCAGAGTCTGAGGATATGATTGCTGTACAGATATGTTGTGAGGCTGTAGGCTCACCTTTAAGAGTTAAAATTTGTGATTTTGAAACTAATGATCTTGGAACTAAAGAGGATGCATGTTACTACAGTGTTGGAGAGCCCAAGCTGCATGTGAGCCTGCATGGGTCTGTGTTAAACACCAAACAACATGAAGCAGCAGGTCCACTGACTTACAGTTACAGCACTGCATCTGAAAGAGGGTTGGAACTGAGCTGATGCAAGAGCTCCACTTGGTAGAACTGCAGAGCTGATGGTGAGGAGCTACACACACAGGAAGTAAGTGAGTGTCTGCTTATTTAGTTCTGTGCTATTTTGCTAAACTTGCAAGCTGCTTTGGATTACCTGTCTTGTGGGAAACCACCTGATTTGTAATACACCTACAAGCCATCAGAAGGTGTGAAGTACTAGCACAGCTGGGTCATCAGAAATCAATTGGTCGTTGGCCACTCCTATCAGGCCTATTGTTTCTGTCTGACTCTTGGTGGGCGGTCTTCTCACTTAACCCTTAAAAACCTTGCTACTCCCTGGAACCCTCAGAGGAGCTACACACACAGGAAGTAAGTGAGTGTCTGCTTATTTAGTTCTGTGCTATTTTGCTAAACTTGGAAGCTGCTTTGGAATACCTGTCTTGTGGGAAACCACCTGATTTGTAATACACCTATAAGCCATCAGAAGGTGTGAAGTACTAGCACAGCTGGGTCATCAGAAATCAATTGGTCGTTGGCCACTCCTATCAGGCCTATTGTTTCTGTCTGACTCTTGGTGGGCGGTCTCAGCCGGGTGCAGTCAATCATTGTTCCTATTAGCAGGAGTGACACTGAAGCGTCAGCGGAAGCCTCAGCCCTTTTGTTCAGCCCTCCTTGTGTGAAGACTGACTAGGGTAAAGACGAGCGTGTCGACCTGCGCATGTGAAGACTGACTGGGTAAAGACGAGCGTGTCGACCTGCGCATGTGAAGACTGACTGGGTAAAGACGAGCGTGTCGACCTGCGCGTGTCCACCGAGCAAGGACACAGACGTAACTAACTAATCAACATGTCCTATTCCCTGTAACTTCATCTTCTGTGCAAACTTCATCTTGCCACAATGTGTCTTCACTCCATTCCAGTTGTCTCCAGTCGTCGCAGATTCCTCTTCCACAAAAGGAAACGGATCCTTGCAAACCTCCGATCTACACATCATGTCTTGTCATCCACGAACAACTCCTTCACCGTAGGTTTGCGGAACTGTCAGTCTGCAGTGAACAAAGCAGACTTCATTTCAGCTTATGCGAACCATCTTCCTCTGGACATTCTGGCTCTCACCGAGACCTGGATCAAACCAGAAAACACTGCCACTCCTGCTGCACTCTCCACCAACTATGCTTTTTCCCACACCTCCCGCCCATCCAGGAGAGGGGGTGGTACGGGGCTGTTAATATCAGACAAATGGAAATATACTCAACTGGTACCATCTGTCACATACAGCTCCTTTGAATACCATGCCATCTTAGTAACGGCACCGGTCAAAGTATATCTGTGTGTTATCTATCGTCCTCCAGGTCAAATGGGCGATTTCCTTGAGGAACTTGACACTCTGCTTTCCTCCATCCCTGAGCATGACTGTCCCATGCTTGTTCTCGGTGATATGAACATCCACTTAGACAATCCAGGTTCTGCAGAATTCCTATCTCTGATGGACTCCTTTGAGCTACAGCGGGTTCACAGCCCTCCGACTCACAAAGCCGGTAAGGAACTTGATCTCATTTTCACCAGGAAGTGCGCCGCTACTTTACAGACAGTTACTCCTCTACATCTATCTGACCATTACTTTATTCAGTTCAAGGTTTCCCTCTGTCAGGAACCATCTGCTCCTACTCCCTCTGTCTCTGTCCGTCGCAATCTCCGGAATCTATCTCCTACTCACTTTTCCTCCTTGGTGGCGTCTGCTCTACCACCGTCTAGAAGTTTCTCTTCTTTTGAGGTTGATGACGCCACAGAGTCACTCTGTTCTACGCTGAGATTCTGCTTGGATCGTGTGTGCCCTCTGTCTACCAGACCCGCACGACCCACCCAGTCTCATGCGTGGCTTAATGACTCACTTCGGTCAATGCGCACTAACCTCAGAGCTGCTGAAAGGAAATGGCACAAAACTAAGAATTCGGCCGATCTAGCACAATTCCAAGTACTACTATCTTCCTTCTCATCCAGTGTCACTGCTGCGAAAAAGGCTTTCTATCATGACAAGATTAACAACGCCACGGACACCAAGAAACTCTTTTCCACCTTTAAATCTTTACTAAACCCACCTCCTCCAACTAACCTCACAGCTGACACTTTTGCTGCATTCTTCACTAACAAAGTTGCAGCTATTACTAGTCAGTTCTCAAACCAATCTACACAGGTTCCTTCTCCTAGCCTCTCTACACCAACTGCTTCCTTTTCTTCTTTCACTCCTCTCTCCAAGGCAGAGGTGTCTAAGCTTCTCACAGACAGCCGGCCTACCTCTTGTCTTCTGGATCCTATCCCAACAACCCTTCTTCAGGCCATAACCCCCACAATTGTGACAGCAACCACACATGTGGTCAATGCGTCACTAACTAGGGGTACATTTCCCACTGCCTTCAAACAAGCCCAGGTAACACCATTGCTCAAAAAACCATCCCTCGCTCCCACTCAAGTGGAGAACTACCGGCCTGTCTCTCTTCTTCCCTTCCTTTCCAAAGCCATTGAACGAGCTGTCTTTAAACAGGTCACAGGATTTCTCACTCAGAACAACCTCCTCGACTCCAACCAATCCGGCTTCAGAAGTGGCCACTCCACTGAAACGGCGCTTCTGTCTGTGACGGAAGCATTAAAAGAGGCCAGAGCGGCAGGTCAGTCCTCAGTGCTCATCCTGCTGGACCTATCAGCAGCATTTGACACGGTCAACCACAGCATCCTACTGGACAAGCTGACCAACATTGGGATTGATGGCACAGTGCACTCCTGGTTCAAGTCCTATCTTACTGGACGGTCGTTCAACGTATCGTGGCTAGGACAGACATCGGCACTTCACCAACTCACCACAGGAGTACCCCAAGGATCTGTGCTGGGGCCCCTTCTCTTCGCACTGTACATCACCTCGCTGGGCTCAATCATCCACTCCCATGGCTTCTCTTACCACTGCTATGCGGATGATACCCAGCTCTATCTGTCCTTTCCGCCGGACGACTCCACGGTGTCATCACGGATCTCGGACTGTCTCTCCGATATATCTGCATGGATGAAAGGACATCACCTCCAACTAAATCTCTCCAAAACTGAACTGCTGGTCCTCCCAGCCAAACAAGCCATACACCACGACATCGGTATCAAGATCGACTCCCTGTCTGTTTCTCCCACCAAAGTGGCAAGAAACCTAGGTGTCATGATCGATGACCAACTGACCTTTGCAGATCACGTTGCCTCTGTGGCTCGGTCGTGCCGTTTTTCCCTATTCAACAGCATGACATCACTGTCAAAAGCAGACAAGGACACCTCCTCGTCTTCAGAGGCAAAGGTGAACCTTAAGACTGGACAAACTGACAAAGTGCACAGTAAGTTCAGAGAGATGTGGCTAGTGTGTGCAGCAGAGTATGGGTAACCAGGATGCCCTAGTCATTGACAATGCAAATTAAATCTAATCTGAGGTCTCTGAGATGTCTCTGGCACAGAAGCTGAAGTAAGTTGAAAATCAATATGAAATCAGAGGGATGGTGAAAAATGAAAGCGCTAAGCTTCACATGACCTCTATGGTACAATGAAAGTGTAGATAAGAGCAAGCATCATTCAGTGTCTATTCAAAATACTTTGAGAGTGCAGGCCTAAGTCATGAATTCAAGTGAAAGCAAAGGAGGCCGCACTCGGCATATTTTACTTTTATTGCACAAAATTTAGATAAAGGCTCAGTTAGAGATTGATTTCCATATACATTTGGACGACAAGGTGGGTTGTCCAACCTCTAATGAATCTTAGGCAGAGTACTGGTCTTAAGGGATTTGTCTGCAGTAAATATTTATATGTTTTTCATCAATATCAGAGTCAGACAATGCTCTCTTTAACACAGATTTTATCTCATTTTTAAACTTCATTGTGGGGTCACCACTTAGGCGAATGTACGAACTTGCGTCCCCAAGCTGTCTCTCTAGTTCTTGTATATAAGCAGTCCTGTCCTGAATGACAATGGAATCCCCTTTGTCAGCAGGTTTGATCACTATATCATTATCAGACATTAATGCATGTAAAGCGTCTTTCTCAGCTGTCGTCAAGTTTGATCTCATATAATGTTCCCCAGAAGTTAGACAGGAGAAAACGTCTTGTTCTACCAACCGACAGACATTTCAACTGAAGAGTTTGTGGTGACCCCACAATGAAGATGAGATAAAATCTGTGGACAGTTTAAATTGGCTATGATGAGGAGATGGACTTCTCCCATCATCTAGAATCTTATTTGTCGGAACTACACAAAAATAACGAAACTGCACTAGCAGAACTGTGGAAGGAAATTTGAGTTGTTTGACTTTTTTGCTCTTTCTGAAAAAAACAATATACTATGCGATATTTGGACAGAACAAGCTGCTTGCACTAAAGTAGGCTACTAAACTTTACCAGCATCTAGGTAAAGCCTAGGGTAAGGTGACCAAACCTCAGATGGATATCAAGGACATCTCCCTGAATTATCCTGAAAAACTGGGGACACTTCTATTTCAACAGTCAATATCATTACAATAAGTGATGTGTTAGCTTCAAAAATCAAAAATCAAAGTGGGTTTTCTTGTATTTTACCAGGGACAGACCACAAAAACGTGGACTGTCCCTGGAAATTTGGGACGTCTGGTCACCCGTGTGTGTGTGTCCGTGTGCGCGTGTGTGCATGTGTGAGTGTGTGTGTGTGAGTTGATGTGTATTACTTCACAGAAACCACTTGCTTGTACGAGTGGTGTAAGTTGGAATATGTCTACACCAGCTGATAGTCTGCCCCCTCAGATAAGATACATTTAATCTGTCTGTGGAGCCTGTTTTCACTCCACATTTCATTCATTGTGTCTTTTGAGGAATTTTAATATACGCTAAAAATATTCTTTGAATGTTGCCTAACCATTGAGTCGTCGGACTTTTCCCTTTTCCCTTATTTTCCATAAACAAATTTTTACTGGAATTCATGTCTACTGTCTAGTGCATTGAACTTGTGCAGGTGTTCAGTTGGGGACTTCTTTTCTGATGGTCCCTGCGGAGGAGATTTATAACTGTTCTCCGGGTGGAATAGTCGGACTATCTGTTCGAGACTCAACCTCCCCTTCCTTACTGCTTTGCCACAGCTCGTATCTGCATTATTACATAAACATATCAATTGGTGTGTGTGTGTGTGTGTGTGTGTGTGTGTGTGTGTGTGCGTGTGCGTGTGTGTGTGTGTCTGTCTACATGCATTAAAAAAATTTTACACATTTCCGCATTTACACACTTTCATTTAAAATCCACGTATGCCAGCTCTGTATGTCATCTTGTTGTACTCACTCTAGTTTCTCTAGTTTACAGTTGGGATCCTCCAGAAGCGAAGAAAGATGCTTCACTCCTGTGTCTCCTGCTTTAGTCCCCCAAAGCCCCAGCTCTCTGATGTGTGAGGGGTTTGATCTCAGTGCTGATGCAAGAGACCTGAAGCCTTCCTCTGCAATACTGCAATTATTCAGGCTGTAGAGAAAGAAGGGAAATCAATGTTCCATTTCTTTAAACACCATGATGTGTTTTGTCAGATTCTCTGTATTTTGTAAAAAGACAACATTGGTATATGCATGTATATGCATGTAAAAAAGATAACAAGGAGTTGCTATGATTTTTTTTACACCTAAATCACTGTCAGTAAAGACGTGTCAAGTCTGTGTGTGTCTGTGTGTGTGTGTGTGTGTGTGTGTAAGTGATCAAAATCCTATACGTCATCTGCGGAGCAAAACCAATCTAATCAAAGAAATCTCATTTCTCAGCTCTTCAGTCCAGTACAGAGCTCCTGGACCCCAGTATCTCCAATACTGTTGACACTGAGGTCCAGATCTTTCAGCTTTGAAGATACTTTGCTGAGGACAGATGACAGACCTCCACAGCTCTTCTCAGTGAGCCTACAGTTACTGATGAGTCTTAAGGGGAAGAACAACCATCACTGACTATATGGAAAGGACTCTAATACCAAATGTAGCCTATAGATACATCATTATTTTTTAAGAGGAAATAACTCTGTATATATATATTCTAATTTTAATTATACTTAAGGTCTTTTAGTTGTTTCTTTTTTGGCTTCAAGATTCACTGAAAGGCTTTGTAACCAGACTTGTATGTCCCGGGGGGTGGCTGGTTTGATCCCTGATCAGTAGGAAAACTGAGGGTGTGGGAAGTGATTGAACATCGCTCTGCAGTTATTCAGACTGTAGAGAGAGAAGAGGTCCTTAATAGCTTTGAACACAGAATTCTGTCAAATTCACTATATTTTCCCCCCAAAAAAGTAGCAAGTGTGCATGTGTGAAAACAAATATTTTAGAAGTATATCTGTGTGTGTGAGTGGGACAAAGTGTGTGAATTTGTTTGAGTGTCTCACATGAAAAAGCTGATACAGCGGAGTGATAAGTTGTTTCACCTGTATCAGCATAAATCCTTTTACTTATGAGGTGTGTGTGTGTGTGTGTGTGTGTGTGTATTTGTGAAAACATAATAAGCAACATTTAATCCCTCTGTGGAGCCTGTTTTCACTCCACATTTCATTCATTGAATCTTTTGTTGAAATTTAATATACGTATTTTGCCAAACCATAGAGTCGTCAGACTTTCCCCCTCAACAGCCTCCTCCCCTTCCCTTTTCCCTTATTTTCAATAAACTAAATGACTGACTGACTAACTAATTGACTGGAATTCATGACTACTGTCTAGTGCATTGAACTTGTGCAGGTGATGGTCCCTGGGGAGGAGATTTATAACTGTTCTCCGGGTGGCATAGTCGGACTATCTGTTGGAGACCTTAAACTCCCCTTCCTTACTGCTTTGCCACAGCTCGTATCAGCATTAACACATAAACATATCAATTGTGTGCGTGTGTGTGTGCGTGTGCGTGTGTGTGTGTATTTGTGAAAACATACATGTTTCAAATTTTACACTTTCTCAGTATGTGATCTTGTGATAGTCACTTTACTTTTTCCAGTTTACAGTTGAAATTATGTATACTTGTCTGAGAATATGAGATTCATAGTGAAAGAGTGAAAGATTAATCAATCAAAAGGTGATGCTATCATGGTGACATGTGAAAAGTCTATTCTCTAGTGTCTCTCAGACATATTATTTTCCAGAACAGCAAATGTTTATCAGATGTGTTTACATGAGAAAGGTAATTATATAGAGTGAAGGAGGTGAACTAGTAATCTATGGAGTATGTTTAACATGTTTCATTACTGCTTATTACTACAATAAAGACTGAATACTGCATCATAACAAAGAGCTCTCCAACTCCTTTTCTCTTACAGTCTTTTGGTCACATTAGTTTCTCCATTTTACAGTTGGGGCCCTCTAGAAAAGAACAAACATGGGTTTAACTTTGTAATGACTATCAAGACTGTTATTTATATATTTCTGAAATAGGAGAGTAGAAAATAACAGTATGTCAATTAATAGTAAGTAATAAAAATGAATCTAAGTAATTACAATAAAAAAGTTATCACAATTAATCACATACTTACATTTCCAGAATTCTCCTTTTTTGTGAAAAAAGAATGTCAAACATGCCCCTGGTTAGCAGAGGTTTCATCAAAGTGGTGCTCCACGGACTCCCTCAAAGCCAACGTGAAAGAGTGTAGTTGCCACAGGTTGTCTATGACAAGGGTGCCCAGGGGTGACCAACCACATGATTTTTGAACCCCGCCCCCCCAGCACTCGCATCCCAGGAGCTGAAGTTCTGCACACTCCCCCTTGTTTCAAATCTACCATGGTTTGGCCTTTTCTTTCAACCTTAATTCCATGTGTCCGTCAGCTCTTTTATAAATGCCATATTATGAAGTATAAAATATACCTTACCCCCAGCTCTGTTAATTAAAATTACTGTAACATCATTCACTGACCTCAGCTTCTGCAGTCTGCAGTGGGAATCCTCCAGTAAAGCACACAGCTGAGTCACTCCCATGTGTCCTGGTATGAGATCACTCAGATCCAGCTCAGTCATGAGTAAGGGGTTTGAACCCACAGCTGAGGTCACAGCAGCACAGGCTTCCTCAGCAGCCGCACTTTTAAGGAACCTACAGAGATGGAGACAAGATCATGTGATCACACACCAGACACACTAATGTTTACAGGACACTCTCAAAAGTTAGTTTGTTAATTTATGTGATTACACAATACACACACTACAGCCTTTCAGCCTGTAAGAAATGAAGAAAAACACTAATATTATTGCATCTTTTTTTCCGTATTATACGTCTGTTTGGTCAGATACATCTATAAATCATCAAGTTCATGTTTAAAATGCAGTCAATATAAATAAATATAATTAGCAGAAGAGAGCGACACAAGCAACGTTTTGAGTGTTTAACAGATTTCTGATGAAGAGATAGAAATTGTCCCTAAACCCCACTGTGCCTGTACTGATAGTCCTGAGCCAGAGGACAGATATTTACTATAGTATTTACTATGGGGTAGAAGGCAGAAAAGTGCTAGGGCAGGGTAGCTAGTCTTTCACGATGCACCTTCTTTTCCACTGGCAGTGCAAGATGTCCATATCCTGAATTGCAGAGAACTGTGTGCTGTGTAACAACCCTTTGCAGTGCTCTCTTGTCCCTTTCACTGCAGCTGCCATAATACACCCTGTGAGGATACACTCTTTAGGCTCATTTTTCTCAACAGGACATCAGCCTTATCTGGTCCCTTCTATGGTCATCTTCCATAATCAATAGCAACACATCTAACCTGAAACTGACTTATGAATGGTGTTTCAGCAAACATCAAATCACTTGTTCACATATGGAATTTGAGACTGTTTGAACCAGATATTTCAACTTTTCTCCTTGAGGTACACAGTACTTACCAGACAGTTTTCAGCTGACACTGTGGGTCCTCCTTAAGATCTAAAAGTGCTTTGACTCCTGATTCCCCTGGATCATTTCCTCTGAGATCCAGTTCCCTTAGATGATTGGGATTTAGTCTCAGGGCTGAGGCCAGACCAACATAACCTTCCTCTGTGATTCTGCAGTCTGAAAGTCTAGATGATAATATCAAGGAAAAATTAAACACAAGACATTTAAATTACAATTACATTGATCCAATTATCCATCTGTAGGTGGATAATATTTTTCACCTCACTCTGCAACACTTTTCACTGTCTCTCACCGGGTGCCATGTCTTCATGCGGTGGTAGCTGTAGGTGGATAACATTTTTCAGTGGTATTCTAGTTATTTTTCACATGATGTGGTAATTTGAAAAACCACCTGCCATTTCTATTCTTGGCAGTGTGACATCATTTCCAAAAAAAACCAAACAAACAAAAAAGAAACATTTGTGATCGTATGATTTTATTCTTCAAGCACGCCACCACAAAATGAATCTAGTTCTAATTTAAAATGGCTTAGTTCCACAACATCTTACAGTAACACGTTATTTAAAGCGGTCTACATTAGGGTGATATGAGCCTGTTATAAACATGACATGACACGTATCATGAACATCAATGACACTTAATTCATTGCCATCAATGATCCTCAGTGTCAGCACAACTAACTACAGTACTTCCATGTTTTTCCATCTTGAAATTTACATTTACATTTAGGCATTTAGCAGACGCTTTTATCCAAAGCGACTTACAAAAGAGGATAACATTCAAGCTACAACTCAATGAAAGAACAAACAAGGAGTGCATATTGCTAACATAGAATCTGCACTATTTTAAGTTGAAAGTGCAATAGTGTAACGCAGTGTAGAGAAATTAAATTATTAAGTGCATTCGCAAAAATTTACGCCAGGAGATATTCTTGGAAGAGCTGGGTCTTCACAAGTTTCTTGAAGGTGAAGAGGGTATCAGTTGATCTGGTAGCACTTGGGAGGTCATTCCACCAGCGTGGAACCAGATATGAGAAGAGTCTGGATTGACCTGCACAAGGTGTTGGCCGTGCTAGAAAACGTTCCTTAGAGGAGCGTAGCGGTCGTCGGGTGATATAGGGCTTCAGAAGAGTATTCAAGTAGATGGGAGCAGAGCCATCAATCACCCTGTAGGCCACCATAAGTGCCTTGAATTTAATGTGAGCAGCCAAGGGCAACCAGTGAAGTTCAATGAACAGAGGTGTGACATGTGCCCTTTTTGGCTGGTTAAAGACCAGACGTGCAGCTGCATTCTGGATCATCTGTAGTGGTCTCACCGCACAGGCTGGTAGGCCTGATAGGAGGACATTGCAGTAGTCAAGACGAAAGATAACCAGGGTCTGAACCAGGAGCTGGGTTGCATGTTGGGTTAGGTACGGCCTGATCTTCCTTATGTTGAATAGGGAAAAACGGCACGACCGAGCCACAGAGGCAACGTGATCTGCAAAGGTCAGTTGGTCATCGATCATGACACCTAGGTTTCTTGCCACTTTGGTGGGAGAAACAGACAGGGAGTCGATCTTGATACTGATGTTGTGATGTATGGCTTGTTTGGCTGGGAGGACCAGCAGTTCAGTTTTGGAGAGATTTAGTTGGAGGTGATGTCCTTTCATCCATGCAGATATATCGGAGAGACAGTCCGAGATCCGTGTTGACACCGTGGAGTCGTCCAGCTGAAAGGACAGATAGAGCTGGGTATCATCAGCATAGCAGTGGTAAGAGAAGCCATGGGATTGGATGATTGAGCCCAGCGAGGTGATGTACAGGGCGAAGAGAAGGAGCCCCAGCACAGATCCTTGGGGTACTCCTGTGGTGAGTTGGTGAAGTGCCGATGTCTGTCCTAGCCATGATACGTTGAACGACCGTCCAGTAAGACGGTCCAGGAGTAACCAGGAGTGCGCTGTGCCATCAATGCCAATGTTGGTCAGCTTGTCCAGTAGGATGCTGTGGTTGACCGTGTCAAATGCTGCTGATAGGTCCAGCAGGATGAGCACTGAGGATTGACCTGCCGCTCTGGCGTCTTTTAATGCTTCCGTCACAGACAGAAGCGCCGTTTCAGTGGAGTGGCCACTTCTGAAACCGGATTGGTTGGAGTCGAAGAGGTTGTTCTGAGTGAGAAATCCAGTGACCTGTTTAAAGACAGCTCGTTCAATGGCTTTGGAAAGGAAGGGAAGAAGCGAGACAGGCCGGTAGTTCTCCACTTGAGTGGGAGCAAGGGATGTTTTTTTGAGCAGCGGTGTTAGCTGGGCTTGTTTGAAGGCAGTGGGAAATGTACCCCTAGTTAGTGACGCATTGACCACATGTGTGGTTGCTGTCACAATTGTGGGGGTTATGGCCTGAAGAAGGGTTGTTGGGATAGGGTCCAGAAGACAAGAGGTAGGCCGGCTGTCTGTGAGAAGCTTAGACACCTCTGCCTTGGAGAGAGGAGTGAAAGAAGAAAAGGAAGCAGTTGGTTTAGCGAGGCTAGGAGAAGGAACCTCTGTAGATAGGTTTGAGAACTGACTACTAATAGCTGCAACTTTGCTAGTGAAGAATGCAGCAAAAGTGTCAGCTGTGAGGTTAGTTGGAGGAGGTGGGTTTAGTAAAGATTTAAAGGTGGAAAAGAGCTCTTGGTGTCCGTGGCATTGTTAATCTTGTAGTGATAGAACACCTTTTTCGCAGTAGTGACACTGGATGAGAAGGAAGATAGTAGTACTTGGAATTGTGTTAGATCGGCCGAATTCTTAGTTTTCTGCCATTTTCTTTCAGCAGCTCTGAGGTTAGTGCGCATTGACCGAAGTGAGTCATTAAGCCACGCATGAAACTGAGTGGGTCGTGCGGGTCTGGTAGATAGAGGGCACACACAATCCAAGCAGGATCTCAGCGTAGAACAGAGTGACTCTGTGGCATCGTCAACCTCAAAAGAAGAGAAACTTCTAGACAGTGGTAGAGCAGACGCCACCAAGGAGGAAAAGTGAGTAGGAGATAGATTCCGGAGATTGCGACGGACAGAGACAGTGGGAGTAGGAGCAGATGGTTGCTGACAGAGGGAAACCTTGAACTGCATAAAGTAATGGTCAGATAGATGAAGAGGAGTAACTGTCTGTGAAGTAGCGGCGCACTTCCTGGTGAAAATGAGATCAAGTTCCTTACCGGCTTTGTGAGTCGGAGGGCTGTGAACCCGCTGTAGCTCAAAGGAGTCCATCAGAGATAGGAATTCTGCAGAACCTGGATTGTCTCAGTGGATGTTCATATCACCGAGAACAAGCATGGGACAGTCATGCTCAGGGATGGAAGAAAGCAGAGTGTCAAGTTCCTCAAGGAAATCGCCCATTTGACCTGGAGGACGATAGATAACACACAGATCTATTTTGACCGTTGCCGTTACCAAGATGGCATGGTATTCAAAGGAGCTTTATGTGACAGATGGTACCAGTTGAGTATATTTCCATTTGTCTGATATTAACAGCCCCATACCACCCCCTCTCCTGGATAGGCGTGAGGTGTGGGAAAAAGCATAGTTGGTGGAGAGTGCAGCAGGAGTGGCAGTGTTTTCTGGTTTGATCCAGGTCTCGGTGAGAGCCAGAATGTCCAGAGAAAGATGGTTCGCATAAGCCGAAATGAAGTCTGCTTTGTTCACTGCAGACTGACAGTTCCACAAACCTACGGTGAAGGAGTTGTTCGTGGATGACAAGACATGATGTCTAGAGCGGAGGTTTGCAAGGATCCGTTTCCTTTTGCGGAAGCGGAATCTGCGACGACTGGAGACAACTGGAATGGAGTAGAGACACATTGTGGCAAGATGAAGGTTGCATAGAAGATTAAGTTACAGAGAATAGGACATGGTGATTTGTTAGTTAGGCCGGTGTCCTTGCTCGGTGGACACGCGCAGGTCGACACATTCGTCTTTACCCAGTCAGTCTTCACACGCGCAGGTCGACACGCTCGTCTTTACCCAGTCAGTCTTCACATGCGCAGGTCAACACGCTCGTCTTTACCCAGTCAGTCTTCACACAAGGAGGGCTGAACAAAAGGGCTGACGCTTCCGCTGACGCTTCAGTGTCACTCCTGCTATTAGGAACAATGATTGACTACACCCGGCTGAGACCGCCCACCAGGAGTCAGACAGAAACAATAGGCCTGATAGGAGTGGCCAACGACCAATTGATCTCTGATGACCCAGCTGTGCTAGTAGTTCACACCTTCTGATGGCTTGTAGGTGTATTACAAATCCCCACAAGACAGGTAATCCAAAGCAGCTTCCAAATCTTTTAGAACTTGTGCCCAAAGACAATCAAAGGTTCTCAGAGGAGATGATGATTAGTTAGTAAGAAGTTAGTAAAGCATCCTGAATTTAGTGTGGGTTAAGTGAACAGTGAGCTCAGTTTGAGTGAATCAGTGTATGAAATGAGTGAAAGTATGACCATTTCCTTTCATCTTTTTTACTGAAAAATAAGCCTACGTCTCTGTCTCATTTTAAAGTGTTATAAAACTAGTCTTGCCAAACCAGTTGCCCTTTGTACTAAACAAAACTCACGTCAATGTCAATATCTGAGTTCATTTAATCTATCTTAATATTTATTTAAACAGCATAATTGGTGTTCCCTAAGCAGTCAAGCCAGAGCTTAAATGATTTACTATTCAGTGATCTCTCCACTGAAAATAGCCTCCCAACAAACACAGAACGTTGTGATGACATAGCCATGGTAGTAATTTACACCACAACATTACCAGAGAACTTTTAGCAACGTTACATTACCTACCAGCAATGTGTCTGCGACATAGTCGTATCGTTGCTGGAAAGTAATGTCACAGTGATCAAATTACCACCTTGGCTATGCGTTTACAACGTTCTGTGTTTGCTGGGTAGCCTACATGCCCAACAGCAGATTTTTTTTCTGGACTTGATCAAGAACTTGATTACTGGATTGTGGCGACAATGAATATCTAATTCCCTATTTTATACTCAGCTAAAACAAATCATTAATATCATTAATAAATTGAATTTGACTTCAAAATAAGATTTTGGGCAATGACATTTACCCTTCCACCGTGTGTCAGAAGGACAGCATGTTCAATGTGGCTGCAACTAGGCTACTATTAGGAGACAAACTTGAAAAAGCTAAAAGTTTCTGTGACAAACGTTGCCATTAACGTCACATGACATGACAGGGAAATTGTTCACAGAATCACTTAAAATTTTACCACTTATTTTAGGGTTACAGAGTATAACCAAATACTCTGATGATAAGTGTATATATTTGTGACATGCAGTATTTCTGATTATGGGGCTAACTACTAGCCAATAGTTAGCCTAATTTACAGGATGTGCCGTTCATGGCGAAATCAATAGGCTACTGTGGACGTGGCAACTATTGTCTCGTACGTTAGGCTGCATACAGATGAAAACGCGATATGCAAATCTGCATGAAGTGGTGTCCTATTTGGTAAATAGTAGACCTACCAATTTCTTTTCTACCTTGAACACTTTTAAATCTCTCTGGATTTAAGGACAAGGGGCAAGAACGCAATTCAAAATCAAGGGCCTGACATGTCCGTTTTCATACTGTATAGGCTAAGTAAAACCTGCATATATTTAGACCCGACTTGCCAAGTCTACGACTCATTGCCGGCCAAAACGGCAAAGTCCAAGTCAAGTCTCAAGTAAATAGCATTCAAGTTAAAGTCAAGTCGCAAGTCTTTCCGAATTTTGCCAAGTCAAGTCTGAAGTCATCAAATTTGTGACTCGAGTCGGACTCGAGTCCAAGTCATGTGACTCGAGTACACATCTCTGCCTGAATCCAAAAAAAATAAATGATTACACAACAAATAAAACCAATAACAACACCCCCAGTGCTGGCTGCTAGGGGTTCATCAACCACAGTATGAGTATGAGTTTCACATACTACCGTTTGGGCCAGCTCTATCCCCATACTGTTTCACGAAATGGGGGTCGGTCTAACCTCCCCTGTGGTGGACCACCAACATGATTTTTTAACCCCACACCCCACCCCTCGCTCCCAGAAGTGCAAGTTCTGCACACTCCCAGTTGCTTCAAATCTACTGTGGTTTGGCCTTCTCCTTGTACTCTCATTCAACGTGTCCATCAGCTCTTTTATAAATGCCATATTATGAAGTATAAAATATTGCCATCTCCAGCTGTGTTAATTAAAATGACTGCAGCATCATTCACTGACCTCAGCTTCTGCAGTCTGCAGTGGGAATCCTCCAGTAAAGCACACAGCTGAGTCACTCCCAAGTGTCCTGGTATGAGTTTACTCAGATCCAGCTCAGTCATGAGTAAGGGGTTTGAACCCACAGCTGAGGTCACAGCAGCACAGGCTTCCTCAGCAGCAGCACTTTTAAGGAACCTGCAGAGATGGAGATGAGATCATGTGATCACACACTAGACAGACTGATGTTTACAGGACACTCTCAAAAGTTAGTTTGTTAATTTATGCGATTATACACTCCACACACTACAGTCTTTCAGCCTGTAAGAAATGAAGAACAGACACATTATTACAACTTTCTTTTTCGTATTATAGGTTTGTTTGGTCAGATACATCTATAAATCATCAATTTCAAAGTCTATAGTCATATTTAAAATGCAGTCAATATAAATAATTATAAATAGCAGAAGAGAGGGACAAAAGTAAAGTTTTAAGTGTTTGATAGATTTCTGGTGAAGAGAGAGAAATTGTCCCTAAACCCTACTGTGCCCGTACTGATAGTCCTGAGCCAGAGGACAGACATTTACTATAGTATTTACTATGGGGTAGAAGGCAGAAAGGTGCTAGGGCAGGGTAGCTAGTCTTTCATGATGCACCTTCTTTTCCACTGCCAGTGCATGATGTTGACATCCTGAATTGCAGAGAACTGTGTGCCTATAATCTTTTGTGCAGTTTTAACAACCCTTTGCAGTGCTCTCTTGTCCCTTTCACTGCAGCTGCCATAATACACCCTGTGAGGATACACTCTTTAGGCTCATTTTTCACAACAGGACATCAGCCTTATCTGGTCCCTTTAAGTATGGTCATCTTCCATAATCAACAGCAACACATCTAAACTGAAACTGACTTATGACTATATTTCAGCAAACATCAAATCACTTGTTCATATAAGGAATTTGAGACTGTTTGAAACAGATATTTCAACTTTTCTCCTTGAGGTATACAGTACTTACCGGACAGTTTCCAGCTGACACTGTGGGTCCTCCTTAAGATCTAAAAGTGCTTTGACTCCTGATTCCCCTAGATCATTTCCTCTGAGATCCAGTTCTCTTAGATGATTGGGATTTAGCCTCAGGGCTGAGGCCAGACCAACATAACCTTCCTCTGTGATTCTGCAGTCTGAAAGCCTAGATGAAAATATCAAGGGAAAAGTTAAACACAAGACATTTAAATTACAATTACATTGATCCAATTATCCATCTGTAGGTGGATAATATTTTTCACCTCACTCTGAAACACTTTTCACTGTCTCTCACCGGGTGCCATGTCTTCATGCGGACGGACAACGCTGCCCGCTGTGGTTCTCGATCGCGAATGACAAACCCATATGGGCACAGATGCGTTAGCGCATCCATGGCCTCACATACTGTTGTATGCATTTCCTCCCATCGCCCTCATACACACAATGCTGGACAGAGTATGGATAGAGAGGCACACCATGATCTTAATGGTCCCCAAACGACCTGTGCAAACATGGTTCTCGGACATGATTTCCCTCAATAAAGTCACGAAGAAAGCCCAGACCACTTTATGGTTTGGACAGCTTGTACAGTATGGCACCTGCCACCTGCACAGTGGCAGCTGACGGTCTGTCCACTGAACAGAACCGACTCCTGAGTAGGGGTCTAACCTCTCTTGTGGTTTAGACGATTCAGTGCTAGAGCCCTGTCCACTAGGTCCCTGTACTCCTTGAAATGGTGTGTGTTCACATTATGGTGCGTGGAACATCGCCCCGACCCCTAACATGCCCTAGAAAGGTCATCTCATCTTTCCTTCAATATCTGTTCGAGCAGGGCCATGTCTTCTCAACACTCAAAGTCTACCTGACAGCAACTACGTGTGTGCCACGTTGGTTGGAACGGTGTCACCCCGGGCTAGTCACCTCTGTGATGTGGAGGCTTCGTACTTGCCCTGTCTGACTGTTTGAGTCTGTAATACCGTAAGAGGGCTGGCGTGAGCACCTGACCTCCGTTATGACTAGTGACTGTGTGGTGACGTTCACTCAGTTCAGTCTGTTTGTGGGACGTGCAACACCGGATTTAGAGGCTGTATTGTATGCGTCAAAGCTGATTCATGGCAAAGAATAATCTCTTAAATGGTGATCTTGGTATCATGATGACACATGAAAGGTCTATTCTCTGGTGTCTCTAACACATGGAACCAGGAAGAAGCTGAGGAATGAACACCACCAAGTATGGGCATGGGGGTATGAGAACCATCACAGGCAAAGAGGAAGAGACTGACTTGATTATGTTATGGAACAACAAATGGTTGTCAGACTTGTTTACATGACAAACCTGATTCATTTACATCAGGAGTGAAGGTATCTTGAAATGGTATATGGAGTATGATTCACATGTTTCATTACTTCACTGCTCATGACTAAGACTGAATACTGCATTTACAACTTCGCATGTTCTTGTAGACTAGACATACCACATAGAAGTGTGTAATATGACCACCACCAAATACAATCAGGTGGGGAAATCTGATGGAAATACTTTCCATTACAAGAAGGGTGTGTTATCTACAATATGTCTGGCAATAGCAGACTAAAACATTTGTCATATTTTGTGGAAATTGTTTAAACTCCTAGGGACAGTGTGTGAAGCAGTAGACCTACATGTGTTCCATTTGAAACAGTATTGTGAGGATGGCTTTGACTTTGTCATGACTATTAAGACTGGTATTGATATATTTCTGAAAGAGGAGAGTAGAAATTAATAGTATGTCAATTAATAGTAAGTAATAAAAAATTATCCTAGTGATTGCAATAAAAATTTAAGTTAACCATTAATCACAATCAAACACACATTTAAAGTACCAGAATTCTCCTTTATCTTTTTATGAAGGAAGAATGTCACACTTGCCTCGGGTTAGCACAGGCTTCAGCAAAGTGGCACTCTTTGGTTTCCTTCACAGCCAACGTGAAAGAGTGTCTTCGCCACAGGTCACCCATGACAAGGGTGCCCAGGGGTGACCACCAACATGATTTTTTAACCCCACACCCCACCCCTCGCTCCCAGAAGTGCAAGTTCTGCACACTCCCAGTTGCTTCAAATCTACCGTGGTTTGGCCTTTTCCTTGTACTCTCATTCAATGTGTCCGTCAGCTCTTCTATAAATGCCATATTATGAAGTATAAAATATGCCTTACCCACAGCTGTGTTAATTAAAATGGCTGTAACATCATTCACTGACCTCAGTCTCTGCAGTCTGCAGTGGGAATCCTCCAGTAAAGCACACAGCTGAGTCAGTCCCAAGTGTCCTGGTATGAGTTTACTCAGATCCAGCTCAGTCATGAGTAAGGGGTTTGAACCCACAGCTGAGGTCACAGCAGCACAGGCTTCCTCAGCAGCAGCACTTTTAAGGAACCTGCAGAGATGGAGATGAGATCATGTGATCACACACTAAACACATTGATGTTTACAGGACACACTCAAAAGTTAGTTTGTTAATTTATGCGATTATACACTCCACACACTACAGTCTTTCAGCCTGTAAGAAATGAAGAACAGGCACTTATATTATTGCATCTCTTATTTCTGTATTATAGGTCTGTTTGGTCAGACACATCTATAAGTCATCAAGTTCAAAGTCTATAGTCATATTTAAAATGCAGTCAATATAAATAAATATAAATAGCAGAAGAGAGGGACAAAAGTAAAGTTTTAAGTGTTTGATAGATTTCTGGTGAAGAGAGAGAAATTGTCCCTAAACCCCACTGTGCCTGTACTGAAAGTCCTGAGCCAGAGGATAGATATTTACTATAGTATTTACTATGGGGTAGAAGGCAGAAAAGTGCTAGGGCAGGGTAGCTAGTCTTTCATGATGCACCTTCTTTTCCACTGGCAGTGCATGATGTCCATATCCTGAATTGCAGAGAACTGTGTGCCTATAATCTTTTGTGCAGTTTTAACAACCCTTTGCAGTGCTCTCTTGTCCCTTTCACTGCAGCTGCCATAATACACCCTGTGAGGATACACTCCTTAGGCTCATTTTTCTCAACAGGACATCAGCCTTATCTGGCACCTTTAAGTATGGTCATCTTCTATAATCAATAGCAACACATCTAACCTGAAACTGACTTATGAATGGTGTTGCAGCAAACATCAAATCACTTGTTCATATAAGGAATTTGAGACTGTTTGAAACAGATATTTCAACTTTTCTCCTTGAGGTACACAGTACTTACCAGACAGTTTCCAGCTGACACTGTGGGTCCTCCTTAAGATCTAAAAGTGCTTTGACTCCTGATTCCCCTGGATTATTTCCCCTGAGATCCAGTTCTCTTAGATGATTGGGATTTAGCCTCAGGGCTGAGGCCAGACCAACATAACCTTCCTCTGTGATTCTGCAGTCTGAAAGTCTAGATGATAATATCAAGGAAAATATAAACACAAGACATTTAAATTACAATTACATTGATCCAATTATCCATCTGTAGGTGGATACTATTTTTCAGAGGTATTCTAGTTATTTTTCACATTATGTGGTCATTTGAAAAACCACCTGCCATTTCTATTCTTGGCAGTGTGACATCATTTCCAAAAAAAAACAACCAAACAAAAAAAGAAACATTTGTGATCGTATGATTTTATTCTTCGAGCACGCCATCACAAAATGAATCTAGTTCTAATTTAAAATGGCTTAGTTCCACAACATCTTACAGTAACACGTTATTTGAAGCAGTCTACATTAGGGTGATATGAGCCTGTTATAAACATGACATGACACTTAATTCATTGTCATTAAGTGTCATTTGGCTTTTTGAATTGCAGACTTTGGGATGCAGACCTTACAAAAACCGAAGACTAGAAGCCTGGAAAATTGTAGGCTTGAATCCTGGCTGCTACCATTGTCCCCTTGAGCAAGGCATCCAACACTGGGACCCCCCACTGGGTAGCCACTGGGGCCTATTCTGTCCATAAGCTCCACACTGTACTTGGCTGCAGACACATACAATTTCACCCCACCACTAGCTGCACACGTACCCCTCCCTGTTGTGTTCCCCCCAGTAGAGGCAGTAAGTGCCTCACTCCAAAAAAAAGAAATAATTACACAACAAATAAAACCAATAACAACACCCCCTGTTCTGGCTGCTCGGGGTTCATCAACCACAGTATGAGTATGAGTTTCACGTACTACCGTTTGGGCCAGCTCTATCCCCATACTGTTTCACTAAATGCATGGGGGCAGCGATATCCCCCTCTGGAGGCAGGGAATCCGCATCCACATATACTTGGTCGACTGGACCATCCTGGGGTCGGACTCCCGTCAGTGTGTCGTCATGTGTCTCCACGTATCTCAGACGTTCCATGGAGAGACTTCTCATTCTACTTGCTGCAGCAGCCTCAGCAGTTCCACTCGGGCTACTACACGAGACCATTTCAGAGATGGTTGCTGAGTCCACCCAAGAGGGACAGGCACAAGGAGCTCACCGTCTCACCAAAATGCTGGCAAGCACTTGCTCCCTGGAGGAGAGCAGTAGTGTCGCCATGGATCGAGTTCTGAGAAGAGCAGTAGTGGTGACAGACACATTGCAGTTGGGCTGAGGTCATATGTGACAGTGAGTCGGTCAGGGGGCTATGGATGAGTGCCTGCACAACAGTGTCTTGGAGCTGCAAAAAGTGTACCTCACTCTGAAACACTTTTCACTGTCTCTCACCGGGTGCCATGTCTTCAAGCGGACGGACAACACAGACACAGTGGCCTACATCAACCACCTGGGGTGCCTCGGGACAGGCCAGATTCTTGTGTGGGCTCAGCAGCGCCTGCTATCGTTGTGCACAACTTGCCTCCCTACTATGAACTACTCTGAAGACCTGTTGTCCAGAAGCGGTCCTTCAGCCACGTACTTAATGCCCAAGTGGCCCGGATGATCTGGAACAAGTTTGGGACGGCTCGGGTGAATGCTCACTGCCCGCTGTGGTTCTCGATCACGAATGACAAACCCCCTATGGGCACAGATGCGTTAGCGCATCCATGGCCTCACATACCGTTGTACGCGTTTCCTCCCATCACCCTCATACACACAACGCTGGACAGAGTGTGGACAGAGAAGCACACCATGATCTTAATGGCCCTCAACCGACCTGCGCAAACATGGTTCTCGGACATGATTTCCCTCAATAAAGTCACAAAGAAAGCCCAGATCACTTTATGGTTTGGACAGCTTGTACAGTATGGCACCTGCCACCTGCACAGTGGCAGCTGACGGCCTGTCCCCTGAACAGGACCGACTCCTGAGTAGGGGTCTAACCTCCCCTGTTGTTAAGACGATTCAGTGCTAGAGCCCTGTCCACTAGGTCCCTGTACTTCTTGAAATGGTGTGTGTTCACGTTATGGTGCGCGGAACACGGCCCGACCCCTAACATGCCCTAGAGAGGTCATCTCATCTTTCCTTCAATATCTGTTCGAGCAGAGCCATGTCTTCTCAACACTCAAAGTCTACTTGACAGCAACCATGTGTGTGCCACTTTGGTTGGAACGGTGTCAGCCTGGGCTGGTCATCTCTGTGATGTGGAGGCTTCGTACTTGCCCTGTCCGACTGTTTGAGTCTGTAATACCGTGAGATGGCTGGCGTGAGCACCTCACCTCCGTTATGACTAGTGACTGCGTGGAGATGTTCACTCAGTTCAGTCTGTTTGTGGGACGTGCAACACCGGATTTAGAGGCTGCATTGTATGCGTCAAAACTGATTCATGGCAAAGAATAATCTCTTAAATGGTGATCTTGGTATCATGATGACACATGAAAGGTCTATTCTCTGGTGTCTCTAACACATGGAACCAGGAAGAAGCTGAGGAATGAACACCACCCAGTATGGGCATGGGGGTATGAGAACCATCACAGGCAAACAGGAAGAGATTGACTTGATTCAGAGATTGACTTGATTGTTGTTATGGAACAACAAATAGTTGTCAGACTTATTTAAATGACAAACCTGATTCATTTACATCAGGAGTGAAGGTATCTTGAAATGGTATATGGAGTATGTTTCACATGTTTCATTACTTCACTGCTCATGACTAAGACTGAATACTGCATTTACAACTTTGCATGTTCTTGTAGACTAGACATACCACATAGAAGTGTGTAATATGACCACCACCAAATACAATCAGGTGGGGAAATCTGATGGAAATACTTCCCATTACAAGAAGGGTGTGTTATCTACAGTATGTCTGGCAATAGCAGACTAAAACATTTGTCATATTTTGTGGAAATTGTTTAAACTCCTGGGGACAGCGTGTGAAGCAGTAGACCTACATGTGTTCCATTTGAAACAGTATTGTGAGGATGGCTTTAACTTTGTAATAACTATTAAGACTGGTATTGATATATTTCTGAAAGAGGAGAGTAGAAATTAATAGTATGTCAATTAATAGTAAGTAATAAAAAATTATCTTAGTAATTGCAATAAAAAATTTAGTTAACCACTAATCACAATTAATCACACGTTGAAAGTACCAGAATTCTCCTTTATTTTTTTGTGAAAGAAGAGTGTTATTGCCACAGGTCACCCATGACAAGGGTGCCCAGGGGTGACCACCAATATGATTTTTTAACCCCTCACCCCACCCCTCGCTCCCAGAAGTGTAAATTCTGCACTCTCCCCCTTGTTTCAAATCTACCATGGTTTGACCTTTTTCTTGTACTCTCATTCAATGTGTCCATCAGCTCTTCTATAAATGCCATTATGAAGTATAAAATATGCCTTACCCCCAGCTCTGTTAATTAAAATGGCTGTAACATCATTCACTGACCTCAGTCTCTGCAGTCTGCAGTGGGAATCCTCCAGTAAAGCACACAGCTGAGTCACTCCCAAGTGTCCTGGTATGAGTTTACTCAGATCCAGCTCAGTCATGAGTAAGGGGTTTGAACCCACAGCTGAGGTCACAGCAGCACAGGCTTCCTCAGCAGCAGCACTTTTAAGGAACCTGCAGAGATGGAGATGAGATTATGTGATCACACACTAGACACACTGAAGTTTACAGGACACTCTCAACAAATAAATATAAATTACAGAAGAGAGGGACAAAAGCAAAGTTTTGAGTGTTTAACAGATTTCTGATGAAGGGATAGAAATTGTCTCTAAACCCCACTGTGCCTATACTGATAGACCTGAGCCAGAGGATAGATATTTACTATAGTATTTAGTATGGGGTAGAAGGCAGAAAAGTGCTAGGGCAGGGTAGCTAGTCTTTCATGATGCACCTTCTTTTCCACTGGCAGTGCATGATGTCCATATCCTGATTGAAGAGAACTGTGTGCCTATAATCTTTTGTGCAGTTTTAACAACCCTTTGCAGTGCTCTCTTGTCCCTTTCACTGCAGCTGCCATAATACACCCTGTGAGGATACACTTTTTAGGCTCATTTTTCTCAACAGGACATCAGCCTTATCTGGTCCCTTTACGTATGGTCATCTTCCATAATCAATAGCAACACATCTAACCTGAAACTGACTTATGAATGGTGTTTCAGCAAACATCAAATCACTTGTTCATACAAGGAATTTGAAACACTTTGAACCATATATTTCAACTTTTCTCCTTGAGATATACAGCACTTACCAGACAGTTTCCAGCTGACACCGTGGGTCCTCCTTAAGATCTAAAAATGCTTTGACTCCTGATTCCCCTGGATCATTTCCTCTGAGACCCAGCTCTCTCAGATGATGGGGATTTAGCCTCAGGGCAGAGGCCAAATCAACATAACCTTCCTCTGTGATTCTGCAGTCTGAAAGTCTAGATGAAAATATCAAGGGAAAAATTAAACACAAGAAATTTAAATTACAATTACATTGATCCTTCTATCCATCTGTTGGTAGATGATATTTTTCAGTAGTATTCTAGTTATTTTTCACATTATCAGGCAGTTTGGCAGTTTGAAAAACCACCTGTCATTTCTATTCTAAATGTGGCTTCATTTAAAAAAAAAAACAAAAAAAAATTTGTGATCACATGATTTTATTATTCAAGCACGCCACCACAAAAGGTTTTTGAATGTTTTTGTAAGGTCTGCACCCAAAGTCTGTGTTTCAAAAACCGAATGACACTTAATGACATTGAATTAAGTGTCATTGATGTTCATGGTATGTGTCATGTCATGTTTATGACAGGCTCGTGTCACCCTTATGTAGAATAAAGTGTTACCCATCTTTCAAATAAGTAAACATTTGTTCAGTTTGGTTTCACCAATCCAGGGAAGCAAACAAAATTGTCCAAGGAGTGCTAATGACGAATGAACAATTAAATTCCACGTCTAATTTGAAAAGAATGTATAGCAACCTTCTCAAAAAAAAACCATAAAACTTTGTATAAAACATATATGACAAATGACTGCTTCTTACACTTCATCTACTTCTAAAACATCGAGCACCTCAGCACTTCTTAGCCATAGTTTTTGGCTAACAGATCACCAATACAGGAATATATTATGACAGTATGAGTATGAAGTATGAGTGTCTATGTTTTAACATTATATGTTGCATGTCATGCACACATGTGCATGTCTGTGTGTGAAAGAGCACATGGTAATTCAGTGTCACTGTTAGGTTCACTGACAGCGGCTGACAACACTGGACCACCGCTGCATAACCTGTCTTTCGAGTCCTCCCGTTGCACGCAGCTCACCTCCCAGGCCCTATGAACTATGGTGCAGACCTGCTGTGGAGACGGTCCGTCAGCCACGGACTGGAGAATTCATACCTAAGTGGTGTGAATATTCTGGAACATGTTCGTGTCAGCTAATCTAGACCTCTTTGCATCCAAGGAGAATGCTCACTGCCAGCCTGTGGTTCTTGATCATGTTGACAACCCCCCTATAGGCACAGATGTGTTACCACATCCGTGGCCTCACACACTGTTGTACACGTTTCCTCTCATCGCCCTCATAGAGACGATGCTGGACAGAGTGCACATGGAGAAGCACACCATGATCTTAGTAACCCCCATCTGGCCTGCGCGGACATGGTTCTCGGACCTGATCTCCCTCATGCTGGGAGAGCCCTGGCCACTATATGGCATAGACAGCTTGCACAGTATGGCACCCACCACCTGCACAGTAGCAGCTGACGTATTCACATCATGGTGCGTGGAACACGGCCGCAACCCACTCAGATGCCCTATAGATGTTATCTTATCTTTCCTTCAATATCTGCTGGAGCAGGGCCGTGCCTTCTCAACACTCAAAGTCTACCTGGCAGCAATCTCTGTGCGCCACACTGGTTGAAATGGTGTCACTCCAGGCACACATCCCCTGGCTGGCCATTTCATCAGTGGTGCGAGGCGACTACAGCCACCATAGTGCCAGTCGTCCTACATCTGAACCATTTCTACCTACCCCTTTCAGAGGTCGAAACAGATCTTTGTATGTTTCTGAACACAAGCCAGAGGGAGGGGGGTAGCGTCTGGCGCATTGGCTTGTCAAGGCGATAGGCCTGGCATATGATGCGGCTGGTGTATGTCCACCTGAATGGCTGACAGCACACTCTACAAGGAGCATCTCTGCATCATGGGCCGTATGGAAAGGCGTCTCTGTGCAGGACATTTATCAGTCGGCCAGCTGGGCCAGCAGTAACAACTTTGCCAGCTTCTATAGCTCGGACCTCATTAGCACACCTGTGGCCTGCTCTGTCCTGTTTGCGGCTGAGAGTTCCGATCCCGAGCCACCAAGGACACCTCATCCACTTCTGTGATGTGGAGGCTGTGTGCGCGACTCCGGCTCCCTACACCCACTCACTATGTGTCTGATGTGATATTGAATATCATGTGTACGCCTGTGGCTTGCTGTGTGTTCACTCACTCTGTCATGTCTGACATGGCATGGCCTTTGACCGCACTGTTAGTCATCACTGGGCGTCCCCTGCTCATTGCGTGTCCATAAGGTTGTGATGCCAGAGTGGACATTTTACCTCCTCTGTAGTTGGATGTGATGTGCAGGCCTAGGGCTCATCCCGTCCGACTGTTTGTGTCTGTGACACCGCATGCACCTGCATTTTATAGCCTTTCATAGCATTTTAAGAGCTGAGGTCAGCATATACGCACAAGTGGCAAGTGACTTTATGTAATATGACATGTAATTAATCAAATTAAGTAAAGAGATTTGTCTTTACATGTCCTACAAATCTCAAATCTGTCAGAGGAATGCATATCTGTGTCCAATTCATTCCACCTTTCAGGTACTCCAAAGTCTTGACTGAGATCTCATGGCATTATAGTTGGCCGGCACAACAAGTGCTCACTGGATGAGCAAAGCGGTCTAGAAGGAGTTTAAGATGTATACATGTATGTATAAGATGGTGAAAACACATCTTAAGCTGGTCAATTTAGCTGGTTCATCTTAAATGGGAAATCCAGTCTGAATCAATCAATAGCCCTGTTGTTCGAAGTCTCTAAATGTTGTCTGTAGGAAAAAGAACCAGAACATTTGATATAACATCGACGAATAGCGGACAGATAACTAACAATAACTGAATGGGGCATAGCAAAATTTGTGAGTTTTTGCGCCTCATTCAGCTAGTGCTAGCTGTTGATCAGTGTCTGTTGCATCAAATTTTCTTGTCTTTTTCTTACCGTCAGCAATCAAACAACAGGGCCATGGATTGATTCACATCAGATTTCTCCTTTAAGATTGCTGCACCAGCATAAAATATACCATATGTTTGTTAGTTGGTATGAAGTCTTTCTTCCAAAACAGCAGAGTCACATTTCCTGATATCGGACCACTGGCGGCCAGCCGTTGGTGGCATGCCATTTCTGATCCGCTGTTGGACCTCTTTAAATCTGACATCCTATATATGGGGTGTTTATTGGTAGACCACCAGTGGACTGCAGTGAAACTGATGGGCAAAACTCCAGCAGACTGCCAACCTGTGGTTATCTGGGTTGTGTAGCTTTGTATTGAATGAGTTTACACACTCCTACAGTCAAAGAGAACCTGCTGTATTCATGACATCATGGAACCTACAGAACATTCACTGATAGTGTGTCAGGAATTGACTTTCTGATTTGATTAGATGGTTCCTGTTGAATTTGCTGAATTAACAGCCACTTATTACATTTGAAGAGCATGACAATTCACACTGTCAATTTCACCATTAACTAGCATTTGGTATTGCAATACTGACTTTAGTTTCTCAGTTCTCAGTTGTGTGTGTATGTGTGTATATAAAAAAGATAAACAGTATCAGGGGAATGGTGAGACGTATTTACAACTGTACAGGATTTTTCCTTGCCTTTTTCTCCCTCTTTCCTTCCCTTGGTCCTCTAACGTTAATTCCTGTCATGGTTTCTGTTCCTCACTGATGCTCAGATTCTCTCCATCACCTTCCACTTGTGGACCAACAAATTAGCCATATTTTCTCAATAACAAATGAACAGAACTAAGATTTCTGCTTCACTGTCACTGTGCTTCTTCTTACCAGTGTTTTCCAACAGATTTTAAGAGACTATGGTGGGGTGTGGCGATGCGTGCAGTACACTCCTGTTAGTTTAATTACAACTTCATGTCCATTGTTTCTACATCAAAATAAATCTAAATCTGCACTAATATACATACCAATATAACTGAAGGTAAAGGAAATAAAAAAGACTTACTAGTCAGTATACATGCATGAGATATGGCTGAAATAGAATGGTCCAGCTTTAAACTATGGTGGGGTAAAGTAAACTATGGTGGGCCACCGTAGCCATGTCAATATATGGGAAACTCTGCTCACTAACTCTTTTTTAACATAATGTGATTAAGATGTCTTCACTGATTGGATCTAGTGCTTCCTTAGGGACTTTTCTTCAAGATTTGGTGTGCTTCTTTATAGGATATAGGTCAAAATTCACCTGAATAGCAAAATTGGGGCAGTTACAAAAAGACTTCTGTGAATTATGCTAATTAGAATGTAATGTTTTAAAAAATTAGAATATATAGAATGTTTTCTATGAAAATAAATACTTCAAATATGTTGGGAGGCCAAGGTAACATAAAATTTGAGCGAGGCGGTGACTTTACATTTTAAAAGCCTGTTGAATCCATTATATCTCTAGTCACTCTCTCTCTGAAAGCTTTAAACATGACATCACAATATTTTTAACAAGTAATGTATGTCACAGCCTGCTCCAGTGTCTCCGCTTCCTAGTCCTGCTGCCCCGCCCCCTGACTGATTAGGCCACACCTGCACCCACTCTCCTCGTCAGCCACCACTCTGAAAAGCCATGGCTGCTCACTCATTCTCTGCCAGATTCTCTTCGTGGTCAGAGCTGCTTTCTGCGCTACTCAGTTGTTTGGATTTTTTCACTGGATTGCCTTGGTGTTGACCCGGCCTGCTTGGACTGTCCTCTTGTCTGCTGTTTTTGTGCCTCTACTTCTGTGTTTTTTTCTCACCTGAACCTAGCCTGCCTTTCCCCATGTGAGTTTGCCTAGCCCCTGGACTTGTTGATGAGACTGTTCCTGCTCCTTTGTGTATGATTTTGCATATTTTTGAGTCTGGACTCTGCCTGAGCCCTGCCGGTAGCTCTGCTGAAAGCCTTTTTGTTCTTGTCTCTAGTTTTGTGTTTTTGCCAGAGTGCCCAGTTGCCAGGTAAACTGTATTTTGTTTCACTTGCTAAGTAAAAGTAAACTGTTGAGTCTACATCTGTGTCTGAAGTCTGCTTTTGGGTTCACTATCTGCGTGTGCGCCCGCTTCCGTCCGTCCTCCCTCTTTCTTTCTGGTTTTTGTGTGTTTGAGTGACTGAAAGACAATTCCTGTCACTTTCCAATTCAATGTTATCAGCTCAGTGTGTGATCTTCTGATACTCACTCTAGTTTCTCCAGTTTACAGCTGGGATCCTCTAGCAGAGAAGAAAGATGCTTCACTCCTGAGTCCCCTGCTTCATTCCCACTCTGCTGCAGCTCTCTGATGTGTGAGGGGTTTGATCTCAGTGCTGATGCAAGAGAACTGAAGCATTCTTCTGCAATACTGCAGTTATTCAGGCTGTAGAAAGAAAAGGAAATCTCATAGCTTTAAAGATGATAACATGTTTTGCAGGATCGTAATATTGTGTGTGTGCGTGTGTGCATGCGTGCGCGTGCGCAAGGCATACTAATTTCTGGTGGCATTCAGATTCACTGACCGCAGCTCAGTATGTGATCTTGTTTTACTCACTGTAGTTTCTCCAGTTTACAGTTGGCATCCTCCAGAAGAGAAGAAAGATGTTTTACTCCTGAGTCTCCTGCTTTATTCCCACTTAGCTGCAGCTCTCTGATGTGTGAGGGGTTTGATCTCAGTGCTGATGCAAGTGAACTAAAGCCTTCCACTGCAATATAGCAGTTATTCAGGCTGTAGAAAGAAAAGGGAAAATATTTCATAGCCTTAAATATGAGATAATGTTTTGGAAGATTGCAAGTGTGTGTGTGTGTGTGTGTGTTATTAATTTGTAGTTGCATTGAAATTCACTGATTTCAGCTCAGTATGTGATCTTGTGGTACTCACTGTAGTTTCTCCAGTTTACAGTTGGGATCCTGCAGAAGAGAAGAAAGGTGATTTACTCCTGAGTCTCCTGCTTCATTCCCACTCAGCTGCAGCTCTCTGATGTGTGAGGGGTTTGATCTCAGTGCTAATGCAAGGGAACTGAAGCCATTTTCTGCAAAACTACAATCATTAAGACTGTACAGAGAAGAAAGAAAAAAGCAATTACATTTTTGTAGTCAAATTATATACCGTCAAACAATGTATTACTCTAAAATGTGTACATCATGTTACTTGGTGCAATATTATGTTTACGTATTAAAACGGTCTTACCAAAGAACTGTTACTGCACAATCTAGGCTCTTCAGTCCAGTACAGAGCTCTTGGACCCCACTATCTCCAATACTGTTGTCACTGAGGTCCAGATCTTTCAGCTTTGAAGATGCTTTGCTGAGGACAGATGACAGACCTCCACAGCTCCTCTCAGTGAGCCTACAGCTATTGAGTCTTAAGGGGAAGAACAGCCATCACTATATGGAAAGGACTCTGATACCTATATATCTGATATATAGACTCTGATACATATATATATATATATATATATATATATATATATATATATATATATATATATAGACTATACATACACACATTATTTTAATCGTGCATACAAAGGTACTTCTAAACAGAATTTGATATCCAGCTACACTTTCCTTTATACAAATATTGCCTCATTACTTACAGAGCCTTTTGTGATTCTTCCACTACAGGGAGCAGTCTTAGCAGTCCTTCATCAGACCTGATGTACTTCCTCAAGTCAAACACATCCAGCTTCTCTTCTGATGTCAGCAGCACAAACACTAGAGCTGACCACTGGCCAGGTGAGAGTTTATATTCAGAAAGTGACCCTGAGCTCAGGAAGCTCTGCACCTCCTCCATTAAGGAGTGATCATTGAGTTCATTTAGACAGTGGAAGAGGTTGATGACTCTTTCTGATGTGGGAACTTCTCTGATCTTTTTTTTAATGTAACTGATTATTTCCTTATTGCTCATCTGATTTTGTTCTCTCTGTAGTAGACCATGAAGGAGATTTTGGTTAGACTCCAGAGAGAGGCCAAGAAGGAAACGAAGGAAAAGATCAAAGCGTCCATCTTCATACTCCAAAGCTTTGTCCACAGCACTCTTTTGCAAGATGATCATAGAATCCTCCACTGTTGGACTATTCCATTTCCATTTCAGAAGCTGAATGCCTTTGGCTGGAGGTTTAGGTTTAGACAGGACATCTTTCCTTTTCTCTGTCAGCATCAACAGCACATACAAAGCTGCAAGATATTCCTGGATGCTCAGATGCACAAAACAGTACACCTTTCTCTGCTGAAGTCCCGATTCTTCTTTAAAGATCTGGGTGCAGATGCCACACTGTACTGCTGCCTCTCTGACATCAATGCCAGAGTCTCTCAGGTCTTTTTCATAGAAGATCAGATGACCCCTTACTAGTTGCTCAAAGGCCAATTTCCCAAGAGCTAGGAGATCTTCCTGGTTCCACTGTGGATCAGAGTCATGAATTCCTTCAAACTTAAGGCTCCTCTGCTTGGTTTGAAAAATAAGGAAATATGTGTACATCTCAGTCAGAGTCTTTGGGATGTGTTCAACACAACAGGTCTCAAGAATATGTTGAAGAACAGTAACAGCAATCCAGCAAAATACTGGTATGTGGCACATAATGTGCAGACTTTTTGAAGATTTAATGTGAGAGAAAGTTCTGTTTGCAAGATTCTGGTCATTGATCCTCTTCCTGAAGTACTCCTCTTTCTGTAGGTCACTAAACCCTTGTGCTTCTGTGACTCGATCAACACACTTAGGTGGGATTTGATTGGTTGCTGCTGGTCGAGAGGTGATCCAAAGTAGAGCAGAAGGAAATAGACTGCCTTTGATAAGATTTGTCAGTAGTACATCCAATGAAGTCACTTCTGTCACATCAGCCAAATTTTCATTTTTCTGAAAGTCCAGTTGGAGACGACATTCATCCAGACCATCCAAGATAAACAAGACCTTGTGGTTTGTCTGGCTGGGAAAAGTTGATAGCTTTATTTCTGTAAAAAAGCTGTGGAGAAGATCTATTAAAGAGTACCGTCTTTCTTTCATGAGGTTGAGTTCTCGAAAAGTTAGTGGGAATATAAAGTGAATGTCCTGATTTTCCTTTCCTTCAGCCCAGTCCAGAATGAACTTCTGAACTGAAACAGTTTTACCAATGCCAGCTACTCCCTTTGTGACCACACTTCTGATTGGTCTGTCTTGGCCAGGTAAGGGTTCAAAGATGTCTTTGCATTTGATTGGAGTCTCATGTCCAGCAGGTCTCTTGGATATTGACTCAATCTGTCTGACTTCATGCTCTTCATTCACTTTTCCACTTCCTCCTTCTGTGATGTAGATCTCTGTGTAGATCTTTTCCAGCAGAGTAGAGCTTCCTTGCTTGGGTATTCCCTCAAACACACTCTGGTACCTTTTCTTGAGATTTCTTTTCAGTTCTGTCTGACACAGTACATGCAGCTCATCTGTAAAGAGAACATATCATTATCAATATTATTTTCAGACAGCCACTGACAATGAGAACAAATAGGTCTACAAATGAAAGTTCTCTTTCCTAGGGTAGCTTACTGATCTAAGTAAGTATGCAGTTTTCTTACTTTCTTGCAGTTTATCTGCAATATTGTGCTGCTTCATGTTTCGGAGAAAGCACAGTGCCATCTTCAGAGCCCCCTCTCTGGCATTACTCTCATCCTCAGGTTTACTCTCAAACTGTTCTTGGTAATTTGAACTCACAATCTTCGTAAATCTTTTCACCTCATTCTTCACAAAGCTGATAATCATCTCTTCAAGCACCTGAAGTGATATAGAATTCAACCAGGTGAACAGCATCACACTGATACTGGACTTGAGGTTTATGTATCTTAACTCTAATTGTGGCAGAGGTACAGTAGAGTGATGTCAGACATGTTGTAATATCCAAATATTTTGAATAATTGAGTAAGTCCATTATGAACATTTCCTTTTCTCTGCCTAATAGCACTACAGCAATGGTGTGACCTGATTTCAAACCTGGAATATGTGCTCGTGGTCTCCCTGTTGACTCTGGGTAATCTGGTCATTGACAGCATCTGGTCTGCATCTTTCCATTTGGCCTCTAAGTAAAAGTGATGCAACAAATACCATTGGTTTTCCTCACTTTAGTGAAACTTGTGTAAGTACCACAGAGAGGCCATGAGTGAGCTTGTATTACCACAGCTTAGGGGACTTGTTAGGCACAATGCAGAGCGCAGTGTAATGCCGTCAAACCTCCTTGGTAAAACAAGCATAACTCACGGATTTGAGTGGGTTATTGCTTTTCTAAAAAGGTTTCATTAAAGGAAAACACAACAATGAAAAATGTAGCAAATTATTCATAGACAACAATTCCTCTGCCAAAAAATATATTTCCTCTAGCTGAATGGTTGCCAAGTAATGCACAAGTACAGCCATCGTTCACTTTCCTGTGGCGCAGAAACATAGAATGAAATGCGATTGGAGCTGTGGTATATCATGGATTTTCCAACGGCATGGAGCATGATTCAACCAATCACAGTTGAGAACTAGAACTATCCATTCAAGAGTTAAAAAAAAAAAAAGTAGAGTTTAATGTTTTTAATGTTTTTGAGGGATATGAGGTAGATTCATGAATACGATTTCTATTACAGTAATTTTGATGTTTGTTATAGTGGCTTTTACATGAATTTGTTTAGATGTGAAAATGGTAAAAATCGTGATCAGTATGCTTATCAATGAAATACTATAAACCAGCACCCAAAAAGTGAAACATTGCGTGAAATGAAAAAAAAAGACTATTGGTACAACTTTATTTGAGAATATTGCAAGGACAAAATATAAGAGTTATGATATGAGTTTTGTTGATATGGTATGTTCACAACTTACCATTGTAACTATACTGGCACTTTGTTATATTATGATATTCATTTTATATAAAACTGTTGTAGGGACCAGTCTATTCACTAAAGACTGGAAATGTACTCGCACTAGGGTTGCCATAGCATCCTCCTGCACATTCCACACTACTTCCACACCAAACAAATAAGTACCCTAAAAGGCACACATGATCGGATTATTCTCTGTTTATGATGTATGTGCCATGTGGATGCGAAGCTTAAGGATACCATAATTTCCTATGGGATAACACAAGTATGTATCTATCTATCTATCTATCTATCTATCTAGCTATCTATCTAGCTATCTAGCTATCTAGCTATCTAGCTATCTAGCTATCTATCTAGCTATCTAGCTATCTATCTATCTATCTATCTATCTATCTATCTATCTATCTATCTATCTATAAAACATTAAAGACAACATAGAGTGAATGAGAGGAGTATTGTAAATTCAGGAGAACGACATGAGTGCCACTGTTTTTCTTGTCTGACTCTAACTTGTATATTTCCAGGTCAGTACTGAGTTAAAAGTAACCACTGATGCAAGCCTTAAGCTTCGTATTATGTCTTCACATTATGTGTTAATCAACAGCGATGTTAGGAAGTTTTAAATGCCAGTTTATTAAAGTTAACTGAACCGCGGGAAAGCGGGGCTGCAGGGAGACTAGCGCGAGCTAGCTCACGCGAGTTTGTCAAGTTGCACTGTAACTTCATGAGATACATGAAGTATAAAAAGTACACGAACCTATAGCGTTCTAAATGATTTTGTATACAGTCTTGTTTTTTTTCTAAATCTTGTTGTAAAGTCTTGCTCGGCGCTGAGTGATGCGACGGTTCATGAATGAATGTTCTAAATGATTTTGTAAGCCTCCCAATGTGTTCGTTTTAAGAAGATAAAAGTAGTCTTGTTCAGTGCTGAATGATGTGATGGTTGATGAATGAAAGTTGCTATTGTTAATTTGTTTACTTGAATATGTTGCTATACTCATATTTTTTTATACATTCAATGGTGCTATGTTTCATTCTGAATATGCTATATACATTTATTTTGAGTAATTCTGAGTTAAGAAAAATATGTCCCTCTGGCGCAAAAGGTAGACGCCTTGGCCTCTGAATTCGCGGAAATCAAGGCGCTCTTGATTAACCTTCAGCCACCGGATGCACAGCCTGTTTGTGAGTCCGCAACAGCAGCTTCCCAATCGCCTCCCGACTCACGGCCTCCTCCAGTACTGTCTCTGGCAACGGGCGCGCTTGAGGAGGATGTGCTGTCCACCAGAGCTTCAGAGAACTTAGATGTTGTTGATGAGTGGGAGGAGGAGCAGGCAGACAGGGTGTCATATAGCTCTGGGCTTGACTCTCTTGATGCAGAACTCAGCTCACTGCAGGCATCTGTGGCAAGCCGTATATCCGTGGTCAAGCCGGCTGTGAAGATGGCTCTGGCGCGACTAGGAGTGGACACTGCCCCTGCTGACGTGGTTGGGCAGAGTGCCTTTTTCCGGCAGGCTCATCCTTCCACTGCCTTCACTGTGCCTCCTTCAGCCCCCTTTGTTGAGGAGCTACAGAGGTGTTGGGCAGACCCCAGACAGTTCTCCCACCTCCCCAGTGACTGCAGGGCCTTGGCAAGCATGCAGGATGCGTCCAGCTATGGCCTGGACCACATGCCGACCATAGAACCAGCCCTTGCCCCTGATCCTCTCGCCGGATGAAGCATTGAGACCCGATGCACGTTGTCCTCGGCCGCAGTGTCGCCTGACCGATGATTTCATTGGCAAAAGCTATGATGCAGCAGCGCGAGCCGCCCGCATAGGCAACTCCATGTCTCATTTGATGTTGGCCATGTCACAGACCCTCCAGTCCTCTGGAGTTGACCCGTCAGTGCAAAGCCTGAGCGAAGCCTCACTACAGGCGTTTGCTTATATGTCTAGGGAGCTTGGGAGGTTAATGTCGTCATTGACACTTGCTAGGCGGCAGATATGGTTGGCGCAGTCACCACTCTCAGAGCCCAATAGAAGGACCCTCCGCACCCTCCCTGTAGTCCCGGGGCAGCTGTTTGGAGTGGCAGCACAGCAAGCCTTGGAGCGCACCCTTCAAGTCAACCAAGCCAGGCAGCAGTTTGTGAGCCTGCGTCGTGCATCACTGCGCTCACGCAGACCGGTTTCAGCTACTACTGCTGTCCCACCAGTGCCAAGACCCCTTGCACAGGCAAGAGCACCCTTGCCGGAGAGGTTTCGTCAGCCGACTGGCAGTCGGCCCTTTCGTCAGCCACAGCGGGACACCGCACAAGGCTATCGTCCCCCCCAGGGGCCGAAAGGGGAGAGGGGGCAGACAGTGACTGTCCCATCCCGGCGGTCGGACGCTTCACCAGCCAACAGCTCGACAGCTTCGTAGCGCTGACATCAGACACTTGGGTGATTTCCGCCCTGTCACACGGCTACAATCTCCAGTTCAGGTGCTGACTGCCGAGGTTTTGTGGGGTCAAGATGACCATTGTTTCAGACCCAGCCAAAGCTTTGTCCCTACGCCAAGAAGTCTTGGCACTCTTGGAAAAAGGGGCCATCGAACCATTAGATCCACTTTCACAAGACAGTGGATTTTACTCCATATATTTTGTCATTCCAATAAGAGGGGGTGGGCTTCGCCCCATACTGGATCTCAGACCTTTGAACACCTCAAGGTCCTCAAATTCTGCATGCTCCGTATAACCGACGTCCTGCAAGGCGTCAGACAAGACGACTGGTTCACAACCATAGATCTGAAGGATGCATACTTCCACATTCCCATCGCTCCCCATCACAGACAGTTCCTCCGCTTTGCTTTCGAGGGGAGGGCTTACCAGTTCCGGGCCTTGCCATTTGGTATTTCCCTGGCCCCCCGAATTTTCACAAGGTTCGTTGCGGCAGCACTTTCGCCACTCCAGTGCAGAGGTATGCGCATCTTTCCATACCTCGACGATTGGCTCATATGCTCAAGGTTGAGAGTGGATGCGCTCAGCGACTTAACTCTGCTGCTCGAGCACGTCTCCAGGCTCGGACTCACGGTGAATCACGCCAAGAGCTCACTTACACCCTGCCAGACTCTCTGCTGATGAGGGCAGCCCTGTCACAGTGTCGAGTGGACGACATTGTCCAACTCTTACGACAGTTCAGGAGGGGCCGCACTCTGCCGCTCAGATCTTTTCAGACGCTGCTGGGCACACTCACGGCAGCTTCCGCGGTGGTTCCTTTGGGCCTCCTCACATTACGACCTCTCCAGATCTGGATGAACAACCTTGGGTTACATCCGCAGCACCACAGGCACAGGCTGGTCAGGGTCACTGCCGGTTGCCTGAGTTGCCTATGTCCCTGGAGAAGGCGTTCACGCCTGACTCGGGGGGGTCCCAATGGGTTCCATTCTCTCTCGCAGAGGTTCTGATGACCGACGCGTCCTTAGCCGGCTGGGGTGCAGTCTGGCAATGCAGGACTGCCCGAGGTTCATGGACTGTGCAACAACAAAGACAGCACATAAATGTGCTAGAGCTGAGGGCTGTTGTTTACGCCCTACGACATTTTCTACCTGTGCTGGCTGGGAGGCACGTCCTTATAAGAACCGACAACACCTCTGTGGTTTATCATATAAATCACCAGGGCAGTACCAGGTCCTTACCCTCGCTGAGACTGACCTAACGTCTGCTGTTGTGAGCCTACCCTCGGCTGTTGAGCCTGAGGGCCATACATTTGCCAGGCATCAGGAACACCGCTGCAGACTTTCTCTCAAGGCAACGTCCCCATCCGGCAGAGTGGAGACTGCATCCAGAGGTGGTGCAGACCATCTGGCACTGCTACGGCAGAGCAGAGGTGGACCTTTTCGCCTCTCAGGCCACAACACACTGTCCCCTGTGGTTTTCACTGGGGGAGTCGACGAGCCCGTTGGGCCAGGATGCACTGGCACACAAGTGGCCACGGCAGCTCCTCTATGCCTTCCCACCACTCCCGCTCATATTACCCACTTTGGAAAGGATCCTCAGGGAGGGTCACCGGGTACTTCTGGTAGCCCCCAAATGGCCCGGGAGAGTTTGGTTCCCCATACTCATCGGGCTACTGGAGGGCGAGCCACGCTGCCTCCCTGTGCGAGATCTCCTCTCGCAGCTGGGAGGCCAAATCTGGCACTCGGACCCAGGTCGTCTACAACTCTGGGTATGGCCTCTGAGGGGCCTGAGCCCCTGTTAGGAGCATGCACTCCTGCAGTGGTACGGACAGTCCAATGCTCCCGCGCACCCTCCACCAACGCGCTTTACGCTAATCGATGGAAACTTTTTGTCAGCTGGTGTCAAGCCCGCCACCAGGAGCCTACACGCTGCTCCGTGCCTGTTATTCTCGACTTCTTACAATCACATCTTGACGATGGCCTTGCGCCTTCCACCATCAAGGTGTATATAGCTGCAATATCAGCCATGCATAACTGAATAGACGGAGTCACTGTGGGCTCCCACACTCTAGTGAATCGCTTTCTTAGAGGGGCTCAACGACTGAGACCCCCTCAACGGAGTCTGAGAGTTTCTTGGGACCTGCCCCTTGTTCTGCAGGTGCTGTGTAAGCCCCCATTCGAACCCCTTGGGGGATCAGAACTGAAGTGGCTATCGATGAAAACTGCCTTTCTACTGGCCATGGCATCGGCTAAGAGGGCGGGTGAACTGCACGCCCTGTCTATCAGCCAGGAGTGCCTACACTGGAGCCCAGATGGCACTCCATGCGGAGTGACTTTATGGCCTAACCCTTCATTCCTGCCAAAGACGTTTTCCGTCTTATGTAAATCAACCCCTCAGCCTGGTAGCCTTTACACCTCCGACTGAGGGGGGCGAACTGACCCAAGGTGAGAATCTACTGTGCCCAGTCCGGGCATTGCAGACATACATCCAGATGACTGCTGGGTTCCAGCAGTCGGATTCACTCTTTGTCTGTCATACAGGACATAGACGGGGCCATGCCTTGTCGAAGCAGCGATTGTCAAACTGGATTGTAGAGACCATCTGCTATGCCTACACTAGCACTGGTCGTCCAGACCCCCCTCGCATCCGGGGCCACTCTACTCAGGGTGTGGCGACATCCTGGACAGCCTTGCGGGGCGTCCCACTTTCCAACATCTGTGCTGCAGCATCATGGGTCTCGACTTGCACATTTGCAAGATTTTACAGACTTAACATGGCCACTTGTAACCCTCTGGCCACTGCCATCCTTTCGAGCCACTCATAGGGTTGGTAGGTCTTCCTCGTGACCCTGTTGGTATATGTCATCCAGGTGCTGAAAGCACCGCCTCTGGCGGTCAGTAGAAATGAAATAGAACGATGGTTACGCATGTAACGGCGGTTCTATGAATTTTGGATGACCGCCAGAGCTTAGCTGTCACTCGGAATGCGGACGAGAAGACTGCTAAAAGACCACTTCCGGGGCGAGCGTACCCTAGGTACCATAGCGGGTGTACGTCACCCCTGTTGCAAGCGACTTGTTGGTATAAACACTCGAACGACATGTGCATGTGATGAACATCCAGGTGCTGAAAGCACCGCCTCTGGCGGTCATCCGAAATTCATAGAACCGCGGTTACATGCGTAACCATCGTTTTCCATTCTATGTCACCTTTAATCATGACTCTTTCATTAAAGAGTAAAATGTATTTGTATGCCACCTTGATATCCAAAGTCCAGTCAATGTAGGAGAAAACAAATAATAAAACATAACATTTGCCACAGCTACACAAAGACACACCCAAGAACAAAGACAATGACAGATACATTAAAAAGGAGGTAAAAGCCTCCATTCAGAGATCACACATCATATATTGTTCTCTTAACTGTGACATATTTATTTAAAACATGAAAATGAAATCAGAGAAACAACTTGCCTTGATTCATCTATAGTACCATCTTTCTGAAAGGTGATATAGCGATCCTGTGACTTGTTACTCTTCATGGACATGCATGTGGGCACAATTGATGCAGGTCTCTCATGATGGATTGGCCTGTAGTTTAAAACGAAACTATTGAATCCTATTGAGTCTGACGGCCTAGTTATGGTTTATGGTTGTATGTGAATTACCAAAAAGGCATTAGAAACTCATACTCCATATACAAGATGACTACATGAAGTCAAAACTGTCATACTAGTAGCAAGCAGTTCTTCACCACAGGCCACAGAGTTGGATGTTATGCACACATGGAACACATTTCCATATTATATTTTAGGTGAGATTACCATTGCATCCTCCTGCACAATCCACACTACTTCCACACCAAACAAATTAGCACCCTAAAAGACACACTTATGATTTATTCTCTGTATTTTTATAATGTATGTCATGTGGATGCCATGTTGTAGAAGCTTAAGGATACCAGAATTTCCGATAGAATAACACATGTATTTATAATAAAAAGTAAGATTTGCCACAGCTACACAAAGACACATCCAAGGACAAAGACAATGACAGTTACAATAAAAGGGTTGTAAAAAGCCTCCATTCAGAAATCACGCATCATATATGGTTCTCTTAGCTGTGACATATTTTTGATTTTAAGACATCTTGTCACTTTTGACCCATCAAATCAGAGAAACAACTTGCCTTGATTCATCTATAGTACCATCTTTCTGAAAGGTGATATAGCGATCCTGTGACTTGTTACTCTTCATAGACATGCATGTGGGCACAGGTGATGCAGGTCTCTCATGATGGATTGGCCTGTAGTTTAAAAAGAAATCATTGAATCCTATTGAGTCTGACAGCCTGGTCATGGTTTATAGTTGTATGTGAATTACCAAAAAGGCATTAGAAACTCATACTCCATATACAAGATGACTACATGAAGTCAAAACTGTCATACTAGTAGCAAGCAGTTCTTCACCACAGGCCATAGAGTTGGATGTTATGCACACATGGAACACATTTCCATATTATATTTTAGGTGAGATTACCATTGCATCCTCCTGCACAATCCACACTACTTCCACACCAAACAAATTAGTACCCTAAAAGACACACTTATGATTTATTCTCTGTATTTTTATAATGTATGTCATGTGGATGCCATGTTGTAGAAGCTTAAGGATACCAGAATTTCCGATAGAATAACACATGTATTTATAATAAAAAGTAAATTTGCCACAGCTACACAAAGACACATCCAAGGACAAAGACAATGACAGTTACAATAAAAAGGTTGTAAAAAGCCTCCATTCAGAAATCACGCATCATATTTGGTTCTCTTAGCTGTGACATATTTTTGATTTTAAAACATCTTGTCACTTTTGACCCATCAAATCAGAGAAACAACTTGCCTTGATTCATCTATAGTACCATCTTTCTGAAAGGTGATATAGCGATCCTGTGACTTGTTACTCTTCATAGACATGCATGTGGGCACAGGTGATGCAGGTCTCTCATGATGGATTGGCCTGTAGTTTAAAAAGAAATCATTGAATCCTATTGAGTCTGACAGCCTGGTCATGGTTTATAGTTGTATGTGAATTACCAAAAAGGCATTAGAAACTCATACTCCATATACAAGATGACTACATGAAGTCAAAACTGTCATACTAGTAGCAAGCAGTTCTTCACCACAGGCCAGAGAGTTGGATGTTATGCACACATGGAACACATTTCCATATTATATTTTAGGTGAGATTACCATTGCATCCTCCTGCACAATCCACACTACTTCCACACCAAACAAATTAGTACCCTAAAAGACACACTTATGATTTATTCTCTGTATTTTTATAATGTATGTCATGTGGATGCCATGTTGTAGAAGCTTAAGGATACCAGAATTTCCGATGGAATAACACATGTATTTATAATAAAAAGTAAGATTTGCCACAGCTACACAAAGACACATCCAAGGACAAAGTCACTTTTGACCCATCAAATCAGAGAAACAACTTGCCTTGATTCATCTATAGTACCATCTTTCTGAAAGGTGATATAGCGATCCTGTGACTTGTTACTCTTCATGGACATGCATGTGGGCACAGGTGATGCAGGTCTCTCATGATGGATTGGCTTGTAGTTTAAAAAGAAACTATTGAATCCTATTGAGTCTGATGGCCTAGTTATGGTTTATGGTTGTATGTGAATTACCAAAAAGGCATTAGAAACTCATACTCCATATACAAGATGACTACATGAAGTCAAACATGTCATAGCAATAGCAAGCAGTTCTTCACCACAGACCAGAGAGTTGGATGTTATGCACAAAACACATTTCCATATTATATTTTAGATGAGATTAGAATATCACAGAATATATGAACATTTAGGAAGAAAAATGTGTCAAGGACTTTCCACTTTAGAGTCTGACTGGATATTTTACACAACAGGCAATTGAGAATTGGCACAGCACTTGGCGTTTAGGCACAGGACAAACATTATGGTTTTTTTCCAGGTGTTCTGTTATGAGATGCTTCACTGGTTATAAATAGAGCAGCTTTGTGACATCATTAAAAATGAAATTAATATGTACAAGAATCCCTTGCTCATCTACATTGTACTGTAAGGTGTTAAAGTTTTTAAAACATCCTTTCTCTGATTCAGGGACTTGCCTTGATCCGTAATTGCCATCTCCAGAGTGGAATGTGATGTCATGATTCTTTGGCTGGTCACTCTTCATGGACATGCATGTGGGCACAGGTGATGGAGGTCTCGCATACTGGAGTGGGCTGTAGTATAAAAAAAACACTCATTTATTTCCGTGGTTTGAGAATGTTGTGCATTTCCAACCATGATATGAACACTCTGATATGACATCTCACCGAATTTACTTTGATAAAACATAGACCGAATAGTGAACTGGCAACTAACACTAAGTGAATCAGACACAGTAACTTACTTTCAGTTTTATTTTACTATGCTCTATTTAGTTAACATTAGCTATTGCTTCGTTATTCAGTGTATGTTGCATCAAATGTTTTGGTTCTTTTTCCCGCAGACAGCATTCAGTGACCTTGAACAACAGAGCTATTGACTGATTGACATTGGATTTCTTCTTTAATTCAACTCTGAGTGGCCATTCAGTCGTAACAATCATGAGGATTACACGCTCCTCACTGCTGAATCCCAGAACATGAGGCTGTGGTTTAAAGTACTGTGTGTGTAACAGGTTGAAGAACCTATAAGTGCACAGTTATCCTACCTCTGCCCGTCTGGACTATCCCCCTGTTTAATGTTGACTTGTTTGTCCATTGTCACTTTTCATGAACACCCAGCGGAATGTGAGTGATGAGTCATCAGGATTCACTTTAAAGAATAATCAAAAAAAAAAAAATCAAAACAGTCTGGATGAAGAAAAAATAAAAAATATTCAATTCAATTATATTTATACAGCGGATTTCACAATAGTATTGTCTCATGGCACTTTAAAGCAATGTCACACTCTACATCTATCCTACACTACAGTTATTTAAAAACAACTTTTAAGTGGTAGATAGATACCCTACCTACTTTACTTATTCTGAATGAGATGAAGGCATCCAGTAGACACACAAAGAACAATAAAAACGCTCACAACACGGTGAAAAAGACAACATAATTTTTGTGAGATGAGTCTCTCCAGATTGGCGCACAACTTCCATTACACACGACTGACTTTGCTGTGGCCTACAACTAGTCTACAACAATAGATTTTGTTATATAACATTTCCATGTTATTTATATTTTAATTACATTTGCAGGCACTACCAGCAATTTGAATATGACGAGGTTTCTGTCTGCAGTGTGTCAAGTAAGTGTCGCTGTTGTTTTGGTTTTGGATAAAGTGTTTTTGCTTTTGAAGAGTTTCACTTTCCCAATGTGCTCTACTTCAGTTTTTCTTTAACTTTTCTTTTCTCTCTCCTCCCTATGACAAAATGTAATGGCACACCACTAGGATTGGGTCTATAAACACATGAAGTCACTAAACTTAATTGATAGCCTATGTGTTATGCTTGATACAAATGTGTTATACTTGACGGTAGCCTACCAAAGAAATCGTGAAAAGTGCCACACTCTTCGCATATGGTCCATGTAACGCTGTGCAGTGCTTTGCTCCATTTGCAGAATTCACATGAAGAAAATTAAAAATGGGCTCAAAACCTCCTCTACCCATCATTAAGACTGCTCAGCAAATAGATCATTTATGTTATCTTTTAATTTTACTGCTGTTTTGAAATGGTAAATACTGGATTTAAAACCATGCAAGGGCATGTCCCAATCATTGGGATGTTCTGGTACAGGTTGCACCACTTGCCATTCGTAGAGGTATAAATGAGATGGATGGAGTTATCAATAAACTTATAATACACCAAGCGAGTTCGAGACGTACACGTACAGTAGGCCTATGCCCACCACACTGACTGGGGGCGACTGAGGACCGCTCAAATCCTCTGTCCCACTTAACCTGGCAGGTCAGGAGGGACCCCCTCGATGGATAGGCTACAGACCTTCGCATAGCCTAACCTGCCAGGTGCAGGAGCAGTAGCCAGGTGCAGATCTGGCCTTATACAGAGACAACCTACACAGGGACAAAGAGAGGAGAACAGCCACCTACCAACACCAAATTGACCAAAATTCTAGCTGACTAAAACTACAAGACAATGTTAGCCCAGGTAAGAAATCCCAGGACAGATAAAGGATAACAACTAAAGGACAAACAAAACAACCATACAAAAGAAACAAAATCATCAAACAAACAAAATAAAAATCATCAAACAAACAAAATAAACAGTGGCTGGTCTGGTCCTTTGCAAGAGTATTCAGTACTCCCCACAGCACAGTAACACAGGCGGATAATGGAACATTCCAGTGCAGAGCATCAATGTCTGTATCTCAGCTACTCAACAGGTCAAAACTCTCAAATATCAGGCAGACACCTCTGTGTCTTCCGTGAAGTGTGAAACACATGGTCCTAGCAATCATCCTGTATGACAGACGAGCCCACAGTCACAGTGACAAATAGCAGCAGCAAGAGAGGGTGAAAAAGCCAAACTTTATAACTTCCTAGTTGGTCATGTGACCTGCCTCAGAGTCAAGACAAGCAGCCACACAAACCAGACCCCTACACTGAATTGCTAATACGGGTAGCCACACAACACAAATGACAGATCAGACAAACAGAATTCAATTTGCTGACTAGTCTGAAAAGTGGATAATCGAAGTTCTAACCCAATTTTTCATTCCTTTCATGTAAAATCTGCAAATAGAACAAAGCACTGCAAAGCGATACATGGACCGCATATTCACTAGTTACGTAGAGAACGCGATTCTCCTCCGAGTTCACTTAACACAATTTTATTGCAACAATCTGACCTATTTCATGCGTGTCAGAGAAATCGTTAATTGAAAAAAAAAAACTATGGAAGCTATTTTACAATTTTGGGCATATACACCTACACACAGTGTTCAAAGACAAACCATGAAGATATAGCCTACTAATACATGTAGGCTAGGCTATGCACACTGAACAAAGATTTTTTATGAGTGTTTCAAACGTCAAATAGGCAGTGAAATAGGCCTAAAAAATAACCCACCTTTCAACAGCGATTTGTGCGAGGTGTATCGAGGAATTTCAATCCATTTTTCTGAAACAGCCTATTTAGTTTGTAACCTAAGCCATTGTGAGATTTAATAATCCGCAACACGTTGAACTAATGCCCAACTATACCTACTCGAGGTTTAAACGCTTTAAATATTACACATTTAACAAAGAATTCACCTTCCTAAAGATGGCCACTTCAGTTTACTTTCATTTTCCCTGAACCCTCCCCTTTTTATGCCGTGTGCACCTGCAGCCCGCAGGAAATGGAGCTACATGTAAAAGTTCAAAAGCACTGTGCAGTTATGTTTTATTACAGCGAGCACACGAAAGGCAGGCTAACGTATTTTATTTTATTTTTTCAACTGATTGAGCTTATAGAATCACCATGAATACTCTAGGCAGGAGACCGACTGATACATGTTTATTGGTGCAAAATGAAAAGCTTGAAATGTTGCCTAACAATATTTTTTTTTTTCCAAAATGTAAATTTTGTATTTCGGTTTTATCTCGTTATACCAGATTCCAATATTCAGCTAGTCCCCATGCACTGGCAACTGCAAATCAACATTAAAGAGTCAAAAAAGAGGGTGGTTAAATGTACAAAACTATAGACCACTGGATTCTAGATTCTTCTCAAGTTCACAGCCCTTGATGAACCAGACCACCGCCTAGCATGACTGGTGGGCCTAAATGTAACAACATATCCAACACCTTTTCTTTTTTACCATAAATGGAGGAATGTTGGCAGACTGATGTTCTCCTTTTGGCCCTCTGGTGTACACAGCTGGTACTGCACTACTGCAGGTTGCAGAGAGAAACGTTGGGAGATGCTGATGAGTGTGTGGATGCTATCAGCAATATGGTTTGTAATGGTGGAATGGTGCCTGTGTGGAGCTGATTTGACCCATTCTGAAGGAGAGTCAACTGAGCTGATGGTGGAACTGAAGAACCAGTCGCTAGAACTCTATATCGCTGGTCAGTGTTCCACGCCAGAGTGCTCACCATTGAGATGATCATCAAGAGTGGTGTGTGTGACAAAGACTCTTCCTGATATCATGGTATGAAGTGGAGGTGTGTGTGTGTGCAAATTTGAGAAAAACATACCATAATTTTGCGATGTTGAAAACTTTTCACCATATCCATAGTCACATTAAATTCTAGAGTAATCAGCTTTGCAATAATTGTATAAGTATCTAATTTATGTGTTTTTTGTAATTAATTTTTAATTATCAAATATTCAAATATCAAAGGAAGAACATAAAATACGTTCAACAGGTGTTTCCTCCCTCATTCTTACTGTAGGTGTAATGGAAATGTGTGTTTCAAAGTACAATATTAGGCAGAAGATCAAATCATTTTCCAGTAACGTACATGTACATGCAATGAGTTTTTGACATCTTAACATATTTCCCTCTCAGGTGTTTCATCCCTAACGTGTATGCTGCCCTCTGTGTGTGATGGTGATCAGGTGATCAGGTTACTCAGCAGTGGAAGGCTTATGATGACAGTTACAGGGGCCGCACCAACAGCTCAGGTCTGTGTGCAAGAGTGTGTGAGAATTGGAATGAGTGAATATATATTTAATGTAGAATTTTTACAGGAACTCCATAATCCCAGCACATTTTCTACCACAGATATTTCATGCTTGCTGCAAATGGATTTTAAAAATATATACACATACATAAGAAAAAAATCAAATGAATATATACATTTCTGTGGTCTCTCTCTGTGTCTGTGTTAAACCCTTTCAGAGATCCCCATGGTCCTCTATCTGTTTGCTCTGGTCTCTCTGGTGAGGCTCTGGGCAGGACTGCATATGGCTTACAGATTCCTCTAGATGCAGATCCTTTATATCATCTTCAACATCTTGTTGGTAAGAGCTTGTCAATCATCAAGTCATTATCATACACTCC